>BGPR01000011.1:2409436-2466009 GCA_013235015.1 Araneus ventricosus | reverse complement strand
AGAAATGAAAAAAACCCGAAAAAGAAAAAAAAGGAAATTTTTTTATCGAATTCCGTATTTCCAATTTCACAGTAACATCATTACTACAAACAAAAAATACCCCATAATTCAAAGAAATTAATCCAAAAATTGCAATTACAATCATTACAAATAACATCATTACTACAAACAGAAAATCGAAAAATATTTTAATCGAACACGCAAATGGTGAGTATGGATTAACATCAGCATCACAAACAAAAGGTGAAAACGAAATTTCAATCGATTTTAAGAAAAGTAAATGCAACCTATTATAATTTAAATAACCTGAAATGTGTAATTGGGAAAGCTATCCAACTGTTTTTACCATTTATTTAGTTCCCGTAAAGCTGGGGAATTGTGCTGCTGGCTCAATAGAGCTAAGCCTGGAGAATGTTGACACTGCACCAAATCCCTCTCATTCGACGACAGCAATTTTTTCCTATCAACTTAAATCAATTGAGCTTAGTAGGAAGAAGGAACAATTTCCGGGTAGAGCTTTGGCTTCCATTTATCATTGCTCTACGCTACCTTTACCTACTGGAGTACAATGGTTGCTCTCTTTTTCTATTCATACTTTGCAGCTACATAAGTTCAGAAGATATTTGACACCAAACATTTTTCCTCTTTATGGATTTTAAGAATTGTCTTTAAGTTTTGTTTAAAAAAATAGGTCATATCAGTGGAGGCTCTCTTGACCTAATGTCCGATTATTAATTATAAATAAGAAGTCGTTATGGTAAGGAAAAATTTATAGAACAATTCAAATGTTATCATTGCTCTACACTACTTTACCTACTGGAGTACTATAGTTGCTCTCTTTTTCTATTCATGCCTAGCAGCTACGTAAGTTCAGAACATATTTGACACCAAACATATTAAAAACATTTTTCCTCTTTAGGGATTTTAAGAATTGTCTTTAAGTTTTGTTAAAAAATAGGTGATATCAGTGAAGGCTCTCTTGACCTAATGTCCGATTATAAATCTCTACTAATAATAAAGGAAAATGTGTGTGTGTCTGCGTGTTGGTCATCTACAGGGCAAACAGCTGGACCTAGAGCTACGAGATTTGGCACTTTGAAGGGTGGGAATGTGCACCTCAGCGCCCTTTTTTCAATTTTAATTAATTAAGCATCGATTAACTAACTTTTAATTAATTAATTAAAAGTTAGGCGAAATTTCGGCGTTTTTCCTTAATAACTTTGGAACAGCACAAAAATTATTTTTACACCATCTCAAAGTGCAAAAAATTACCTTTTGAATGATATCAATTAAGTTGCCTTTCATTGTAAATAAGAAAGTCGTCATGGTTAAGGATAAATTTATAGGACAATCCAAATGTTATTGTTGTTGTTTATAATTAAATAATGAGTCATTTTCATGGATTGCTTTGCAATAGGATTACACAGGGAGGCCACGAAAGCATTTTATAGGCACACTTGAAGTCACGGAAAACTTTCGGTCGCCTATGGAAATAGTTCAGGAAGCCCTTGTTTAGCGTTCTTTAGAATATTTTATTTTGAATTTTGCACCCTCGTTAAAGTGGTAGCACATAACGTTAAGTTACACCTTGTTAATTAAATTTCACAAAATAGTTACAAGCAGAAAATAAGCCATAAATCTTGAATTTTTAATCATAATTTCTTTCTCTGACCGAGACTCTATCGGAATATAATATGAAAGAAAGGGCGGTTGGCTAACGGCGCCCCTGTAAAAACAGCTTTACAGCAGTAACATTTCCACGCGCATAAATCTCGAATTCGTAATTTTTTTCTCTGTTTAAGGCTCTATCAGAATATAATACGAATGGAAAGGCGGGTGGCTAACGGTGCCCCTGTAAATAAGCTTTACAGCAGTAACATTTCCATTTTACAGTTCCTTTTAGTATTTTTTTTTATACGGGGAGACATAACATGAAGAGACAACTTATAGTTCAGATAATCAAATAGTATCCACGAACAGAATCTTTTTTTGTGTTAAAATTAGTTTAAATGAATTGATTTTTTTTAATAGTTGTGCAGATTTGCTAGCTTTTATTACTTCAAATGAGTAAATACTCACGAAGTATGATATGCAGTAGCACACGTTGTTTTCACCATCAGCTTTAAATTTAAAAGTAAAATGTGAACTTGGTTGGACGTTTAAAATGAAAGCAAAAAGATACACGGTATCTCGTCTAAAATGCAACAAACACGGAGTCTGATCTTACACAAATATTGAAAATTTGTTTCCGAACATTAGATAAAAAATATGTAATAATTTCCATCCTATTTATGATGAAAATTTTTCAATTCCGGAAATCAGAATATACTATATTAAAATAACTATAATCCTCAAGTAGCAAAAGATTTATCAGCAAACGAAATTCAAGCATTTATAAAAAAATGCACGAATATGACACTTATTTTGTAGGCGCAGCTGCGTAGTGCTTAAATTCAAGCAATTTAATTTCAGTTTTCGCTTTCCTACTCTGCTTTTGCTATATGGTAACGCTGGTAAAATCTCTTTGCGAGCCACATTTTGAAAATATTCGATTCAGAACACCCTTCCCAAGCCTCGGCCAGTAAATCTGAAAGACCGGCCGCCACGACAGCAAATCGGGACAGCACTGTGACCCCGCATTATAGCCACCATTACGAGAGGCTCATGCCACGAAACCCCCCCCCCCCTTTTACAAGGGTACAGCCCGTCTTCGGAGATGGGCATTAAGAGCCACACAACCATTACTATATCCCACAGGGAAGCGAGAATCTATTTACTTATACGGCAGGTTATCATCCCCATATATGAGGTGCCCCCTAAGTGGGATACATTTTGGAGAACATGTTGATTCAGCAAATTCGTGAGTATCATCTATGCTTTCCATGAATCTGTCCTCTTTTGATTTGGTCTAAGTAGGACTAAGACGCTTATTTTCTACTCTCAATCTGTCATGGCTGGAATTCCTGATTGAAGACACTAGAGAAATGATTAGAAAACAAGAACGATATAGAAGTCTGGGCTCTTCTGCAGTACAAAGTATTATTTTAAATGTATAAGTAAACCTATCCAGCAAGATTAAAATTGCTCGGTTTTTAAAGAGAATTTGAATAACTCAAGAATGAGGTTTCAGCTATCTAACGCAATCATTAAGCCAAATTCCGTGCAAGAAAAGAGCCAGGTACGTCTTTGCAAAGCGAAGAATATATTTCATCGAGCCGGTACACGTTTGGACAATAAATAGTACATTAATTTAATACAACTCTAATCTCCTTAGCGGTCGGATAATTTAGCGCGTCCACCATATTTCAAGGCACTCGGCTGGGGCGCGCAACAAGTGCATATCGGGCCGCAGATAAATCGCCTACCAAATGCTTCTCCGCGCACATAAAGCCAAAGAAAAAGGGGCATCGCAGCACAGGCCTGAAATAATGGCCGGAGAAATGAATTAAAAATAATGAGAAGGAAAGAGCAGGCACAGTTGGCTTTTGGATGGAGAGAAGGTTAAAGAGCTTCGGTGCTGGAACGACAGAAGAAAGCATTTTTCTCCCCCTCTCCGCGTTATATGCTTTATCCAGTTTTCAGTAATCCCCAGTAGGATTAGGAAAGGACCGGCGTATAACGGTCATGTATCGTCGTCTAAGAAGTGGCATTCAGGTGGACAGCTAAAGATTACTTCTAAAAAATCGTGTTTGCCCTTAGGGGGCTGTAGCTTTCTGTTATGCCTAAAGAATACGGTCCAAAGAGAAGGATAAGGAATGCAGAGAGAAAGAAGGGGAATGGAATGTGCCCCCCCTGCCACAGAAGATAGATGGGTAGCGTGGCTAACGGTCCGCGGGCCTCCCAGGTGGGCTGTAAAGCCGAGAGATAAAAGCACTGTTGCGGCTAATGGCTGGAGGAGGGAAATTTGTCTGCCCTCCCTGGGGCTCCTTTCCGCACGGATATCAGACTCTGACCACGAGACCCCAGCGACTCCAACCCCATCGAGTGGTTTGACCCGGCTCGCTCAAAACACAATTAGTTCCTCGCCAATAATCGCCCTCCTTTAATCCGCTGCACCCCTTTCAAACAATGTCTTTGGCACGTCATAACGCCTGACCTTGCCCCGCCAATCACATATGCAAGCACTCCGGGGGAAAAATCGGAAGAGCATTTGTTTGTCGTGATTGGATTCTTCTGTCGGAGGATTGGATAATGAATGTCGGCTTCAATAGCATGTCTTGGTTTTTCTTCGTTTCAGTAAAGCTGGGTTTTCAGTCGGATTGTTTAAAGTAAATAGCGTCTGCTGAAGAAACACACTTTATTCTTTCTTTATGATATATTTGATTAATTTCTGATAATTTATGGAAAGTAGGCTTTTGATTAAGAAAGTTTATGGGGAAAATAAACATTTCTGGTTCCTTTTATTTTATTTTTTTATAATTTTTTTACATTTCTGCTTTATTTCACTCCTTAGCTTTAAAGCTTCTTTTAAAATGTTAAAATGAAAGCTTGAATTAATTTGCTGATAAGATATCTCGATATATAAAGCCTTGCATATCGTATCAAATTAAGGTAAGTAATATAAGCTATGCGTTTAAATAAAAAACTAATTGCAAAATGGCGTTTTGGATTTTCATTTACAACAATCACAAATTCATTTTTAAATATTAAATGAAAAAGATAATACATATTCCACCTTCAACGATGTAAATACATTTCCTATATTTGTATACTAAAAAATCTACAGAATTAATTTTTTAGAATGCTACTTCATTTATCAATATTTGTTTTGTGGACACAAATCAATTAAACACACTAAAAGTCTAAAAGTTAATGTATGGAAAAAATGACATTTTAAAATAATCTAAAAATGGATTTTAATCAATGTTGTTTTATTCTTTTATAGCATTGTGTTAAATATTTTATCAAACCAGATTAAAGACGACAATATTTCTAAAAATAGAGATGTAAATAGTAATGATTGCAATTTCATCTTTTCTCATCTACACTGCTGTCTGCTTCTATCCGATTTAATGTATGAAAAAATGATATTTTAAAATAATCTAAAAATGGATTTTAATCAATGCTGTTTTATTCTTTTATAGCATTGTGCTAAATATTTTATCAAACCAGATTAAAGACGACAATATTTCTCAAAATAGAGATGTAAATAGTAATGATTGTAATTTCATCTTTTCTTATCTACACTGCTGTCTGCTTCTATCCGATAATTTCATCTTCATATGTGCTTTGAAATTCAAGATTACTGTAATACTAAGCTCATCCAGAAAGTAAGTACCGTCTGCGCATATCTCCCGCGCATCTGACAGCACGAAGGTCGAGCGTGCGTGGCTATATCCTTCAATTCGAGAACGAATTAGCCTAGCCATTTCGCTTGTTTACGTTAACGTTTGAAGTCATTGTTTGTCGGTAATCATGTTTAAAGCAATCGATCGGCCCGCCAACTGTGAAATAAGAGCAGTTATCAAGTTTTTGAATGCGAGAAATGTTCGAACTTGTGAAATTTTTCGTCAGATAAGCGAAAGTCAGTCCAGACCTAGCTCCATCCGACTTCCATTTGTTTTCTCATCTCAAGATATTTCTTGCCGGCCAGCAATTTGCAAGTGATGATGAGATAAAGGTAAACGTCCAGAATTCGTTCAGATCGCAGGCTGCCGAATTCTACGAAGCCGTTATGTTGCAATTAGTGCCAAGATATAACACATGCCTTAATTCGCATGGTGAATCTGTCGAAAAGTAGTTTAAGGTGTGTAGAGTTTTCTGTAATAAAACACAAATGAAAACAAATTGCTAATCTTTTTTAATACCGAAACGGTACTTACTTTCTGGATGAGCTTCGTACAATTCGTCTCGCATATCCGTATCACTAACAACTCAAATTGGCACTATGGGGAATGCTATAATAATGCAATAATCATTGTCCTGCTTAATAAAATAGTCTTATTAAAATGGAATTCCGTGGTCCTCTTTTCAGTCTTAAGAAGCGTAGAAACATATCATGTCGTTCATCTGTGATGAGGCCGTTCTCATGTGTCTATATGTTCAGTCAATGTGAGTCGCCATTGACTGTGCGTACAATCATTTTTTTTTTTTAAAAATGCTGAAAAATGTTATTTCTTTTGAAGTATAGGAAGAATAATTATAAGACATAAAGAAAACTAAATAGTATCTTTTAAATGAACAGACAAATCTCTTTATTATAGGATAGTTGCTATTATTATGACACTACTTACCACTATAAATATTGTTGCCAATTATCTGCCGGTACTTCAAAAGTCTTAAAAATTATCATTAAAAAGTTATTAAAATTTAATGATTTTTCAAATTTCAAAGCTAAACTATTATAATTGCGCAAATATTCTTCCTGATATATAATTTTTTTTATTAATTAATATACAGAAAAAAAAATTTTAAAACACGGAAAACATTTCGTTACCTATTTAAATGAAATTGAATATATCGTTTATAAAAAATAAATATAACTTAAAAAGCGAAATTAAGATATAATTAGAAAAGAAGTATTATTTATTCGCAATTTCAATAAAATTGAAATTTTAATATAAAATTCCTTCATTATTCATAGATAAATAATTAAGTGCTTTGTTTTCATTTTAATTGAATCGTTTATTGCAGAAAAACATGCGTCAATAATATCAAAATGCTGAGAGCTTAAAAAAAAAGGTTAATTTTTTTAATCAATGATTATTTTTTTTTTTTTACCTGGTAGATTTTATATACCTATTATACCTTTATTTGACTCTTCTCACTTCTTCGCTCATAATGTAAATACCTCTTTAGAATATCAAAACAGCATGAACGCAATTTTGAAGATAAAGATAGACTTATGTAGATTCTGAGATCAACGATTCAATTAAACTGCATTCTCCCGACTTTTTTTTGGCTCAAATTTCTGATATTTAAAACTGCAAATGAGACAGAAGTTATGTCTGATGTTTTCTTATTCAAGAATCAAAGAGGAATTCAAAGCAGATTCGATTCATTTAATTTTTTTTAAAAATGCAATGGATTCAATTATAAGATATGCCTGTAAAATCAATAAATTTGCATGTAACAGTTTTGAAGAATTATAGAGAGCTATCTAATACTCGGAAAACAACTAATTGCAATAAATAAAAAGATACGCTCTTGTGAAATTAAATCAATATATTATTTGTTTCAAAGTTTCCTATGCAGATATAATTTCAGTTTTTATCAAAAGGCTTAAATTTATTCCCCTGAAATGAAAAAATGATATAGGTATTAGAATTCACCTATATTTTTATTGCAGTTGCTAACAAATTCGTCAAAGGAGACATTATTGGAACGAAATTTTGAGAGCAGCATCAGAAAAATTTCCATAATTTTGGCGACTAAATTAGCAGTAATTTTCTATCATTGCGCAAATAGTTTAAATCGAATTTAAAGAAAAAAGTAATCGTATTGACAAAAGTTTGTACCTGTATATTAAAATTTCAAAAAATATTTCAACAGTAGTGGCCAATAAAAAAAAAGCACCAGATTTTGCCATATTTTATACATAAGGTTTGTATAAACACTTAAAGGACAACGCAATAGAAAAAACGGTGATGCAATCAAGCGTTCCTATTGCAAACCGTCAAAATTATCTTGTTTTTCAAACAGTATTATTTGCCCAATTTAAATTTATAATGTTATTTCAAATTTATAATGCCGTATTAAATTTATAATTTCACATAAAAATTGCGATGCGTTTTCATTGTTTCCTACTATATAATAATTATAACGAACTTAACAAATGTATTGCACCATAATGCTGCCAATATGTTAATCATAGTCAAAACTGGATAAAAATTAGTAATAAACTCAACAAAAACATTGCACCAGTATGTTAATCCTACACTACACAGTGATGCATATTTACATTAATTTCAGTTTCGCTTTTTCAAATTAATTTTGAATAATTTAATAATTAACTGACTAATTAATTTTTAATATTTTTTCTTATATTCCTTACACTCAGTTACATAACTAGTCAATCGAGGTCGAAAAATGGAAAGCCGTATAATGTAGGATTAAAATTCCGAAACGAATTCTTACATTCCTCCCGTATTTGCTGCAGCATTCTAAGGAAATCTTTATTCTTTCATGCAGAACCAAAAATTCCCCCCATTGTTCGTTTTATCATGACTCGGGTACCATTGAAATGCCCTCTGATTTGTAGGGTCGGGCTAATTAATCTGTATCCCTCGTTCGTAACAACACCCTGGGAACCGAGTTAAAGAGAACGAATGCGCGGCCCGAGCGGAGAGAGAGATGTATGTGATTGGGTCGAGCGATGACACACCCTCTCGAAGAACTGCCGGAAGGAGGGCATGTTTACAAATAGACTAAATTAGATGTATTACTTCAGATAAAGGAAGAGAAAGTACTGCCTTCCACTGGCTATTATGGCCAGGGTTTCGTTCAAAAGGAGTCGGATAGTCGAATGGAGAGTGTTATCGGATTCTGGTTCAAATAAAGTTTTGAGATCGTTTAACCCAGAAAAGTAATTTTATTTATTCATTATTTTAATTTCGTGTTTATTTTAAATATTTATGCCAATTTGTTAATGTAGGGATTAGTGTTCTGCCCTGTTAGGTTTGTTTATAAAAGTTCTTTTATTTTTATAAATTAGACTTTAAACAGAATTTAAACATTTTTAACTGGGAAATTTTTAAAAATTTCCGGTTAAAACTGGAAATAATTTTATTAAACAATTACGCTATCAATATGCGTAATTTAGTTAAAATTAAGAATAGGTTAGCTTTATCTTTTTTTATTGTTGTTACTGGTACATAATTTGCAAGAGCGAATTGATTCGGAAGCAAAAATTTTGCTCTTAGAAGTTAAATCAGACTCGAAAACGATAATTTTTTCATTAGAATTTGGTACTTTTATACCATTGGATTCTATTGTGCAGCCGTCGATCAGTTCACAGAACAAAATTGGAATCTCGAGCAAAATAAATTTTATAAAAACAGTTTTAAGAAATATATATTTCAAATTTGGATTTTTTTAATTTTAATTATTCTCTACTTGTTAGTCTTTAATTTATAATTCATTATTATAAATATTAAGGAATCTGGAAATCAAAATTTTTCTCAAATTCACTGCCAGGTGGCGCCACTATGACGGAATCAAAATATAATTAAATTAATCGACAGATTAATCGATTATCGATAGATTTCATAATTTATGTCGAAGACCTATAATTCCTTTCTATTAGATTTTACATCTTATTTAAAGTTAGGTTTGACTGTATAATTTCACTTGTACTGACAGTTTTCGCTTCATGAGGGAAGCAACTGCGAGTTCAAGTTCTTTTATTAATGTACTAAAAAGTAGAAATTTCTTTATTTAAATCATTTTCTACTCTTTAGTTTTTGATTTATAATTTTTCTTGAATGCTCAAAACAATTTTTCTAAAATTCATAACCAGGTGGCGCCATGCGTATGGAATCAAAATTCAATAAGATTAGTGGATTAACTGATAATTAAGCTCTGGTAGAATTAAAATAGCAACTAGCCCCAGTTTAAAAATGACGAGATTGACTTGGATGATGTTTTACATGCATAAAATGTGTTGAATGCAACAAAATATGCAATTTGATGGTAAAGGAATTATAATCGGGCAGAAGTAATATAAAAAAGTTTTTTTATTTTTAAAAAAATAAGGAAAAATATAGTTATTTAGTTAATCAAATTCAATTGATTCTTTTATTATTTTTTATGAATTCCATTGCAGCTGATATATATTACCGCAACCGATCTCATCAATAAACATAAAACTTAAATTTAACCGACAGGTTAACTCTTTCAGGTTCACTACATGATTCGTTTTGAAAATTACTAAATTTATTTCAAAAATGAGTATTAGTAGTTTCATGTAGCTTATCATATATGTGAAAAAGGAAAAAAATTTAGCATTTTTTATTTTCAAGAAATGTATGACTTCACAATGAAACCAATGAACGGTAACGGACTAGTTTTCTTAGGAATAAGCTATCATCGAAATGCAATTTAAGAATATTTAAGCTTCATAAAATTCAATATTACTTTCGAAGATTCAATTTTTAAAAATATCAATTTGTGCAAGAACCCTCATCAATTTGTTTCTCTTAGAGATCAAAGCAATTTAGCTCTTGCAATGCCGATAGCTTTGTGAATACTAACGGTATTGAACTGGAATTTTTATACAAGTTGACCTATACAACTGGTTTTTAAGTTATGAAAGAAAAATTACGCTAGTTTCGTGCATGCGCAATAAAAAAATGTTTAATTTGTGATGAACCAATGAACGCGAAAGGGTTAACAATCGTAAATATTAACAAAGCTTACATACCAGATGGATAATGCTCGTCTGCGTGACGTAATTTTACCCAATCGACTGAGATTGTTCAGCGGCTGCTGACCCACCTTTTTTCGATTTTACACCGTATAAATCAATTCTTTTAATTTTTTGCATAAAATTCTTGCACATTAAAGGCTTTGTTTGATTCCTCTTGTTCTTAACTATCCTTCTACACCTAACAATAATAATGCTTATCTGTAAAATGAATACAGGTAGTTTTCCCCACTCCACTTCCACAGAATACCATACTGCATTAATGAGCTTACGTCTGCCCTTTCTCATTGCTCTTTTCAGTAGCTAAAACGCTTAAAAGCCCGTGAGGTAAAGATATTGGACTGATACCCGTTTCTTGTTCCATTTTCCCCCAAGAAATGAATAGCACATTTAAATGCATGATTGCTTACTGTATAGACCGCTGTGACCTGGTGGTAAGGTCTCAACCTCAAGACCGGAAGGTTCCAGATTCGAAACCCGATTCCACCGAAGAGCCGCCGTATAAGCGGGCCTGGCGCACGCCAAATCCGTCGGGGCCAAATGCGGAAGCTTGGAGAGGGGGTGCCAGCTCAGGTGTCTTCCTCGTCATCTGACTGCGGCTCAAAATGACGAGATCCGCCTCAAAATAGCCCTCGTGTAGCTTCAAAACTGGACGTAAATATAACCAAACTAAGCTTACCTTACCTTGATGGACTTCTTTTGGGTGTGTTTGTGAAGAAATAGTATTTCTTCCTTAAATACTGGCAATAAGATATTATTTTCGTACCCTTTTTTCGTCACTCCTTATTCTTGATTTTCCATTAATGCAAAACTGGCGACAATGACAAATTCAAAAGTTTTTTTTTTCTTTTTTGAACAAAGCTTTTCCAGAAGTTTCTTTAGAATCTTTAAATAAAGTTTTCAAAAGTTCTCCTTTACGGAAATAAATAATTTTTTTTTCTTTTAGCGTCATCGCTTAAATATATCCATTGTGCATAGAATGTTCGAATATTTCTCCATTTTCCAGCAGATAAGTGATTCTCATACAGAATTTTGCACAGAGCTCTGCATTCGGCCTGATGCTTCACCCTCTGACTGCGTATTCTTTTCAACCACTATTTAGATGCAATGTTTGCAAACATGTTCAAATACTCTTTAGTCAAGCTAATTGTTATTTATATGCAAAGCTTTTAAAAAGTACTAAGCAAACACTTTAGCTCGCGAAAATCTCAGCATGCGCCAGAAAATAGACTTGCTTACAACTCGCGGAGATCGCGGGATAAGTAGTCAGACGTTTAAGAGAAAGACAGTGAAAACTATATTTTTTGGGTTTTGTTTAAGACTGTAATCACTATTTATTATTTTATTTGTTTGAGTTGGTAGATTTTAGTTTAAAATTAAAGATTATATTACAGAAATAATTGAAGAAGTTCGTTTTCTTTTATTAGGAATTTCATTTTCTGTAGATTGCAAGTTTTTGCCCGTTTTTCTTTTATTATTAATAATGAGTCTTATTCTGCATTTAAGTATACCGACTCCATGGCTTTTACAGCGTTCTTGAATTACGATAGAAATATTTCTTTTCTGAAAAAAAGAAAGCATAGCCCACTGTTTATTTACAAATATCACTTTTTAATTAAAGAAAACATTGTAACATCGGATGTTTATAAAAGTTCTAGCAAATAATTATTGAGATAGCCAGAATTATTTAATATGATATATTTTAAAAAACAAAGTTGTTTTAAACCAAACGATTGCTTACAGATGCCATTAAAAAGAATCAAAAATTGCACCAACAACATCTGAAAAGCGACTTCTGTTAAAGCTCTCTTTCAATACTATAACCATATTTCCTCCGTTTTTGTGTGGTTTCAATTCTTTACTTGTCTGTGCTTGTGCTTTTGAAGCTTACTTGAAAATCTGGAAATGATTCATCTCTTTTGTAGGTTAAAGATTTATTTTTGTCTTTATAAACATTTTCCTGCTTTTGTTTGCATATGTGCATTTTCAAACTTCTGCTGGTCTAGACTCTAACCCGATCGGCCCTAGTGGGCATATACTTCCCGGAGATTAGACTTCATTTCCTATTGGTAAATAAATCCCACTTTTACATGAGTTTTTATGTTTTCAGTGTTCTTAATAAATTAGGGAATAAAATTATGATTAAAGAAACTTCGAAACACTCTCAGATTGCAAATGGTGGACTTATGTTTTTGTTGTCTTCGTAACAAGATCACTGTTACGAAGCTGTAATGTTGTTTCCCTGTCATGCTAATCTTATGGCAGGAAAGAGAGTTTTACAGATGTTTTACTGGAATGGCCCCAATCGACTATAGGATTGGAACATACTGCCACAGGAGATTTCCAGGAAAAGGGAAAACTTTGAACTCAAAATATACTTCTTTTAGTATGTTAATACTAAATCAAACTACTTTTCATAGTTAAATTTTAATCATGCAAATGTCGAGCCGAAAGGGTTAAATATTATGTGTAAGTTTTTAAAACTGCTTAAAAACTTTTGGCGATTCTAATTTCTGTTATTCTCTCTAAAACTACAGCTCCGAATCTACAACATTTTCGATTCTAAAACTCAAAACTGGAGACATCACTGAATTTACTCATTGGTGATTGCAGGGGCATGTTAAAGGTTTCCTAAATCACTAGGCGCGTGTCTGGGACCTTGGGATGGGTTTTAAATATAGAGATAGATTCATTCATTCCCAAAATTCATTTCCAACTTAATCAGAAGCAAAAGCTTAGTTCATATGGAGTGGAGTTTAAACAATTCCAGATCTTCAGATAGTCATATTTCTGTGATTGAAGAGCAAACTATAAAAACGCATCTTATTATAAAGCTCATATCAATGATGAGAGTGAATGCTTCAATCAATGCTAGAATCAAATATTTCAATAGTAATGATCAATTCAGTTGACAAAATTAGTTAGTATTTCTATATAGTCAGCAGCATTAAGTTAGCTGTTTCATACAATCGCCATGTCGGGAATGGAAGTCCATTTCTATCAGTTTCCTTTCCCACTCTCTTTGAAAGCCTTTTAAGTGTCATTTTAGCGTTTCTTCTCATTGTTTTTTTTATCATAGGCAAGGCATATATAAAACAGAATGACTCTCTAAAAGATAGGATATAATGAAGATTATTACTTTTTATTTCGGTCATGCATAATTCTTATTTAAATTACGAAAATTTCGCATCATTTAGGTAATTATAATTAGCTTAAATATGCATTTTATAACACATTAAATTTATAACAATCTCTAGAAAAGATAACACAGGCCAACAAAATTTAACTTTTTGTCTGGGGTTTACATAAATTATGTAAATTATACGAGATTTGTCATGATGATTTCAAAAATAATATCTATTTTTCTGTGTCCCATAAGGATATTTTACAATTGTGAAACTAAAAATTTCGAATTTGAGACATTTTAAAAACGCTCGTATATACGATTTACAAAACATTGATCATTTTATTAAAATTTACTTACAAAAAACAGTTGAAAAATCAATAAATAATAAAAAAAAAGTTGGATATATATCTGAAAAGAAATTAGATTATAAAAATTAGACAAATTTATTTTACTTTTCCTCCAAAGGAATGATTGTGTCCTTAAGAATTTGAATATGCCATCAAATTCACATTCTATTGTCCTTACTATCGTGTTTCCATGCATTTTATATCTTGGTTATATCTCACCCTTTTCCACACTCAATGCATTAAGATTTTCAGGAAAATACTCAAAATGGGAGAACAAAAAGTGTGTATTTAACCTCATGTTCTAACCCTATTCTTCAAAACTTTGTGGTATTTTTAGAACTATTATTCTATAATTAGGAGCTTTATAATTTCTTAATCATTTTTGAGTGACATCATTGAAACTGTTGGAGCCTGTCTTGCAAAGATTTGTGTTTAACTGTAAGCCCAACGCCAGTTTGGCGGTTATTCTGTAAGAATGTTTATTTTTGTCAGACTGGCTGCAGCCATTCGTTCGTGTTGGTCGGATGTCTCCATTCGGGAGCATCATAGATAATAAATCACCGAAATTGATTGGACTAAATCAATTTCGTTTGTTTGCAGTTCACTTTTCAAAAAGACCAAACATTACATTACATTACTCCACCTGCATCCCAGTGTTTAGAGCCTTTTGTTTCCTTTCCGGTTTGGATGAAAGGAGGTGAATTTTATTTTTTTAGAAAGGACAAAAACAAATAACAGGTGCAAAAACAAATAATAATGAAAAAAGAAACATACACTGGACAGAACAACATAGAAAACAAAACAAAATGGAAAAAAATATAAATACATAGAGGGGGGAAAAAAGAAGAGTCATAAGTAGCCGAAAGTGTGTGTCAGTCTGGGTGGATGCGTGCTCAATGATTATCCTCTACAATGAGATTGTTCTCATCACATATGAAAACAGAAACTAATCCACTCTTTTTCCTTGATACATTTCATTTTCCCTCAAATTTGTTATCCTTGATTAACTGTCATATACCTAGGCTGACGAACACACACTCTTTGATTTTACGTTCCCATAAATGTGGGTAAATATCAATTAAATGTCAATTGCCATTTTTATCCAAAGCTTTAAGTCATAATTTTATGTGCAGAGGTAGTAAAGGGTTTGCTTTGGAACCACTAAGATCTGCCAAATCAAATTCTTTGATCCTAGTTTCATATTTTTCCTTGGAGGCCATTTTTTCCCTTATCCCTTGTTGGTTTAGATTTACTATCCCACTCACGTTGAAAACAGGGCACTTTTCTATAGCCACTTTGCTGACAGAAAAACATGGTTAAAATTTTAAAATGCCCACAAATTTGCCATTTAAATTCTTTATATTTTGTTTTAATGAAGAGAAAAACAAGTTTTTCGTGTGATTCTTTTAAAATTACTGAATGAGGTACAGGAATTGAAGCAAGAACGTTACCATCATATAGTAAGGCACCTTTTAAGCTTCTCTTACTAAAATCAATAGTCTCCACTGAGATGGATCATGATCAGATGTGGAAGATAAATTGGCTATAAGTCCAGAGATACCTATACTGTATACAAATTATTCTTATTGCAGAAAATAACTGGTAAATTCTTTTTCTAGATTTCTTTACCAAGAAAGTGTTGTTCCTGTAGCAAGATTATTTTTAATCAAGATCCTAAAGCTTGAGCGTTTTGTTTTGATAGATGTAAATTGCGTTCTAATAATTACAGCAATCAAAATTATTTAACTCACCTTTTGTAAATTTTGGTGCTTTAATATTTGTTTCTGGGCTTGGGTACAACTGCAGTTTTATTTTATAATTTTGATTCTTTTAGTTCAGTATTGTATTTTATATTTATTATTGTCCTTTTACTCAGAAATTAATTTAAAATTCGAATAACAATGCATTCTATTCGGAAATATTTCATATTAATTTTCATTAAATAGTCCCTCCTTCTTTTTGATTTGTAAAAAATATGTGTCTAACGGAAAAAAACGTCATTTTTGTGATCAGTGTGTCGGATTACTGAAATACATCTGATATTTTACAAACCACAAATTCGTGCTGGCCTGTGCTATCTTCCTTTAGGTCGAAAGTATTTTTTGGGAAACTGTAAAGTATAATTTGTGATGCTACATATTATATTTAAGAATTTTTTAAAATCTGTTAAAATTAGACACAAAATATCATAGCAATAAAATTGACATCGTTATAAAGATTATTTTTTTAAGTCAGTTTGCAGAGACTGACAATAATTTTTATATCATTTTTTAAAAAAGGAAAAAAGCATATAATTTAAAGAACGGATAAAACAATGAACTCGGTTAGACTTTTATTGCGATAAATGAGAAGTGTTGCTGCAAGTATTTATAACTATTTTTAAAGATTTGTTAAAATTTTGGGGAAAAAATTACGCTGCAACTAAATTTGTATCAGTCAAAAAAATGTTTTTTTAAATTTTAAATTGGCGTAAAAATAAATTTTTGTGTAAAATTATTTTATAATTTATAGCGGATAAACGGCGAAATTTCGTTTAATTTATAAGTAATAAAAATTCTAATAAATGTTTTTAAAAAATCGTTTCAAGATGCTTATTCCCACCCTCCAAAGTATGCTTGTGCCAAATATGGTAGCTCTTGATCCAAAGGTCTGACCTGCAGAGAGACAGCAGACACACACTCACACACATTCACTTTTATTAGTAGTAGAGATGGAGTACAACATTTATTTTATTGGAACTATTTGCTTTGAACAATGAACTTCTAACTATAAAATTAGTAAAAATTAAATGATGCAGATATTAAGAAACCCAATTTTTATTAATTAAAGTATGATAGCAGTGACTGAAATTATACGAAAATAAATTTTAAAACGTTATGACTGACAAATGGAAATATACAAATACCTATATGTGATACTTTCAAGAATTACTTTAATTTATTAATGGGTGACTGAGCTAGACAGGGCTGCTGCTGATATGACTATATGATCATTGATTTTTCCTATTGCATTCAATATTTGTGAATATTTAAGTAATCTATTTCTAATTGTTAAAATCATTTTCATTTCCATTGGCTTTTGTTAAGACGATGAACCAAATTTCTTGTATGCATTATATATAAATATTTCCTTTTTTCGCCTTACGCATTTGCTGGTTTGAAGAGACTGTTTTTAGGGAAGTGTTTTCACCTAATAGTTCATTTTTGATGTTGTTTTATAGATAATAAACTTCATTATAAATAAATATGAAACATTACATTTCGCTGGTTTTGCTTCAAGAAAAATTATATTTCTAATGGTTGAATTTTTTTTAAACCAATGGTGTAAAAATATAAAATAAATTAATTTGTTCCGAGAGATCTTATACAAATTTAACTGTCATTAAACATATAACCATAATAGGGACTACTAAGAAAATACTGCCCTACTAGAATTTATAATTTCTGTAATCAACACATACAAAAAATTTTACCGTTTATCTTTGTATCTAATTTTCAGCAATTTTCCCAAGCCACTGCAGCTGAAGTTGTAGCCTGAATTAAAGGATTTTAGTAGTTTCATTTGTGTATCATTATTAATAGTATGTTTTTGGCTCTTTGCACATAGAATTACAGCAGTGAATCAAAGGCCCGAGACTATTGTAATGAAATCCGAACCGATTTCTTTGTTTCATCAATCTTTTAAATCGCATGTTATTACTTTGTTAAAAATGGTTTAAAATTAATTGCCAGTTTTTGAATACTGATTTCAAATCAGATTATCATTTTAGTGATTGGTGTCATTAAGATATCACCTATATCAGATTTAAGTCAGGGACGAAAATACATAATAACTGTTAATTCATTGCAATGTTTCGCTTGAAGATCTTTCTTCTGTTCCATTTTATAATCACAATTTATACTCAGTATCTTTAATAAATATTTCTGAATATTATATAAGATGCCCACAGAAGAATAAATTTTGTTGAATACAGTGAATAATAACCCCAAAAAGGTGGCATTTCAAAATCCATTTTCTGAATTTCATAAGTCCACCACTGCACCAGCTGTCTTCCAACAGCTTTTTTGTTACCATCGCCTTCAGTTTTCGGCACATGTTCCCATTTTCACTGATGGTTCAAAAACATCTTCCCATGTGGGTTGTGGTATCGTTGTGGCTCAGGAAATTTTCAGTAGGAAACTGCATAATATGTGCTCTGTTCTCACGGCAGAACTAATGGCGATTTTATTTGCTCTGGAGAAAATTTCTTGTTTTCACAACCAAAAATTTTGCATATATTCCGACAGTATGAGTGCACTCGAGGCTCTAAGTCATCCCCATGACAGAGCACATCCTTTAGTTTTGGATATTGTTTGCCTTTTGCGGAATCTACAATCTAGGGGGCTCGAAATTTTATTTTGTTGGATCCCTAGCCACGTTGGCATTAATGGAAATGAATCTGCTGACGCTGCGGCAAAGTCAGCCACAATATATTTTGAACGACTGCTTCCCTACTCTGATGTGAAGAAATGGTTTTCCCATCATATTAAGTCATTATGGCAGGAATTGTGGGATCAGCAGACCAGAAACAAGCTTCGCACTATCCATCCATTGATAGGTATGTGGCCAATTGTCCCAATGCGAACGTTTGATGTTAAATTGACTCGACTTCGCATTGGTCATAGCCGTTTAACACATAAACATCTTTTATCTGGTGAACGGTGTCCTGCCTGTACAACGTGCCAGGTGGATCTTACTATTCATCATATTTTAGTGGAATGTCCAGTTTTTAACAATCATCGCTTCAGGTTTTTTAACTCCGTCTCAGTAAACATTAGAGACTTGGTGGGAGAGCATCCCCATCCACATATTTTTACTTTTTTAAATGCCATTGGAATTTTTAATTTTATATAGTAATATCCTGTATTTTAGAATTTGTTGGTCCATTGGTTTTTTTCATTTTGCTTTAAATTGTCTGTTTATTAATTAAAGTTTTTATTCTAAATTGGGAACAAAGGAATAATTGATTCTATTTTATAAACCGCTCATTTCAACATGTTTCCATTTTTCACCTTTTGTTTGGCGCAGCATGGCCAAAAAATGGCTCTTGCGCCATTAAAACCCATACAACCAACCAACCCAAAAAGGTGGCGTAATGATTGCTCACTGGACAGGAAACCTTATTTCTGAAAAGACTTATCCTTTCTACGGAACTATATAATTACACAGATGACTTATACTATGTAAATAAAACCAATAGTTCAAGCATCTCCTTTAATCGGTTCAATTATTGCTTCACTGCTTCAGTTGCAAGGCAAATTATACATAGTAAATATTAACCCACTGACTGCCGCATTTTTATTAATTACTATTTAGATGCAACGTTTGAAAACATGCTTAAATACCGTTGAACCAAACGAAATGTTATTTACATGCAAGACTTTATTAGTACAATATGATTCAACGTTTTAAAAGTACTAATTAAACCCATTAGCTTGCGAAAATCGCGGGGTAAGCAAACAGAGGGTTAATCTCAAAACGATATAATATACTCATAGAATATTTTGTTAACGTAATCAATCATTTCTGGTATTCTCTCCTAACTTCATCGATTCTTTAAAAAAGGATGTTCCTCTCACTTTTCCTCCATTTTCCGAAGAATGAAAACACTAATTCTGTTCAGTAGACAATGTTTGAACTCGAAATGACTAATTCTAAAACAAAACTAAGCAACTTCAAAAATCCCAACAAAAGATTTTTACTAAAATACGAAACCAATGAAAATCTTTCCTTTATGCGAGGGGAAAAATAAAATCAATAAATAAATCGAAATCCTCATCAATAACGTCATTTAAATAATTTTTTTCATCGCTAGAAATTGTCTAAAAGAAATTTTATTCTTTAAATAATTATCTGATAAATATTTTTAATTTTCAGTTTTCTTAAAATTCGTGTAGCAGGTGCGCAACTAAACAACAAAAAATACTAGCAATTATGTCAACCATCTTGACGATGGTTTGCTAATGGAACTACTCCGCTTGATTGATCGGTTTGTCATGTTGGCGTCGAAACCGGGGATTCTAACAGGTAGATACGAATCGAAACACTATAGTTATTTCTTGGATGCAAACTATGCTTGAAATACTGTTATTTCTCTCAGTAGAAAAGCTTTAACGTTAGAAATTGATTAATTCGTTCATGTATGAGCAGAAAGCTAAAAGATTGCCAACCCTCTCACCGGAACATCTTTGAATACCTGTTTACTTTAGCGGTCATAATGACGGTTGTTCCGGTCAGAGCATTTACAAACTTTTGGTTGATCTCTCAAGTGCAACATATTTGACTGAAAGCAGTAGTGGCGTAGCGAGGATAAGTGGCGCAAGGACCATGATAATTTTTTTTGCACTAACTCATAATCAGGGTAAATGAGAGCATTTTTTAGCATTCACCTTTGGGGAATCCCAATTGGTAACTTTGTTTTTACCCTTCTTATTTTTAAAATTTGATCATTTTATTCTTGTATTTTTATTGTTGTTTGACTGACGTGGACTTAGATGGATTTTATTGTTTTCTGGATTGGTAAGAGACCACAGGGTCTGTTTTTGATGCTCTTTTGTGGGAATTTTAATGATACTTTACAAAAATCTTTATTGCCTCCTTCTTTTTACTGGTGTATTGTTCTGAGCTTGTGCTTGTGTTTTGCTCAATTGGATGCATACTGGGGGCTCCTCCTTTTGAGTGTTTTAAATATTTTTAGTATTGGTTCCAGATCTGGTGATAAAAATTAAACAAAATTCAATTAATTTATGGTTCTCTCCAAGTGTAATATCGATTCAGAGGCGTATTGTTTGTTTTTTCTTGTGAGTGTGTTTTAGGTTACTTTATTCATTTTGTTGTTGTCCCTTTTCTGGAATGTTTGTAACGTTCTGTGCTTGCGATGTTTTTGTGTGTGTCATGTCATATTGATATTCTTGTATTGCTTTTATATTTCCCCACCAGTCAGCTAAAGCCGTACACCCTTTCGGGGAGGCCGGACCGGTGTGGGTTTTTTAAAAAAAATCAGGGTAAATGGCGCCCAGGCATGGTATTAATTTTTCACCCCCTCATCATATTTGGTTCAAAAAAGGACAAAGTTGTACTAATGTTTTGTCTCCATAGCGCCAGGGACATCAATACCCCCTTGTCCCCCGGTCGTTATGCTATTGGAAAGCAGGCCTTAGAAATCATAGTCTAGTTTACAATTACAAAACAATTCCATTCAAATGAAGAGTTCCAAAAAATATACCAACGAGCAAATATATATATATATATATATATATATATATATATATATATATATATATATATATATATATATATATATATATATATATATATATATATATATTCATTGTTATTCATTGTGTATGTGATATATTTATATATTTTTCCATCTGTTACTATTCGCATTTTTGTCTTTACTCGGATATACTTTCAATTCGTTTTCTTCATATCCTTTCGAATTTGATATGAATGTTTGTTATTTATTTTATTGTTTTTCTATTATGTTTTGCCTCTTTTATATATATATATATATATCAAAACCAACATATAAACACAAAATAAAAACTCAAAAACAGTAAAAAAGGACAAAATGGCTAAATAGACAAAACCAGAAAACAAAAATGAAAAATATCATAGCGAGCCGCTCGTGAGGAAGGGAAGCTCGCTCATGATATTAATTTGTGCTTTTTTCTGCTGACGACAAACGAAATCCGTTAAAAATTGCCGTCATCCCCTCTAAAGCAAATATATATATATATATATATATATATATATATATATATATAATGTATTCGTGGTTGTAGTCATTAAAGAGTCGAGTTATTAACTAATTTTCTTTTATTATCCAAATGTTTAAGTCATTTTTTAAGGAGAGTGGCGGACATACGTGCATCTTAGTCTAAATTTTCAAGTCAAAAGAAAACAGAAAATCCCTGCATTTTCTCAGGTAGGGATTTAACATATAGACACGTGATCAAAGTGGAGGGAATATGAGCTATTTTTACTAAATTACGTAAGTGTTTTAGGGAAAAGTATGGTGCCAACAAGTCGCTGATTTCGCGATTTATGTGGGTGCGTGGAAGTAATTAGAATAGTCTTTTAGTAATAAATATGCCAAAACGCGAGATTTAATATACCTCCAGCGCGGGAAATAAAACGAAACTGGAGTTTAAGAAAAGTGATTTTGGAATACATAAAGACTTTAAAATATATAATATTAGAATTTAAAGCAATATTAAGTGAGATTATTACAACTTCCCCGCCTCCGCAAGACGCGTGTGTGCGCCAGGGCCCTTGACACACACCCGTATCTTACAGGGATGCCCAAATAAGAAATTTAAATTTAAAATAGAATTCTTATAAAATTTTCCCTTCACTTTATCATAAACATGAAAATAATTTCAAATGAACTTCATAACAACAGCAATATGAACAAATGTAAACTCTTATACTTCTTGTAAAAGTTCTTGAAGACTTTTGGTACATGTAAAAACTCTAAATGTAAACAAATAAAAAGCATTGATATACAATTCTAAAATATAATTTTTTCACCTTTTTTCAGAAACCAGAAAATTTAAATGTTCATAAGTGTCGTGATGGTAGTATAGCAATTAAAAATTATGACTTAATTTATTTTTTATAAAGTGAAGAATTTTCTGTTTAGGAAGAAATATATGATGGGACATTATAGACTGCAGAGATGGGCATTTTTGGTTTTGATGGTCAAACTCTGTGCTAATCCACATCGCAAAATCTTCTGAGAAAGCTCTTTTTGTTTATTAATAACACAACTCACTGAAAAACTGTTCTAGCAGTCGAAAGAATACAAAAACTGATCTCCCGAGGCCTCAGAATGGAGGGAATTGGCGTTATTATTTTTTTTTTGTTCATTATTTATTTTTCTGAGTATAGTAAAATTTGTTTTATTTACTTTTCTTTTAAGTCATGTAATATAAATTATTTGCCATACTCCAACAACACATTTAAACCTAATTTTAAACAAAATTAATTTATGAAGTAATTAAAATTTATGTGAATTATAAAATTTAGAGTATTTTAATCTAAGTTTACTTTATAAACATTTAAGGCTATTTTTTTAAGTAGCCTTTCCTATTATAACTATAATCGAAAGATGTTATTTTCGGATTAGTATGGGATTTCACTTCAAAATATAAGAGATGCACAAAAACAAACTATGTATAAATAAATCAAATCTATGAATAAATCAAATTTGCAACTTAAACTTTGCAAAGTAATAGTTAAAATTTTTAAGTGTGAATATTTCTTATTCTTAATAAAACCTCTTATACCTCCACATTTATTATAGCATTGATATCAGCAAAATAAATTTCAAAACCAAAACAAGTAAAATTTCACTTTTTAAATTAATGTCAAAAATTATTATATCAAATGAAACATATGATTAAAAACATAAATAAACCAAACTTTTAAAATTAACATTTCTTTGTAAAATATCTTATATTCAACATGAATACCTTAAATTTCAAAATTTAATATGGACACTGCAACATTAGTTTCAAATCAAAACCACTTTAAAAAAATTTCAAATGTAATTTCATATCAATCACAAAATATAAATCAATACTTAATTAATCGTACTTTTCAAAAATTACTGAATCATATTTTTCAAACAACTGGAAATCAATACATAATAAAACCAAATGAATTTTTTTTTCTCCTGTAGCCGAGATTACACTGAATGAAGAAAAAACGCTTTTTGTTATTTACTCGTGCACTTCGAAATTTAATGTTTAATCACACTTATTTTTTCCTTCTTGAAGAAAACCGAAACAGGACAGTAAAACGAAATGAAGATTTGAAGCACAATATGGACATTCCTCTAGAATTTTGAGAATTAAATCACATTTTTCCTGAAGCAGATAATAAACACAATGGTGAGGACCACCTTTCCGTTTACACTTTTTAAAAACATTGCAGATGTGGAGTGGAGTTGACGCTGCATCAGGAATTTCCTTGCTTGCACCTGGATTTCAGGACATCAGGGACCAGACATCAGGAAAAGTACAAAGAATCCGGTGTTGATTTTTCAGGAGGCAACTAGTAGAAGTTCTGATAAATTTGCAGCTATTTTCTCAGCCATTTTTTGTTATTCCCCGCCACTATTACTTACGTTGTTTTATTTTTAATTTTTACCTTTTTAAGAATTTTTTATCCGTGTAGTACAATCCTGCCAACTATTAAAATATTTTCGTGGTTGTAGTCATTAAAGAGCCGAGTTATTAACTAATTTTCTTTTATTATCAAAATGTTTAAGTCATTTTTTAAGGAGAGTGGCAGACATTCATGCATGTTAGTTTAGGTTTTCAAGTCAAAAGAGAACAGAAAATCCCTGCATTTTCTCAGGTAGAGATTTAACATATCAGGTAGAGATATAACAGGAACAAAGCGAGTTATTAACTATTTTTTTATTTATTATGGGAGAGTGGCGGAATATACGTACATCTCGTATGAAAGTTGAAAGTTTCAATCCTAAAAGAACGGAAAATCCCTGCGTTCTCTCAGATAGGGGATTAACACATAGACACGTGATCAAAGTGAAGGGAATATTAGCTATTTTTACTAAATTACGTAAGTGTTTTAGGGAAAAGTATGGCGCCAACAAGTCTCTGATTTCGCGATTTATGTGGGAACGTGGAGGCGATTAAAATATTCTTTTAGTAATAAATATGGAAAGCGTGAGATTAAATATACCTCCAACGCGTTAAATAAAATGAAACTGGAGTTTAAGAAAAGTGAATTTGGAATACATTAATATTGTACTAAGATTTTAATATATATATATATATAATAGCATTATTCGTAAAAATTTCGTTTTTCATACTGACTCTTTTTTACGATATAATTCTACAACATGAGCCACAAATACATGTTTAAAAAAATGGAGACGGTGTACAAAGTCACAAAAAGACAAACAGTCTCTCTCTCTCTGTCTCTTTAAACAGATTATGCCTCATAAAATCAACAAGCGAAATTGCATTCAGTTTCTATTAATATGCTATTTTTTTTTCTTAACTTTCTTAGAGTCTCTTGAAACTGAAATTATTAGGTTTATTCAAAAAGAAATGTGACTGTGAGTTTCTTGATAACAAATTGCTCGATGAATGCTGTATTATTTATGTTATTATTTGCTGTATTATTGAAATTTTATTTGTACATTCAGTGCAGGAAAGCAATTTAAAAACATTTTTATTAGAATGTAAACTAAAGGAAAAATAAATTTAATCCAAACAGTTTTGAAATATACTTTTGTTAATGCACTAAAAAGTAGAATTATATTTTAAATATTTTCAACTTTTTAGTCTTTAATTCATAATTTATAATTATAAATTCCTTCAATCTTGAAATCAATTTTTCTAAAATTCACTATCAAGTGGCGCCACTAGAATAAAATTTAATATTAAATATAAAATATTATATTATATTATATATATGTAATAATCTCGCTTAAGGTATCCGAACACGTTCGGAGCACTTTTTTCTTAAATTGTGAAATAGAAACACCAAAATATGTTTTTTAGATTCAAATTTAATAAAGATTAATATTAGCGTATGATTTTTGAGTATAAATTATTATAAATTTACAAAATTCTTGAATTTCTGCTGCTTTTTAGAGGAAATTCCCCAAAACTTCAAACATGCTACAGGTCAAACTTTTGTAATAATTCAGATAAAACTAATGGCCGCGGTGGCCTAGTGGTAAGGTCTCGACCTCGGGACCGGAGGGTCGCAGGTTCGAAACCCGATTCCACTGAAGATCCGCCGTGTATGGGGCCTGTTGCACGCTAAATCATACGTAGTGGCCAAACGTCCTCCCGCTGGTGTGGCGCGGAAGTTTGGAGAGGGGGGTGCCAGCTCAGGTGTCGTCCTCGTCATCTGACCGCGGTTCAAAATTACGAGGTCCGTCCCTAAATAGCCCTCGTGTTGCTTCAAAACGGGACGTTAATATAACATAACAAATAAAACTAATACTAAAATAAGCTACATACTATGGACTAGTGCTTGTACCAGAATTTTAACATTCTTTGGATAAATAAAAATTTTAGAGCTAATCGAACAATCATTATAAGATTTTCAGCAAATTTTCTATGTCATTTTTCAAATAAAAGACCATAATTTAAAAAATATCGTTACAATATACATTATTCTAGTACATTCACTAGAGAAACATTTGAAGAAAGTGTTCACAAAATTTCAGAACAATCGAATGATAATATCTTGAGTTATCATGTTTGAAGTTTAAAAAATATGCATAAAATCTAATTTTGAGAAAAATCAAATTTTATAGTTTTTCCACGCGCTCAAATTATGTATCTAAACTTTAAAAAAAAATCCTAAAAATATACTGACATCATATTAGCTTGCAAAAAAGAAGTTTAAAAGAATTTTTGACAGGTTTCTGTCCCTTTAAATGACAACTTTCGGCTAATTAACCGCCCACTTCCGGTTTTCGGTTTGCTATAAAACAATTAATATCTCATCTTCTAATTAACGTACCGACAAAAGTAAATATGTTTTAGAAAGGTAAATGAATGAACTATCGAAAACATCAAAAATTAAAAAAAGGGAATTTTGGTCGAAAATTGACTTTCGAACGTGTTCGGATACCTTAATTTTATTTCAAATTCTAATATTATATATTTTAAAGTCTTAATGTATTCCAAAATCACTTTTCTTAAACTCCAGTTCCGTTCTATTTCCCGCTCTGGAGGTATATTAAATCTCTCGTCTTTGCATATTTATTACTAAAAGAATATTTTAATCGTTTCCACGCGCACACAACTCGCGAAATCAGCGACTTATTGTCGCCATGCATTTTCCCTCAAACACTTACGTAATATACTAAAAATAGCTATTATTCCCTTCACTTTGATCACATGTCTATCTGTTAAATCCCTACCTGAGAAAAAGCAGGGATCTTCTGTTCACTTTTGCCTTGAAACCTTATGCTAAGATGTACGTACATTTCGTCACTCTCCCATAATAAAATGAAAATTAGAATTTAACTCGGCCTGTTTAATCATTTAACGACTATATATATATATATATATATATATATATATATATATATATATATTAAATATTATTCATCTTTATAAATATTATAGAATCTTAAAATCGATTTTTCTCAAATTCACTATCAGGTGGCACCCCGTGAAAGGAATGAAAGTTTAATTATATTAATCGATTGACTGACAATTAAGTTCTGAAAATTTATAGTGTATTGTCATCGAGAACACACAAATGTGCAAAATTTCAAAACAAACGCATCAGAAAGTGAGTGAAATATCAAATACAAAATTCTATCTTTATAAATATGAAACAAGTCAAATGAAATAAATGTGTGTAAAATATCGCTATGAAGGTTAGATATACAAATGAATTTATTTAAGTACGCAAGGGCTAAATTATAATTTAGTAATTCAATATTTCACTATGTGATTGTTTATTCTTTCATTTTCATTGAAGAATGATTCAAGGTGTATCCCAAAATGCTTTCATCTTTCCATATATTTATTCCTAAATTTAAATAAAAGTATATTACATGCGTTGGGTACTAATGATTTAGAAATTTAATTTTCTTTCGGCATCAAAATTGATACTAGTCATGTTTCTATGAGAATTAATGTATAAAGTTTAATGAAACTCTTTCGCAAAAATAAATATGTATAAAAAAAATTTGCTCTAATTAATAAGCGAGAAATTTTATATTAAAATTTTTACCTCTATATTATTCTACGACTTAGCTTTTTCAATGCTATGCAGAGAGAAACTGGCCTTCTGTTCTAGTAGTTTTTGTAATAATTCTAATTATTGCTATTGTTTTTGGTAGACGCAACGTTAAAAAATATATAAGTTGGGTAAAAGTGTATTATTGCTTAAAAAACTTTGCTTCATTTCAAGAAGGACAGTTTCAGGATTTAATGAAAATAAATAAGGATATAAACTAGATTAAGAGGGATTCATTAATTATTTTTCATGGTTTAGTCTTCACTGAATTCTCGAATCAAGAATCTTCTAAGTAATTTGTTTCGCTCTATTTTAATTGTATCGTATACGAAGAGGACATATGATCATCAAAGAATTCTACCTCAAATTTTGATGAATCCCCACGTTTGAAACATTCCCAAAGGTTTTATGTTTGTCAGTCTGTCTCTGAACATGGTGACTGAAAAACACAACGAGCTAAGCGGGTGAAAATTGTTGTGCGGTATTTGAAACAAATTTATAGATTTTTATCAAATTTTGGGCGCATCCCATCTAAGATAGTCTGTCTGTCCGTCCTTGTGCATATAAACTCAAAAAACTCAACTCATGAACTCAAAAAACACCACAAGCTAGAAGGATGAAATTTAGCATATGGTTTTATCACTATAATTGTAAGTCAGTGTCAAATGTTGAACCAAATTCGTCAACGGGGTTACAGTCTGTCAGTTTATAGATTGGTTTGCATGTGGACGTTGTAACTCAACTACTTAGATAAAAGAAATTTTCTATGCAACTGCTTAGATAAATGAAATTTTCTATGAAACTACTTAGATAAATGAAATTTGTACGTCATTTGCTTTGATCTCATCATAAAAATTATGGATCGGGGTGAAGTTTTGGACGAAGCTCGTCAACGAGAAGATATCCAAAATGCATACTCGTTCTTTTTCACTATATACTACGAAGTACAACATGTACCATGTTGTGTAAGTATAGGAGAAAGGTAAGGAAAAACACTTCTGGTTTAAATTAAATACGCGTATTGCCTACGAAAAACATGCACAAACGAAATATGTGCATCGGATGTATAGAGTAAACTAAAGATATCACTATTCTTTGATAAAAGCCAAGACTGATTTTTCTTTTATAAAATAAATACAACCCTCTTCAATACCCAAATAATACTGTTTCTTACATAAGTTTCGTGATTAAAAAATTATTTACATTATTAGTTTTCCCTGCCACCACCACCTTTTTAACTGACAGGTCTCCCTCCTAACCTTGCCTTTTCTTTTATAAAATAAATACAACCCTCTTCAATACCCCCAAATAATACTGTTTCTTACATAAATTTCGTGATTAAAAAATTATTTACATTATTAGTTTTCCCTGCCACCGCCACCTTTCTAACTGACAGGTCTCCCTCCTAACCTTGCCTTTTCTTTTATAAAATAAATACAACCCTCTTCAATACCCCAAATAATAATGTTTCTTACATAAATTTCGTGATTAAAAAATTATTTACATTATTAGTTTTCCCTGCCACCACCACCTTTTTAACCGACAGGTCTCCCTCCTAACCTAGCCTGAACCAGTGGCGTAGCTATGGGGAGGGGAGGATTCAAAGAAAAGCCACAGACTCCAGTCTTAGGAGGTGTCAAGGAGACAAGACGTTAGTACATTTATGTCACTTTTTGAAGTCATATATGGTGAAGTTAAGTCACTGGTGACGACTGGGGGCGAAAGATTCGTATTATGCTCCGAATGCCACTTACCCTAGCTACGCCACTGGCTTGGACGGGGCCAGAGGGTTCCAGATTCGACGAAGAACCGAAGTGTAAGTGAGCCTGGTGCACGTTAAATAAAGTTGGGGTCAAATGTCCTTCCGCTGTTGTGGCCGAGAAGAGGAGTTGGTGTCGTCCTCATCATCTGGCTGCCGTTAAATATTATGAGGTCCGTCCCAAAATAGACTTCGTGTTGCTTCAAAAATGGGACGTAAATATAGATAAAACTAGAGCTGAAGTCACTGGTTTGAACCTACTGGCAGAGTCTCAGCTTTGAGATCAGATCATTATGATTGGTTTTGAAACCCGATTCCATCGAATCCCCTTCGAGTTGGTAGGACTGGTGCACTCTAAACCTGTTGTCAAAGTTTAAACTGCCTAAAAAGGCTGTGGTATGGAGGTACGTACAGTGGCTCTCAAAATTGAATATTCACCTCTCTCTCTCTCTTCATTAAAGGTAATAAAATGTTATATTAAATGCAGGTTTAAGGTTAAGAGCTGAAAGAATAATAAATGGTACATTAAGAAACATATAAGATTTATAAACACGAATAATGGATTGTTAAGATTTTTATTAAAGTAAACTTTATTTCAAAGTTCCAAATTTCTTAGTCACAAAATTGAGTATACAGTTAGTCTAAATCATTAACAAAAAGAAAAATAGCTTGAAATAATATTTTGTTGCCTATCTCCTTCTGCTTTCAAAACAGTTTCTAAGCGGGGGCGTGCCATTGAGTTAACAAGAGTTAACTTTACCTGATAATTTTTGTCCATTCTTTTTGTTGCACAGTTTTTAAGTGTTCTTTATTCCTAATGTTGTGTTTCTGAACATATTTTTTTCAATCCTGACCGCAAATGTTCAATAACACTGAGGTCTGGGGACTGAGGTGGAATAAACAATTTCATTTTGCAATTGTATAACAACCATAGCTTCACAATTTCGGCTGTATGTTTGGTGAACTGGTTTCTGTGCACTTTGTTTTAAATTTTAGCAAGCAAATACTTCATTTTATCTATTATGTCATCGATAAAAACTAAATTTTTGATTCCATTTGCAAGGACTGAGCCTCCCCGATGCTTGACTGTGGGAATGGTGTTTTGGGGAAGTTCAGAATTAGATTTCCGACATACGTATGTTCGACCATCACTTCGAAAAGTATTAAATTTATTTTCATCACTTAATATGACGTTATTCCAAAACTCTTCAGCCTCTGAAATATGCTTTTTAACAAAAGCAATTCTTTTATATCTATTGACTTTGGAAATGAAGGGTTTTTTATGGCTACGCTACCGTTAATTAACTTTCCTGAGTACCCTTCTAATTGTTTCTGCTGAAACACTCCTTCCTATTGTTGTAGACTTCGATGCAACAATTCCTGCAGCACTCACTTTAGGATTTTTCGTATTTGTCTAATAATGTTTCTCTTAGTCGTCGAACTAAGAATTCCTTTTCTCCTTCTAACAGGCTTATTTGTAATTAATCCAGACTTTTTATACTTTTGGATGATTTTTTATATACACACAAGACTATGTCGAACGTTCATTGCAATTTCACGTAGAAATTGCTGTCAATTTAATAAGTAAAACGCAATAAAAAAAACCTAAAAACTTTCATCACTGAAAAATACAGGGTAGTATAAAATAAGTTTGCCTGTTCAGAAAATAGCTAATAGTCGGATAGTTACCAAAATTTGTACACGTACTATTCAAAATATTTGCTCTGCAAAAGAGAAAAAGGTTATAAAGTCATTCTATAGAGAAATCTATTTCCTCAAAAATAATTTCAATAAAATTATTAAATTTTGAATTGGGACAAGGCAATCTCTTTTTATTTAAATTTTTACTTAAAAAAATTCTGCATAGTTTGACCCTTTATGGAAAGAAATTTTTGTGCTTATGCACAAGGAACGCAGCATTGACCTTTCTGTCAAGAATGAAACTTAATATGCCGCTGTAGTCAAGTGGTAGGAATCCTATGACGCAACAGAACACAGTTTTATTCCAATAACACTGTGATCGCCAAATATTTCTGTATGGGTAAAAGCAAATCTTCACGTTTTGCAGGAAATTCCTCTGCATTCGACCTAGCTAACAGTCTGGTGTAGGTGCACATCGACATTTATTGTGGGGCCTTATTTTTAAAAATAAATTATTGCTGATGATCCTCAAGCAAATCATGTTCTATGACTTAAATCACGTTCTTAAAACTGATAATTCCTTCATAGTACTAACCGTTCTATACATGACACTGATTTCGCCGAATGAGAGTGATGCACTGATTTTAGATGCATATGGATTTTTGTTATGTTTGCAATAAACAATTTGCTTGGTAAGTATAAAAACTCAAAACAAGGCTCAGAGAAATATGAAATGGAAAAATCTAATCTGATAACATTCATTCCTAAACTGTTCTGATAATTGTTAATGACAATTTGTTTGATTGCGCATTAGTTCTTGAAATTTAATTTCGCGTTCAATTTGTTTCAAACAAATGAACTTTCTTGCAATTACCAAATGCAGAAGCTATAAAAATAAGCTAAAAAATCAAATTGTTTTAGCAATTTGCAATAAAAGTACGAAGCTAAATTCAAAAGATAAACAAACGCGGTATGTTTATAAACAGAATTTTTAATAAGTTCGGAAAGGAATTAAAACTCGTTGCTAACAGCATATTAAATCACAGGAAAATAAATCTTTATTGAATTCCAGATTCATTAACAAAGTGAAGCGACAAAAAAACCAGAGGAGTTACCAGCTTCCAAACACTGTTTAACTTTGGAATAGTGGCCAAAAATCCTTTTGTGTCATCTCCTCCGTATCAACAAAAGCAAAGAAATCGTTCCGTGTCGAAACAAAGAGCAAAACTTGATGTTTTGCCTGCAGCAAAACCATTCGCGTAGTAAAAGAAAATTTACGGTGCATCAAAGAGTAATTATAAAGAGCAAGATGATTCGCAAAGTGCTTGATTGTTAATTGCATCGGCGTGGCAAAGTTCGCGTCGGAGGAATAATATTTACTATCCTTTTTGATCATCGTATTTATTTTCCCTTTTTAGTTATCCAATGAACAAAAAGAAATTAATAGCGTACATGCTAATAAAAGGAGCTTTATTTGAAATTAAATTAAAGCGGTGAAGCTGCAAAACCAAACTGGGATGGGCTCCGATAATGCGCCGGTTATGCGGATTTAATTTCAGCGAGGCAAATGTTACGGGGGAAATTAATTTGTTTGAAAATTTAAAAAGCTCGTTTAATTGCCTCAAAGACATTAAACTGCAGTAAGGTCGGAAAATTCAATTTAAAAACACATTGTCATTGTCACTCAGAATAATAAGTTTATTTTTATGTTCCGTAACGCTGGAAATGAGTGAGATCTCATTCTGCTTGTCCCGAGTTTTTGCGTTGCTCAATGCCTGCAGTAAGAACTAATGAGTTTAATTGAGATTCACGAAATGCCTTTGTCGATTGTGGCTGGCAAATTGGTGGAGGAGAAGTCAATTTTGCCTTTCATGCGCAATAAAGAAACGTAGAACGCTTCTTAATGAGAAAACTATAACGCTGCTTTCAATAAATGGAGCTGGTTTTAATCTCAAATCCAATTCAGTGAATGGCCTTCAGCAAAGCGGAAACACTTTTTCTGTTTATTTGATGTAAATTTCTATTCTGTTTCAAATTAATTCGAAAATGGGAGTTTAGGAACATACTACCTAAAGAATATTATGAAAAAGCGCGCAGAAGCCTTTATGCAAAATATATATATCTCTATATATATACTAACCTTAAACTGCGCAATGTTTTTTATTTTGGATAATTACCCGTGTAAATATATATAACTGAGTGAAAAGAATGCAAGAAAATAATTTTAAGTATTAATTTTGAATTCAATTTTTTAAATGAAAATATTAATAAATAATTTCAATAAATAATCCAATAGTAATGTAAATACTTCCATAAACTAATTAACTATTAAACGATTCAAGCTTATTTCAAAGACGAAAGCAATGGTAGTGATGAAATTTTCAATCACTAGGCAATGTAAGGAAAATTGCTCACAAAAACATTATGCATGTTGAGAAAAATTCTTAAAATAACTAGACATAACTTTCAAACTCTTCTTTTTTCAATTCTTATCTACCAGCTTAATATATATATATATTCATTTAAATACATCAATTAGCAATTTACGCAATATATATATATATATATATATATATATAATAATCTTCAAACAAAATGCGTGTTTTTCAAATGAGTCTTTTAAAATCAGCTTCAGAAGCAAATGATCTATATATTGTTATGCTTTGAGTCCACAATTAAATTTTTGGTATAATATACCATAACAATTTATATTATTGCACTGAAAAAGGCATATTCTTGCATATATCTCTCAAAAGCCGTTTTAGAGTTAAATTGACAAATAGGTAGTTAAATAGTAATAATAAATTTCTAAACCTGCTTTTTAAAAAAAACGTTGAAGTATGCCCCAATATCTTTCAAGCTTTAGATTAAGGCAGAATGATATGTTTTAAAATATCCTTTTAAAATGGGATTCTCAAGAAGAAACGTGAAAACGTTTTCCATCCTTATCACATTGTTGACCGCTAACAAATTACATGCAAGCTCAGAAAAGGTCAAACAATATGGATATCAAAAGACGTCATTTGATGTCTCCGGCCAATAATGAGTGAATATACTGTTATAAAATAATGTGTGTGGTTCCATACGACAGCATCTGTGGTTACCTATTCTAGTTATCCCTCATTAGCAACAAATCCAATCACCACTTAGGGAGTAACGCCGCAGACCGGGGATACACTAGGGTGGGAAATAGTATAGGCAAACTATCTACGGGGTGATTAGAGAACAGACAGAGTAGTTCCGTGTGGGTATGAAATCCTAACTGTTCGGTGGTGCAGCATCTGCACCGCCTGTAAGGGGATGGTTAATCTTATGCTCTTAAGAATTTATTTTTTATATGAAAATAGTGAGAAAATGTTCTTCTGGTAAACAAATTAGTACTTATATGAAAAATGTGTGTCTGAGTATTGTTGTTTTGTCATGTATTAATAATATATTATCATGTACTTATGACATATTATTCTGTCATACTGCATATCTAGAGTGCGAAAGACAAGTTACTTTTTCCCACAAATAGAGCAAAGATAATTAAATAACAATTCAGAAACAAAGAAACAAATGACATAATACTATCGGAATAAAACGTATTCCTTATCAAACAAAAAGACGAAAGCATTTACAATAGGTATGGTAGAACCCTGGAAATCCAAACTATTTGAGGCTGACCTTTGTTCGGATTCCGGGGAATTCGGATTATCCGGGAAATTCGGTAAAATACTCTTGATATACCAAATGCAGTAGAGTATTGGCTCTGGGTGCTCTGTGATGGCCTATGAAAAGAGCTCACGGCGATTCGCACGGTACAGTGGCAAGGATGTTGAGGGTAAAAAGAAGGTATCTGAGTTTGTATCTACTAATTAGGGTGCTATATTCATTCTTAAAAACCAATTCGAATACTTCTTTAAACTTAGGAATAAACATTAGCTTTGTTTCTGATTCGTAGTTGTTATTTTTCCTTCATTTTTCAGTAAAACGTTTTCAGAAAGTTAAAAAAAGATGTTCGGATTATCCGAAATTTCGGATTCCTGGGGTTCGGATTCCCGGTGTTCTACTGTATTTAAAATATCATGCTTTTTTTCTTCGGGGGGGGGGGCGGTATCCTCGCGGCGGGGGCGCCGCGTCGTCCCCGGAGGGTAGGGGGCTCGAAACCCGACTTCACAGAAGATCCGCCGTGTATACGGGCCTGGTGCACGTTAAATCTGTCGAGGCCAAATATCCTCTAGCTAGTATAGAGTGGAAGTTTGGAGAGTGGGTGCCGGCTCAGATATCTTCCTCGTCATCTGACCACAGTTCTCCCCAAAATAGCCCTAGTGTAGTTTCAAAACAGGAGATTATTATAAGTAAAATAATTAAATCCTTTTTTATCTACGTGCAAACACAAATTTCTAAAGTTAAAGTAGCATTGCTTGACTGGAAATATCCCATCTTGCTACAAGTAACACTCGCACTAATGATCTCGGCTATTTTGTCTGCAATTAATTGAAATTGATCTTCTCATAGGCTTTAGCAGTACTCTCCATGATCCCCGCCTCTATCGCTCTTTTTCCCATAGCCTTCGTACATCTCTTAAGAAAGGTGTCTAACCCCCTCCCGCCATACACAAATTTTCAGTATCACTTAATGGGCGTCCTCTTAACTACTGATAACTGATCTATTGATAATCATTGCATTGCGCATTAGTTATCCTCATTAAAGGCATTACTAGTTATAGTCTACCCAAAATAAGAGCCTTTCACTCATCCGAGCAGTGGCGTAGGAAGACGGGTGCGGCCCACATCGGATACCAACTCTGACGGGGTGACAAAAAATTGCCGGTTTTGTATTAAATGCGTCTTTTTGTTACATAAAATAACATGTCAAATAATTTACATAGGCTTTAACAAACGTTAAATTGCAGCAAATTGCGGGTAAACGATGTGACGCTGTAATGATTTAGAATTATTGTGTCATGCGTGGGGGGAGAGGGTGTTCTGTCTCGTTTCTTTTGAACTATGCTGGTGCTCAAGTAAACAGACAACTGGTCTTGTGACTCATTGTCTCATCCCTGCCACAAATATCATCGCCCCAAGTCGTTCTGTGCAACAAGATGATATTTTTAACCCGAACATCATAATATTAGTCGGCAACATTTTAGGCAGAGGAGTGGGTAGGTATTGTTCGCTCTAGAACCGACCCTGTTGTATGGTTTGTACCCTGAACAAACCACTTTCTTAATCTGTGTGGAGTACACTCTTTTGCAACACTTCCATTATGTGTGGATTTTTTTAGGGCATTAGAAATTTTTACGTGTTTTTCTCAGGTTCAGACACAGATGGACGATCCTTCTGACAACAATGATGACTGATGTTAAAATTACAGCTAAGCAAGATGGAGTGCTCACTACGAAGCTGTTAAGCCTGTGTTTAAGTGCTTTAAGATTGTCGATGCCATTGAGGAAGTGTGATGCTTCGGAAACGATCAAAACCAGAGGAGCAGCTCAAACTCTTTTTCCTGCAATGTATGATTTCTCGTTCTTGTGTTTATGGAATAATGCCTTAAAGGAAGTCAACCACATTCAAAAGTATTTGCAGATTCCTGGAATAAGCTTCAAGAAGTCTGTTATCAAGATGAGAAGTATAAAGGTCTTTTTAAAAGACAAAAGAAATAACCTTATTGAGGAAGCACTGAAATGTTCGAAAGACGCATGTGAACAGATGGGCGTTCCTGTAGTAAAAAGAACTGTCAGGAAGAAGAAAATTTTGCCAGGAGAGAAGGCTGCAGACGAGCCGCTGACTTTGGACCAAGAGCTGAAAGGGTCAATTTTAGAGTGCATTGATTGCAAAGAAAAGTTTGGAAATTCTGGAAGCGTTCATTTTTTCTACAGCAAAAATATTTAAACTCCTTTCACTTGTGATATCTTTTCAATCTCATAAAGTTTCGAGACCCCGTCTGCGAAAAAAAATCCCTCCTGTGGTCAAAATGTATTTAAACATGTAAAAATCCAACCAAACAAGCAGAGAATAATCTGATGAATATAAAAACAAATTCCATTTAATGCAATTACTTAGAAAATTCATTGAAATGATTCAAATCAAACTGATTGTTTTCATTATTTTCGCACATGTATGTCGAAGAATCTAATACAATTACATTGTTCCAAAAATATCATGGTCTAAAAATTTTCAAAGCGATTTCATTTAGAATAGTTACTATAGTATCAGAATACTTTTTTAGTTAAAAAATTAGTTGGATTATGGTTTTTCTTTTATAAAATAAATTTAATAAAAACAGGATTTATAAACACACTTTTATTACTGTACTAAAAAGTAGACTTTTATTTTAATTATTTTCTACACTTTTTCTTTAATTTATAATTCACTATTATAAATATTGTGAAATCCTAAAATAAGTTTTTTTCTCAAATTCACTACAAGGTGGCGCCACTCGTATGGAATCAAAATTTAATTAAGTTAATCTATTAACTAATAATTAAGTTCTGAAAATAACAAAATACTGTATCGTCATCCAGACGCACAAGTGTACAAAATTTCAAAGTTTTAACATATTTGGACATGTGTGAATAATCCATTACAAAATTCCATCTTTGCAAACATGTAACATGCCAAGTTAAATAAAATTGCATAAAAATACATAAAACGTCTTCAGAAATGTTTCAAATAATGATTCTATATGAAAAGATAAAAATTATCCATCAACCTCTGTATAAACAAACACTGGTCCTATCGATATCAGAACTGATATCAGAATACTATAGAATAGTATCACAACTGGTATATTTTTGACAATAGAATAACATTATAACTGGTGTATTATTGGTTTCCCTTAAGAACATTAAACATGCTTATTTGTAAAAGAAATAATCATCTTATGGTGATTACTTGACATTCTTACTTTATATAAAATTTTTAGTCATAGGAGCATTCTGAGATGGTAAAAACCATATCCATTAAACTTATACTTACTGAAAAGAAAAGTGCTAAAATTGATTAGATTATCGGCTTAAAGAATATAATGGGAATAAAATAAAGATGGCTTTGATTAGAAATATAATTAAAAGTGTCATTAAATAAACTTTTATTATTGCAATAAATATTTGTTACTATGACATGATTAACACATAATGTTGTGAATAGTAAAGGCAACTTTATTGTAAATAGATAACGCAATGTAATAGGCTGCAATATTAACATAAATTACAGTTAATAATATATTTTATGTTCTAATATTGTGGATGTATAATTTGTACTTATAAAAATAAATAGTCTGTAAACAAATGAGTGCAATTAAATAATTTTTACTAGTACAAAAGAAGTCATAGACTCAGTTTGTACCGCAGTTTTTGACCACGGTATTAAACGCTTTCAGAAATAGTCTTCTTATCTCGAATACGAGTTTCATACCAGTTTTTTTACGTAGATCCACTGTGACCTAATGGTAAGTTCTCGGGGTCGGGTTCCTGTTCGAAACCAGATTTCACTGAAGATCAAACGGCCTGTTGTACGTTTTCTTGACTTGGTGGGTCAAACGACCTCCTGTTGACGTGGTGCGGAAGTTAGGACAGCGGGATGCAAGCACAGGTGTCATCTCCGTCATGTGACCATGGCCCAAAATAGCACTTGTGCTGCTTTAAAACGGTATGTTAATATAACTAAACTAAACGCATCACAAACGTAACTGTGAATGTCATCTAAATGTTGCAATGTATCGTCTAACTTTGTACACTGCGATATGATGTTTGCGTTTACATTTTGATCAACCTTTTTGAGTTGAAAAATCCATTATTCGGCTTTTGATTGGTGAAATGTAGAAAAGAAAGACGACCTTCGTGCAAAGAAATCTGTGCCTTTTTTTCGTATTTAACAATCTTGAGTTATTAAAACATGGACTGGGAAAATTTGATGGGAAGTTTTTAAGCCAACATCATACTTCCTTTCAGGTAAAAAAGTTTGTTTTCCAAGAAACTGATTTGTATATTTATTAACTAACCTACAAAAGACGAAACACAATCTAGTAGGTGATTAAAGCAAAACTTAATAAATATATTAAAAATTCAAAAAACGTCATTAAAGTTTTAATTAGAATATATTCTGACAATGCCAAGAACACGAATTAACTAAATTAACCCTTTAAAGGGTCATTTTTTTCTAATAATGTATTTCCAAATACTTTTAGGATTGAGATTGATTTTAAAAAAAGAAAATCATTTAGCTTATTGGAACAAATTAATTAAATGTGTTAATTAATTTAATAAATTACTAATCAATTAATCAATCCAGATGCTTCTTTATGGTTGAAGGTGAGAAATTGAAACATCTAGTTTTTTATTTCATCGAAAAAGTTGACTAGAACTTAGTGTTCCTTTTAGCGCTAGATGTTGGTACAATATTATCTCAAAATAATGATAAAAATTCATTTGATTGTCAAAATCACATCATAAAGCCAATGGGTTTATTAATGTTTTTTGTGATATCTTTGAAGTTATTAAGAGACAGAAGCTCTAATAAAAAATGATAAAATAATTACCATCGACATTTAAAAGGATTGGAAAGGGTTAAATAAAAAACGCTATTCAATAAATTCGACAAAGAATAAGAATTAATGATAAGCAACAGCAAAAAAAGGAAAGTTTTAATGCAAGAATTAGAATTATATACTATTTTAAACAGCGAAAGAGCTGATATTGACTTAACGAGAAGCAATTGCATCATGCACATTGGATTCCAAAATGAGAATTGGAGCATCATGTGATTCCATTAAGTAAAGAAGAAATTCTGAAATTCCAGGGAATTTCCAATAATTCCAGCATCCTGAGATCGAAAAGACCAGCAGTCACTAATTGCAAATGTAACAAGATAAGATGTCCCCTTTTCGCTTTCCAGTTGTGAAAAAGGGGTTCGCAATCGGCTTAAAAACCAGCAGCAGGCTCGCTGAAGGTAATAATAGATTTATTAGCGAGGGCAGCGTAAATAATTACGAAATGGAAAACTTAAATTGCCGGGTCGGACATATATTATAGTTTCTTTCATGAAAAACAGTGTCGAGGCCCAATAAAAAATCCATTAACAAGGAATTTACGGTCTCGCCTTCTATTGTATTACGAGGTTCAGCTTGTAAAATCGCGTCCTCCGAGACCGGCCTCCGGACACAACCATCAACTCAAGTAATGAGATAAACGACATTTTATACGTGCGTAAGGAAATTTGCCGCCAACAAAACCTCTTCGTCAGTTTTCTTTCTTTCTTTCTTTAATTCCATCTACCTCCCGTGGATAATTTTACAGGCAACTTTTCCTTCGCTTCTTTAATGCTGTTTTTGCATCGCTGCTTTATTTACTTGCAGCACTTTTTAATGTTTTTTCCCCGTTTTGTTTTTATTCTCTTCCATCGGCGTTCACTCAAAGGTCGCTTGAATTTTAAATCTTGCCGCTATTTCATTACCTCGACTAACTGATTTATAAGTTAGATCTCCGAGTGGAGTGCGAAAATAATTTAAAATTAAATTGATTACTCGGGGGATCGGCCTGCTTCCCTCCGCCTCGAGCGATTTAAAGTGTTATTAAAAAAAGGGGGGAATTCGGATTAATGTTTGTTTTACTCTTTAGCAAAAAGGTAGACATTCCCATCGGAGATAAACAGCGATTTGCTTTCCCTCACTACTCTTTAAAATGGGTTACATTTCTTTCGCAGGCCACTAATGTTGCATTATTTGCATTGCCTTTCCATATTTAACTGCGGGAAGGGACTGATGGAAGAATATCTACGCTTTGTTTGTTTGCCGTTTTTTAAAGCAATGCGAGATAAAAAAAATAATAATAATATTTGCATCTGAAAACTTGATATTATAAATTTCAAACAACTTTGTAATTATCAACAGACTAATCCTTTTTCGTTTTTGTGCTTATTGCTTTATCACGAATTGTTTTGGAAACAAATCCCTCGCGAACAACTTTTTCTTCTGTATTTAAAAATTATATCAAGAGAATTAGACTTTTCATCAATTTTTGAAGTTTTCAATTATATGCTTTGATATATCTCTACTCAGAGCTTTCGTACTGTATTATTCATGAGTAACTCACTCAGGCGAGTTTTGAAAGGCTGGACCGTTCAGCTGCTATTTTAATATTGCGTAATCGCCATGAATCCATTACTGAAACTCGTGCTGCCATCTACTACTGTTTAGAGGAACTAAATTTCTGAAGAAAGGCGAAATTGATTCATGTAAAGCCATGCTAAAGAAAGTTTCTTTTTCGAATGATTGCAAAAGATATAAATCTAAATTAACATACGAAGTTCATATCACACAGATATAACTATTTAGATGTTATCTTTATTCCCAAATATCCAATTCTTTACGTTTTTGTATCATACAGATACAATTATTTAGATCTTATCTTTATACCCAAAAATTCATTCTCTATCGTTTACGCAAGTTGCATTTCACATTGCTATTTCCTTTTCCGTTCGGACGGCACAGCATTATACCAACCAAAGTTTTTTTTCATTCTGCGTACGAGCTGGTACAACTGTCGTCCTGTTAAACTATTATAGTCTCACTTTTGTCGCGTAGCTAATCTGTGGGGTCTCTAATCATTCTGTAGATAGTTGTGCTATTGTATAGTCGCATGTGTGATTGATAATGCAGGAAGACAAAATTAGTAAACCTATGGGCGGTCGAAAGGGACAAAAAATTTTACCTTCCAATGACTTGAAAAGTGGGAAAGCACTGGCTGTGTCTGCCTCCAAATAGTTATTTATCTTGCCTTCAATTCCCCACCGTCCCACTAAGGGCCTTATACCCTTTCGGGTAGGTCGGGTCAGTGTGGGTTTCTTATCTTATCGTGCCTTCGATTCCCCACTGTCCCGCAAAGGGCCTACCCATTCGGGTCGGTGTGGGTTTCTTATCTTATCGTGCCTTCGATTCCTCGCCGTCCCGTAAAGGGCCTAACACCCCTTCGGGTAGGTTGGGTCGGTGTGGGTTTCTTATCTTATCGTGCTTTCAAAGGATTACTGAGATTTTGTCTACCTCTTAAAACCTGAAATTAACATTTTAAAGATTACAGGGTATTCTTTGGTTTAAGTGAGCCCATAGCTTTCAATGAGGGCTACGTGATTTTTATCTTTTTAAAATCAGAAGTGCATGGATTTTACAGTCTGAAACAAAAACCAACATAATGTTACGGGAGTTCATTTCATTTCATTGTTTTTCATTAAGCTATAGGAAAAAAAACCGTAATAACTTTTGAACCGTTGGCGAGATTCATTTAAAACGTGGCATCTGAATGTAGGGCATGTTGGGAATTTTTTTGAGCAAGCGCACTCTTATTGTTGTTGTTGTTCATTTTTCGTTGAAAATGTCGAAATACAGCGTTTCTGAGCGTATATCGATCGTCAAGGCCTACTATTCGAGCAATAACAGTCCGATTGCGGCTCAAAGGAAATTTGCGACCGAGTACAAGCTGAAGACAACCGGTCCAAGTGTTATGACAATCAAAAATGTGATTGAAAAGTTCGAGAGAACTGGTAGTGTCGATGTCTCGACACTTCAGCGATTTTTTCAGAATTTTGCTCTTCGTCTGCGCCACGTCATAGGTATTGATGGCAAGCATATCGAGTATGTCATAAACTAAATCCGAACATCTGTAGTTACTTTTAAAATTTGAGTAAAATTTTTGAACTAAGTGGTTTTTGAAAATTTTATTTTTTATTTCATATAGATCAATAATTGTCACCGTGTATATGCTTTTTTAAGCCTACAGACGCTTAAAAAATCATAAAAATCTACAACTTTAACATTTTTATCAGTCTCCGATTAAGACACCATTATATTAATAAAATTAAATAGAAATAATATCGACGATACAGATGCAAACTATCGAATGCATGAAATATATTTGATACTTAGCCACAGAAAACCGTTAAAAACCAAGCGTTTTCAATACACTGCAATTACTATTTCTTTAATTTTTAAATTGAATTCAAGTTGAAGATATTGCTCACATACGCATCATTTCTGAAGAAACCCCTAGAGTGTGGTATTGAAAAATGTGATTTTTCGCATTTGATAATCTGCGTCTGTATCGACGCTATCATTACCATTTCACAAGCGATTATCATTTACTCTTCTTATCAAATTATGGCTATTACGTTGGTGTGTGGAATGGTTCACACGAAGATATCGAGATGTGAAGTGTATTATCATAATTAGCTCTGGTTACCTTCCTTGTCATCTGACCACAGTTCATAATGACGAGTTTTGTCCCCAAACAGCCTTCGCATAGTTTCGAAACGGAGAAATTATCTGACAATCAAATATGCAATATCAATACTTTCTGTAAGTTTCACTTATCAATGCTTAACTTATCACATATCTAGCATGCAGCTGCATTTTTAAAATAAGCTTGATATTTCCATTGCACAAACGAAATATTTGTTTTTTTTATTGCAGTTTTGGAGAAAATGTTTATTTAAAAGTAACAATCGATGGCGTTACTTTTCTGCAATCATTTTAGTGCAGAAATGTGCTTGAAAATTATATATCTTAGTCGAATATCAGCGAATAATTAATTTCTTTAATTGGAATCCCTATTGGAAAGTGAAATCCAATGTTCTCAAAAGCAATAAATAAATAATTAACTGATGCGCATATTAATTTCGTGAGGAACGTTAAAAAATTATTACTATCAAATATTCGAATCAGAAGTTTAACAGTAAAGAACACTTTAATCATGTATTTTAAGACAAATTATAACTGGTTCAAATCGTGACTTCTTCTTCAGTCCTTAAAAAAATAGAAAATTCTGCCCATGCTTTAGGTCAAAAAATGCTTTAGTGATCCCATGATAATAATCAAACATTAACGATGATAAAAATAATTTAATTTCTTACACCTGCACGGAGAATTTTAAAGAAATGAGGTTAATTTTTGTTTTTACATTTTTTCATGCATTTGTCTGAAACACGTATGTCACGGATTTTCACGATCCTCAATATTCCTCTGCGTGTCATCTTTCGGCCCATAGTTTAAGAATAACTCTTTTAAATTAATATAATCGATTAATGCTCGCGCGATCACGCCAAGCCTGTCGCACATCCTACAGCAGTTAAAGAGACGTGAAATCCAGTGAAGCTATATGTCACGTTTATGGTGTAACTGCGAATTCACTTGAACTGACTTTATTGTACTTTCTTATATTTATAGTCAAAAATGTGTATAATTCCACACACGTGTGTGTGTGTGTGTGTGTGTGTGTGTGTGTGTTGGCTCCCTCGGGGCAGACCGCTGGACGTAGAGCTACGAAATTTGACACAAACATACTTTGGAGGGTGGGGATGTGCACCTCGGAACCGTTTTTTTTAAATTTTAGTTAGAATTCTAATTAATTAAAAATCAAGCGAAATTTTTGTGTTTTCCCTTAATAACTTCCGAAAATATTACAGCAAAAAATCATTTTTACACCATCTGAAAGTGCAATAAATTATCTTTTCAATTATATCTCTTAAGTTGTCGTACTATTTTTTCTTGAATTTTAATAAATTGTTAAAAATATTTTTCGGCATAATTTACAACAATGATTTCCATTGTTGCAACGCAACTCAAACCGTTTTCATTGTTTGCACAAATATTTAATTGCGTATTTCTCTTTCATTGTTGTAATCTGAGATAATATCCTAATACATTTTCCTTTCATATTTTATTTCATCAAAATTTTTGTGAAATCTTCAAACAAAGTTCTCCGAAATATTACTTCGCTTATATTAAGAAACATAAGCTGAAAGGTTATGGTTGCTATTTTTTTATTCGTTTCTCACATGTTTTAGTCAAGCTAACACACCGCTTACCATAAAATGTGCTGCGTCATTTTAATGTTGAAATCAAATGCATATTTTACAAGAGGAATAAGAAAGTCAAGATAGTGCCGACATCGAGGAATTAGGGGTTACTGGACATGTTCAGTTAATTGACTCCATTAGGGATATTTATATAGACAATGAACAGAACAGGTCCAAGGTCACTAATAGAACATGGGTTAAATATCTATCATAATCTGAAGTTTAAAATTACGTTATTAAGAGAACCATGAATATAAAATGATGCAAGATTCAATCAAAATCATATTCCGGGCGAACAAGCTGGTCGCCGAAGTCGGCTAGTATTTCATAAAAGATGTCAGTTCTGAATATTCAGTTATCGTGTAATTGTGAATTCACGTGAATTGATTTCATTGTAATTTTTTTATATTTATAGTCAGAAACGAAAAAGAAAAATTTAATTATTTTTAATTTCCACACATCTCGATAAACAAAAATACCTTACAAAATTTATATCTTGTAAAAGATGTCAGTTCCGAATATTTATTTCAATCTATTTAAGATGGTAAAGGATACTTGAGACATTTAAGCGTGTCTATGTGATTTTTACTTTCTCGTATACGAACTATACAAAGAGAAAGTATTGTAATCGTCAAAAAATTCGAACACGAGATTTTGATAAATCTCTACGTTTTAGATCTCCCTGAGTCCGAAAAACACAATTTTGGAATTATATCTGTGTGCCTGTCTGTCTGTCTGTGAACACGATAACTCGAAAACTATTAGAGCTACGGGGATGAAATTTGATATATGATCTTTACACATAATTTGTAGGTTTCTATAAAATTTTGGACAAAATCCGTCTACGGGAAGTCTGTCCGCGGTCATGTGAACACTATAACTCAAAAACTTGAATATCTAGATGGATAAAATTTGGTACACAGTTTTATCATCATGAATGTAGGTCCGTATCAAATTTTGGACCAAATCCATCGAAGGGTTGATGGTCTATCGAACTGTATAATCGCATACTTGTAAAAATTATATCTCCTAAACCCTTTGGCTTGGATAAATAAAAATTGGTATGACGGTTGCTAACCTTAATTATAGATCTGTGCCCAAATTTCGTTTCAATCGGTTAAACAAAGGTGTTCAAATTGCATAATTAATTTTTCTAATCCGATTCTCCATACACATGCGTATTGGTAGCAATCTCTGTGCACACGGAAGGATTAAGTCACTTTGTCCTTGAGCCGGCAAGAGTGGAAGTGTGTGATACATGCGTTTTATTCGGTACGCATCTCTCTGAATTTGATTCTTTACTTAAATATTTTACAATCGCTATAATCTACAATGAAAAACCTTCTGATAGTCATTGGATTCTGGGTTATAGTAGGTTCGAATTTTTTTATCCACGCGGGGGAGGGCAAACAGCACCTTTTTGGGGAGGTATACAAGAAAGTTGAGGGGATACCACTCCCGCTGGTTGTATTTAAAATTAATTGTTGCGTTGACTTAAATACGGATATAAATAGCTAAAAATTCGTAATTCTATGCACGTGTCAGAGGCGTTATTGTATGATAAGGAGTTAATTTTTAAAATAAACGATGATATATCACTCTTTCAAGTGAGACATGCGAAACTACAATAAACCTGTTTGAGTATACTGCGCGGAAATCCGTGACTGACGACAAGATAAGCAATGATACGCCAGATAAAAAGGAATGACTGCGATAAGCAACCGAAATATTGACAGATGTTTTTCGAGTGCTTCTGCTAACATCGTCACATTAATCTTTAATTCGTAAGTGGAAATTCTTATTTATTCTTTAATATAAATAGCTGTTAAGTTACATTAGAATAATTGCAGCAGTTGTATGTAAACACTGACTTCGTCTCAGTTTTCTTAACAGTATTATATAAAGATAAAGCAAGTTTTCTTTTCCAAACTCAAATTTAGATATAATGAATTAAACTATGTTAAACATTCCCCTCCTCCATTTTTCTACATCAATATTTAAATGTTGACTGTATCAATATTTATTACTTCTCTTCGATAAAATTATATATATATATAAATAAATAATGAAAATGATAAATAGTTTGTACGTTATAGAAATACAAAATAATCGATAGCTTTTCTTCAAATTTTGATTACGAATAGCATGCAACATGAGGAATTTTTAATGATTGTTTCGTGACAAATGGTTAAATAGTTATTTCTTTTATAAATTAAAAACAATATTTTCATGTATGGAAAAGATTATTTTATCTTAAGTGTTCCATTCCTATTGAATGAAATCATTATCAATATTTTAAATGATTTTATTTATTTGCCTACGAGTTGCCATTCGCAATATTTGTTTAAATTTTGTAACTTTCTTTAAAGATTATTAATAACTTATGGGAAAACAGCTCGGCGATTTTTAAAAATTGTTTTAATAGTCTGTAATTACAGTCGAGATTTAAAAATTCTTTGGTGCAACCGATATTCTTATTTTAGCTAAAAATGAAATTGCAGAAGATAAGATGATTTTGCGTATTATAATAATATATATTAAAGTATATTTTCATTAAAATATTTTTAATCGAGTGTTAATATTAAATGCATTTTTACTTTCTCGCATATGAAGTTTCTACCGTGTAGTCGTCCACAGCTGATTTGATATGTTATAACATTTGTCATTAGAATTTTTTTTAAGTTAAAATTTTCAAACTTCAAATTTTGCTCACAAATAATGAGTTATAAGCAAAGTTTTAGTGAACGTTTTGTGACAATTAATTAAATAGTTAATTTTTTATTAATCGAATACAGGAAAATATTTTCATCCCGAGCAAAGCCGAGTATATTTAGTTAATTTTTAACCGCTTAACTTAACAGCCCGAGAATACTCGTGCATCGAATTATCGAAATTTTAGTCTTATAAACTAAAATTGAATCATTAATTAGCTTTATAATTTGACATAAAAAATATGTAGGATCCATAAACATCTTAAGTATCCTATGCCTTCTTAGATGAATGAAAACGACAGCCCCTTTCCAAAACATGAGGGGTTATCTTATTAGATAGCAAAGAAAACTATTCAGTTCAGTGGTTAATGTATTAATTATTTTTACTGATTATCTTTTGAATGATATTGAGGTTCCGTACCAAAAATGAATATCCGCAACAGCATATGAAATGAAAATCTGAAAAAATGCTGAGTTGTTATTAAATATCAATTTAAAAAAGTAGTTTTCTCATGAAATGCGGATTGAAAAAATTTATCACAAAATTTAAATTCGAAAAGTATTTGCATATTTTAGCCTTGCACATAATATTTTACATCCTGAATATAAAAATGTCATGAATTTTAAAAGGTTTGAAGAACATAAAAAATTTTGAAATGTGTATTTTATAGATGAAACCATCTTTATACGCAGTAGTAGTACGCTTTATACGCTTTTTATCGGTAGTTATGTTCAAAATGATAAATAGATTTACAGTAAGTTTTTTTTTGACGGGGGGGAGGGGATATTTAGTTATTTTATCATCATTTTCTTTTTTGTAAATCACGTTTCTTCATAAGGAAAAAAAATCAGAATTTACAGTGTAAGGTTATATATTATGAAAGTCAATATATTTTCAAGTTCTGTCAATGTTTTGTTTTACAAAAGTGTAGCGAAAAAGATTTCAGAATGTCTCTAAAATGCTTGATAACTATAATTCCTGTTCCTATATTTTCATCACAATCAAAGTACATATAAAAGAAGTATCTTTAGTTTTATTTTTTAATTTAGTGTCATATTTATGATCACCTACATAGCTATCCACTCCTTACATCTCTCCCTCGTCCTTTATTCTTCGATGGATTCGCAATAGGTTTCTGTTTTAAAATATTTATAAGGATAATAGAATCTGCATTTATTATAAACACAATCTTATTCTAATATAACCAGTTTTACGAAAGTATTTCTATTTTCAATATGTTTAGACTAGTTTCGTTTATCTGAAAAAATGGTTGATATTTTTCTTATCGGCGATGAAAAAGATAAGAAAATGACAAACACTTTATTGCAACGCTTAGAGAAATTGACTCTTGTTTCGTAAGCGAATGTGTGAAAGGATATTGAATTGACTGGACGAACGGAATGAGATTACTGAAGCCCCTCCAAAGAATAATTTTGAAGGCAGAAAGCACAATCTCATTGCTATCGGAGATGGATTGAGGAAAACTTGAAGAACGGGTCATACAAAAACGTTAGCTAATATTGCGTTAATATTAAACAATATTTTCAAGCTTGAAATATTTTACATGAAGAAAATTCAAAACTCTTGCGATTTTATCTCTCGGTAACGAGGAAATATCTCCCGAGTGCTTTAAGCTGTTTCATTATTTCTAGATTTATTTTAAATATTTTTTAACGAATGCAAATTTTTGAGAATTTTTTATATTATTAGTCCAATATAATATTATATTGGATGAGGTTACTAAGATTATTATGAAACGTTAATGCAAGGTAGGTGCCCAATGTTAAAATTTAGTTTAATATATATATCAATTATCAAATCAATACTGGGTACTGAAATATAAAACACAATAATATTTAATTCTAGCAACCACTTATAAATCACCTACCTTTGCAGACCTGAAAAACTTGGCTTCTAAATAAATTAACTGAAAACACTAAAGTACATTGCGAATTGTGAAATTAAATTATAGAAATTAAAACAGAATCAAATTAGATTTTAAAATATTGTTTATTTAAAAATTGTTAAGATTAAGTTTTACTGCCATGATTTACAAATGATATATTTTGATTAAGATGCACACAAAATAACTGAAACAACAATTCTCATAAATTTACACATAAAAACAGCTGCAGCTTTAAAAAATAATTCACTATAGCGCTATTATCAAAAAGCTAAAATTCTTTCATTGAAACTTTTTTTTGCTCTATGAATTTTAGAGCCAGAATTGAAAAAGGTGAAAATATACTTCGTTTTCTAACGTGTAAGCAAACCAAAAAAAAATTCACGTGAGATCTCATGCAATGACAGAATAAGCAAAATGTTGCCGTCGAAAATTGTAGATCTCAAATGCTTAGAAAGTTCACCAGTTTGTTGGCTGTTATGCTTTTCGCTCCTGCAATTCTCTGCGACATTTTCAGCAATATTCAATCTCGTTCAATACAACTGAACATTCGTTGCAGATTTGCACGCCTCTAGATTTTTATCAGATCACATAGATTGGCGGACGTTTTTCGTTGCACAAGAACTCACTTTATTCTCTAAAGATTGCATAGCTGAAACCACAATCTACAAAACTCTTGCAGAAATTATTTGGAAAAAGAAACTGGTGATTCCAATCATTTTTACTTCTTCAAGACAAAAAGAAAAAACAGCAAGGGCTAGCACCCAGAAGGCCTAACCGCCTCCAGGAGCCCAACGGCCCTGAGGCCCGCAGCTGTAAAAACTCCAACCACTCGTTCAGTCAATCACAAACGAAAATTAAAATTACATAACGGAAAACGCTTCCAGTGAAAGACGCCAAAACCTAATAACACAAAATTCCTACGCGAACCAAGATGGCTAGTAAATAGTCCCGTTGAAAAATTTTGATTTAAAAATTAATAAAGTTAAAACATTAATGGAAACAACAACAAAAGTTAAGACAATTAATATTTAAATCGAATACAAAGTAAATGATTAAGAAAAATTTAGATGTTTAATGAAACGGCTAAAAATTATCGTTTGAATTTCAAAAGTAGTCAAAGATGCCAAAAGAAATGAAATAAACTTTGGTAGCGAAGAATTAAATAATTAAAAATACTGATAAAACCGAAAAATGATGTAGATGCAATTTTTGCAATCTAACAGTTAGAAACCTTTAATTCTAGTTAAAACAAAATCCAAGTACTTAGCAAAACAAAAAGGCGCAGATAGAAACATAGACATAAAATCGTGCAATACAGAGTTAGTTTAAAAATACTCACAACAGAAAGTTCTTTGTTTAAATATCTTACAGATTACAAATTATTAATGTTAAAATCAAACTCACAAAAGATTCAAATATTTGGATGCGGTAACGGAAAAAAAATGTATGGATCAGTTTCATAAACAAGTATACGCCATGTCTTATTTTTGTCTCCCCAGTTTGGTTTCTTTGAATTAAATTGGCGGGCAGATAATTCTTCAATGTTTCAATTATACTTGAAATAATTTGCTGATGGAGTTAGATCAATCGAAAGTTCTGTAGTATAAACAGGTAAAATATCATCTAGAATTTCTACAGCGTATTTTGAAATGACGCTGGTATGCTGAGGTATTCTTGTATGACCGAAGTATGCTTGTATGACTGAGGTATGCTAGTATGACTGAGGTATGCTGGTATGACTGAGGTATGCTGAGTCAGTGTGGCCAAAATAGATACAGTTTCTGTGGGATCATAGTTGAATGCATCATCGGAGTTAATGAATTTTTGAATAGGAGGTTGCAGCCAAATAGAACTCTTTCCATACCCCTAAGACAGAACGCCGCCACATGCTTCTGTGTACGAAATATAGATCATTTAATCACATTCCTAGCGACTAACGAAGACCTAATTAAAAGTCAAAATACAACACCGTCACATAATCCAGCCTAGAAATAAATACTCCAAAGATTCACCTCCCGGAACCAGAAATTCGATGAATACCCAGTTGAGCAGCAGAGCACACTAGCTTAAAAACAGCAACCAAACACCACCAATTCTTTCGTAATTCAATCGAAAAATTCACCCTTCACATCACTGCCAACCCTGGAGTGACAATTTCAGCTATCCCTAAGTATAAATAACAAGACAGAACAAAAAACCAGTCCCACGATTTTTAGGATGGTTGCGACAATAATCATCAATATAACCGGTTGCAATACATTATCAATTCTTCTTTATCGTCGCATCGAACAACACTAACAGCCCCGAATCATGGAGCTGCAACTGTATGAAACAATGTAACTAAAGGAAACATTCTACCCTTTCACTGCACTCATATGATAATTCCTCTTGTATATATTTTATATTATACTCGGATTGTAACCCTCTATGTACTTTTCATTATATTCTTCTTCGTTCATGTATAATTATGTTCCCTTTTATGTGTTTTTATATCTCATGATGTAATTCTTTTTTTTCTTTTTGTTTTTCAATAAAGTTCCACACATACTTATCCAAACGACAGGGAACCGTTCAGGCACCGAGTTCAGGGGTATGCTGTGGTGTTATGTGTCAGCAGCCATAGTAGTTAGTTCAAGCTCACATAATATATGTGAACATGAACTGACATGTTGCACCCATTTCATTTTGGAATCCATTGCTAGTAGATAACATCATCGGAGTTTATGAATTGTGGATAGGAGGTTGCAGCCAATTAGAACTCTATCCACGTCACAAAGGCATTAGATTCAATTCATGTACACGTGATAGATACATGGCAAGTTTATTGCACTGACTTTATTTTGAAATCCATTGCATATCTCTCTCACATAAGGAAAAAGAACGTTACAACACAATACAGCCTAAGACACATTGCAGTTAATGTTGAATGGCACGTGAAGCTACATTTGTAACGGGAATGTGACGCAACGTGAAAGGATTTCATTATCAAACTTCGGGAAATATCGAAATGATTTTTCTTGCTTTAACCCTTACTATGAATAAATGTCTGGGAACAAATTGAAACTCTTCTACTGCAACCATTATTATCTAGTTTAGGTATCGATAAGATAGTCTGACTATTAATTGATAAGCTGTTTTGTCACATGTTCACCAGATTTAAGGCAATTGCGATGTGAATTTAAATTCAACAACCACTTTGAAAGTAATATTGCAAAAACAGTTCAAATTACTTTAAATTCGTTTGAAGTTGACTAAAATATTTTGAGTTCGGACTTAAGATGATACACTGCAGATAAAAGAAAAGTAAGGCAACTTTCTCTAGTAAAATTCACTTTGTCTGATACGTATTCTACAATGAATTCGAAAAAATAAATTCACTTAGAATGAAATAATTTTAATTGTATACTTTTTAATACATCGTTTCTTACTTTATAATTTATGATATGTGTTTTTTTTTTCCCTCAGGATTCCACGATAAAAATGAGGGAATTACTTGCCGTTACCTTCATATTACTTGTACTGAATGTACGTGCAAGTGATATTGCACGTGGTGAGTATTTATAACTAATTATTTTTGCTAATATAATCCATTTTTCATAATTTTTGAATATTCATTTAGAAAAATTATTTTTTAGGGACCGTTCAAAAATATTCAAACAATTTCCTTGAATTCTTTCATTTCCCCAGTGACTGCATACATAAAAACCTCATTTTTTCAATTAATTTTGTCAACCCCATTGTTGTTATATGGAGTAGCATTCATGAAAATCCCTCGGTAGCAAGCTTTTATTACTTAGGTAATCGCATAATTATCAGCGTAGAATACGAATACAATTCATTCCTTAAATGAATTGATATAAATGAAATTTATCTATAAATTTACGACTGTTATACCCAAATTTAACTTGGAAAGAAAAGTATCAAGAAATTTACAGAATTTTCACACAGTCGGTTTCTAACCTAGAATATTCTTTCATATGAAAATTAAGCTGAATTTAGAATAAAATATTCATTCTTAATAAATTAAGTCGGAGGTTGAAAAAGAGACATTATATCCTTTATTCGATCACAGGTCATCCTACATCTAGCTGAAAGATGCCATTTTAAAGAATAAAATATGTTTCAAAAACTTTTACACGTAAAATCTTCGCATAAGGTTATCTATAAATGCATATGCCCAACTATATGAAAAATCAGACAGCATTTATGACGCATAAAACCTTAACAAACAACATTAATGAATAAACAAAATAAATTAGGATTAAGAAACCATTAACGAATTCGACATTTTCAAAATATCTTAAGTGCAAACTTTTGCAAAATTCTCGTGATTATATCTGGATGCATTTGGTATTTTTATTACAGAATCATTTTCATACTTAAAAGATTATGATTGCTACGGAAATTCCTAGAATACTGTTCTGTATTTATTCACTTGACTTAATGAATATTCTTACAAATAATCCATCATTTGTATCTTGGAGAATTTATTGACCAAATATGCTGAATTTTTCGTTTAAATAAATCTTCAACATTTGCAATCAAAACGCTCTTAGCATATTCAAGATGATAGCTAAAAACACCATTGACCGAAAGAAAAATCTAAAAACAGAGTTAAACCTGGAGTTTAGGGTGCGTACTATTTTCTCGCCTATTTTTGGGAGCGCAATTTTATTTGCCGTCGCCAAACACTGTTTAGGATGCCTAGGGAGTTTTTTTTATAGTTTCCTGCGCATTCGATTTACTACGGCATCTCAAAACGAGAGTGAGCACACAATGTCTTCGACATTGCAAGTGTGCACCGGGCAAATTTTTTTAACTTAAATAAACATCAGCGGCTTCGCTTTCAGCAAAGCGGGCCCTTCGTAGATTCGCTTTTTCATTGAGAAACGAAGCACACAGGGAAAGTACGAACACAGGAAAAACACGACGTCTGAGGACGATGAAACGTAGCAAGGGAACCATTGTTTCCAGAAAAAACATTCCTTGTTCGATGTTTGGAAGCCATAATCATCAACACAGAGAAAGAGAATCAGCTAATTAAATTAACGAAAATCTTCAGAAGAGAAGCGAACGATTATTGAAAAAAATCGTTTGGTAAATGATCAATTCCAAACGAAGTATTATTCAAATTCGTACGCCGCCCAAGTAAATGGAAGAGAGCAATCAGTGTACCAATGGAAATGAGGCGAAATTAAGGGCATGCGCCATAGACCGGTAAACAAATCATGGTCGCGCATGCGCAAACGACGCCGAAAAATTTCAATTCGCATCCAAAACAAATGTTTTAGCACTCTCTCTCTTGATGACAAACAATTGGCGAGCTTAAGGGAAACGAAGCGAGTGCGCACCCTAAACTCCAGGTTAACCAAAACAGATTTCTTTGTTTTATTTTTCAATAAAAGTATTTTGTTATCGGAATGAATAATTAATAAGTTTATGCTTTTTGTAATTGATTAATTGAATAGTAAATCCTTAATTGAGAAACACCATCATTCATAGAGTCAGATGACACTCGCATAGTAATAGGAAAATCACATAAACGTACACTGGTTGACGAAAGTTAAGGAACATTTTTAAGATTTCGAAAATTTGGACTTAATAGGAATACAATGGTTCGCAATAAGTTGCTGAGAATAGTGGGACATACTATCGTCGGAACTCACACTTTACAGCGAAGATTCGGTCACGAGGGCAATTAGGGAGGCCATCAGAAAGGGATGAAGGCGAAAATGGAGTTTGATCCATCCTGTTTCACAGAAAGCTGATAACGAGATGTAACTTTCAGAAATGGTTATGTTGGATGTGCATAATATTTACATGCATTTTCGTAAACACAGCACAAATATTCGGGAAGATATAAAGGTTTTCTTAAAAAAATCCTTAATTATTTCGCATGTTTTTTGCTTATAACATGCAGAGTTTTCAACCAAATTGTACGAAACTTACAGAATATTTGACAATATGTAAAAGAAGCTTTGCATTAAAATTTGAAAAATTTGAATTAATAATTTGAACATTACAGGAAATATGAGTGTTTTAATAAATAAATTTTTATTGCGCAAGAACGAAACGTAGCTTAATTTTTCATTCATAACTTCAAAGCCAGATATATAGGGCAATTTATATAAAAATTCCAGTTCAATACCATTAGTATTCAGAAAGATATCGACATTGGAGCTTGGTAAATTTCGGTGCACTGTAAAAGAAGTTAAATGATGAGGGTTCTTGCACAAACTGATATTTTTTGACCTTGAATCTTCGAACAGCAATATTGAATTTTATGAAAGTTGAATATCCTGAATTCTCATGTATATTTATAAGTTAAATACATAATTTAAATTACAGTTCGACGATTACTATTCGAAGATTCAAGTTTAAAAAATATCGATTTGTGCAAGAACCCTCATCATTTAGTTTCTCTTCGAGTGTACCGAAGTCTAAATTTTTCGAAATCTTAAAAATGGTCCTTAGCATTTGTCATCCAGTGTGATAAAAGAATATTCAAGCATTTCGTCGTAATGAGCAATGTTTTTGACATAGAAAATTGAATGAGGTGTTATTTCATTATAAAAGATTTCTTTACTGGTTGCAAGAAGGTTGGTATCAGTCTGGATGTCTGTGACATCTGCTCGTAAGACTGGAAAACTTAAGAAATTTCTTACGTTTTACACTTCTGTGACCTGTAATCAGGGCCGGCCCGAACAAAAGCGGGGCCTGGTGCAAAGTTGTTTTGAGGGTCCTTAAAACAAATTTCGTACAACAAAATAATTTATTGCATTTTACTATTTATTACATTGTACAATTTGGTATGGTAAGGATTAAAGGAATAGATGTAAATGGAAAATAATTAAATTATCTTTATGAGGCTAATATTTCAATCGCACAAAAAATCGTTAATAAATTAAATAACAAAAATAAATGCTTCCTAAATACAATTTAGTATGCAACTTACTAGAATAAGTTTACAATATGAGATTTTTGTTTGATTTTCTTACAGATTTTATAGCAAATTCGTTAATAATATTATCATAAATTAATTTTTAAATTAATTCCGAATCGATAGATAAAATTGCTAAGAGGTTCTTGAGCAAATGG
>BGPR01000011.1:2256799-2409426 GCA_013235015.1 Araneus ventricosus | reverse complement strand
ATGTCTAAGAGGTTCTTGAGCAAATGTCTAAGAGGTTCTTGAGCAAATGTCTAAGAGGTTCTTGAGCAACTGGCTAAGAGGTTCTTGAGCAAGAAGATCTCAAACAATTTCTTTTTTATTATTTTCAATCATGAGAAAGTTATTTCTGCAAATATGACGGTAATTGGTAATATCAATATTAGGTATATTCAGAACAGTAACAAAATTTGGATATAATTCAAATAAATTATTGTTAAAAATGGACGTAATATTAAAAATATTACAATTAGAAAGCAAAACTCGACAGCAAATTTTAATTTCTTTAAATAAATGCGATTAATTTCATTTTGCAAAATTCATCAGCTGCGCGGGGCCTTGTGCACTCGCACCGTTTGGAACTCCCTCGGGCTGGCCCTGCCTGTAATCCCTCTGTTCTTGTAAAATTCTTCAGTTTGGATAGCAAATGAAGCAGATAAATATAAAATGTTTCGGGGAGGGTCATGGTTGTACTAAAAATTTTAACACGTTAAGCGCGGTACTGAAACTACTACTACTGAACTACTGTTTGAAAATGACCACCATGGCGCTCAACGTGTTAAATTGATGAAAAAAGGATCTTTAGCAAGCAACAAATAATTCAAATGCTAGAATTGTTTTAAAACTATCTATATAGAAAACTATAAATATTAAAAGCAATTATTCTGCAAATTGCATTTAAAATAATTTGAACCTTAAGAGAGTTGTTTGGGATCATTAAATACCAGATGATTTTCAAGCATTTAAAATAAGATTTTCTTTCTTTTGAACATTAATATAAGGGGAATTTCAAATAATTTCAGACAAGTTTAAATTTGTATGAAAGTGAAATTACTGAATAAATTATATCTAACTGGCTAAAAATTGTAATTTTTTTATTAACAATAAGCAATACTGTACTTAAATGATGATTAACCTTTCCGGCTAAAATTATTATTTGTTAGTTTAAAAAAATTAAAAATGAATAAAAAACAATTTAAAAATATTTTATTTAAAATTTTTTCATTTATTACAGTTTAATTATTTCAATTATTTAAAATTATTTATTCAATGTTTGTATCCAGATCATGTTGCCATCTATACCAATGAAACTTTCGCTCCCAAATTAAAGCGTAAATTCATAGAAAGCGCGTTACTCCAGTGATGCCAAATGGCATCATAGCCGCCGAAAGGGTTAAGAAGTAGATTCCTTTAAAACGTACTTAATGATTTTCCACTTATCTGCTTTAAATCTTTATTTCATGTATTCTGTTCTAACATTTAGGTAACAATTGATTTTATTAAACAGATATCAAAGCATTTTCAGGTGCTGCTTTGGAAAAAATTATTATCTCTCAATTCGTTGATGATCTCATTACAAATTAGTTATTGGATCACGGAAAAAACACATGATGGGTAAAAGAAACTCCGCCTGGGAATGAGCAGGAATTTAACATAGTTAAAATAGTGGAAAACCTTACCGAGACCACCAAACCACTCGAGATTTCGACAATTTTTTCTCATGAAAGCTCACGACGTCGATATATATCATAGGGTCGCCTGCCCCCTCCACAACCTATCATTTTGAACGGAATTGAAAAAACATATAGAGAAGTGTATGGTGGAGAAAAGTTTTTCGATTTCGAAATTAGGGGGGTGGTGGGGAGCAGGAACCCTTCATTGCAAATCTAGACGTCATAAGCTTCCATATGAAATAAAATTGTCGAAATCTTCTTGTGTTGAGCTGGGATTTCTACAAGGTTTACCCATATGATAAAACGTTCAGACAGTTCGCCAGTCCCAACATGACTAGATTTCGATAATTTTTATTTCATATCAGAAGCTTATGACGTCTGAATATTCACCAAAGGTCGCTCATCCCATTTTAGAATAAACCGTAAAACAAACACTTTACCACTGTACATTCTCTATGGGGAAAGTCCTTTAGACAGTTCGCCAGCATCAACCACGACCGATTTCTCCACCGTTCATTGTCTATAGGTTTTTTCGATTTCGTTCAAAAATGGGGGGCGGAAGGGGGCAATCGACCTTTCATTGAAATTTTAGACGTCGTAAGCTTTCATATAAAATAAAAATTGTCGAAATCGGTCTGGTGGTTGTTGCTGGCGAACTGTCTAAAGGGTTTTCCCCGTATGGTAGAATTTTCAGACAGTTCACCAGCCTCAACCACTCTATAATTTTAAAACAATATAATTTTGAAATTCCGAAGTATTCAAGTTATATAAATTCTGGAAAGAATGGTATGTCATGGATAGAAAATAAGACAAGTATAATGTGTTTCACAAAAACATAACAAATTTCAGTTTTTAATTTTTTATATACAAAGAGTAGAATTTAGATTAAAAAAATTATTACTTTCGAGATATTATTATGGAGAATATAATAAAGGGATTTATTTAGAATTGAAAAGTTGAGAAATTTCAGTGAGAAACACGCTGACAGGAAACAAAATATATTCACAGTAAATAATATGAATCTCAAAGAATGTATTAGCCGCGGTTGGTCAATTCTGAAAGAACGATAAATAAAATATCGTCTATAAAGGTACTACCACAGGGTATTTACAGTAAATAATTAGCTCGATACCACTGAAAATTTATCAAATGGCTACAAGCTTTTTTTTCCTTCTAGAAAATATACAGAGTGTTTCAAAAATATCTGACAAAAAATGAAATGGTTGGTCAGGTATACAGAAACAAGTCATTTTCACAACAGAACATGGGGTTGGAAATGCAAAGGGGATGGGGGCTCTTTGTCAGTGAAAGAAAAGGATACTTCAGATGAAATGTAAAACGCAAATTGAATAGAATACAAATTCGCAATAGCACAACAACCCAGTTGCATTAACAACAACATTACAAGTCTTATACGGCATGGCAGAAACCATAATGGCAAATAGGACTCGGCATCAATAACAAACCTTTGGAATACTTAAAGTAAATGTTCGAAGGACCTGCCGTCTGAGGCGACACACGCTTTACATGTTGTTATTCGTGCAACTGGATTATTGTGCTATTTTAAATTTGTATTCCTTTCGATCTGTGTTGTAAATTTCAACTTTTGTATCCCTTTCTTTCACTTAATTCATTGACAAAGAGCCCCCAGTAGCGAATCCCCTTTGCATTTCCGATTCCACGTTCTATTGTGGAAGTGACTTGTTTATGTATGCATGACCTACCCTTCCATTTTTGTCGGATATTTTTGAAACACCTTGAATAATAAATATCTTCTGTAACAACATAAGCTAAGGAATATAGGTGTGACAAGAAATTCTAAAATTATTTTTATTGTAAACTAATTAAATCATAATTTCTCTTGATTGAATCAATATTTTACAGAACCCGTTCACCAACATGTAGAGTCCGATCCGGATTTAGAAAATTACTTACGAGAAGCCATTGAAAATTTTCGAGAGCAGATGAAAGTAGGGATAGAAGCCATCAATATGCCTGTGTTGGATCCACTGGAGCTGAAGAACTTAGTCATAAATGTTGCTGAAAACCTCGCAACTATGGATCTTAGCATAAAAATGGTATATTTTTTTAATTTTAATTTCTTTCTGTGTACTTTATGCAGCACATGAAGCGACTTTTTGCAATTTCTTTTTAGATGAAATTATTAGAAACTCTAGCATTTCACAGGTCAACAATTACTGAATGAATGACAAAATAAATCCAATATTTTCCCACTTCCTTTGCCAAGATTTTGAATTGTTGTTGGGATGTTCTTTTATATAGACTTTTTGAATATCAATAAATGTCAGGCGGATTCTATAATTAATCACCCCACTTAAGGGGCACCTCAAATATGGGAATGAGAACCTCCCGTATAAGTAAGCAGTTTCTCTTCCCGGTGGGATACATAAATGTTGGTGTAGCTTTTTGGACCCATCTCCCTTGTAATGGAGGTTGGGTGTCGTCGCACAGGCCGATCGTAACGGGGGCTATTTTGCGTTCGACTTCAGTGCCTGTGTTATTTGTCGTGGCGGCCAGTCTTCCAGTATTACTCGGATGCTACATCAGGACTGTGTTTTCTTTTGCATAATTAATCAACCCATTCTTTCAACTTATACAATGCTTCGAACTCCTAATCCCTGAGTGATTAATGGAGTCGGTTAGCGTAACATCATGTTTAGCCATGTGGCAAACAATTTTACAAACTCTAACATGTACCTAACTTACATCATACTCTATAGAGTCACGTTTCCACCCTGCAATATAAACAATGTATTCCAAAATTAAATTAGCGCGGCACATTTCGCGTATATCACGTGAAAATGAATTGATTTCACGATTTTCTAGCTTCCCTATTACGCAGATCAAATCACAATTTTGTTGCAGTGGCTCTGAGCTTTCTTTCAATAGCTATAATATTTAAACAAAAAAATTGCACTTCGACATTTATTTAATATACCCAATGTTTGAATTTATTCGTGCGCTGCGTGTGTATTCAACTAATAAATCGGAGGAAAATTAATTCTGATTAACCTGAAACTAAAATGTAAATTTTTTCCTATTCATTTTTTTACTTGTACTTTATTACCATTAAAAGAATAATTCCTTCTCATAATTATTCACTTCATGAAATATTTAGTTTGCAATGCTGGCAGAAAGTCATACATAAAAGAAATATAAAAGTTTCGCATGGAGATAAAATAAAAATATCGACGCCTGCTAAATTTGTCCTATATAGAAAATGTGACAAAAATATTGCTTCTATTAAACGCGCAATTTTAAATCGTTCATAAAAATTGCTATAAAATTACATTTGTAGTAATAGTACAAAAAAAGACAGTTTCTTATAACAAACTAGAAGTGCCTTAAAAAATATTTTAGAATTGAATAGTTTTGTTTTGTATGGTAATTAAATACCTGCTACCAATAAACAGTGTGAAAATAGATATAATATTCACTGATATGTAATTGAATATTTGAACAATGGTGATGATCACTGTATCCGATGTATTGATTTATTCTGGATATAGTTCTCTTCATCTAATCGGAGTAAATAATGATGTAGTCCTTCATTAATACCCCAATGAGTAGGTTCAAAACGGGACATCATTCCAACAAATCAAATGTAACCTAATCAGTTCTTGTTAATCCTTTCATAGATATTATATTAAACTATCTGCTGAACATTTTAAAAAATCATCTCTTTTGTAAAATACAATTATTCTATTTTGTTTCTTCACAAAATATTTATATCTGTGTTTTTGTATCTTCACAAAATATTTAATAATAATTTGGATCAGTTAGAAAGCATGTCTTAAAGTAAAATGCTCCACCATCTGTAAGAACTAAAATCATTAGCGTTCAGTGGAAACACCTTTACGCACAGAAAATACCTTCAGACATTATTGAATATGGAATATCTTGCAAATTATTGCAAATGCCGCTAATCCAACATGTAGATTTACTCGCATAGTTTTATTTTAAGAAATGAGGAAAATTGAACCGATTTCTCACTTTGGATGGCGAATAAAACTAAATATGAAGTTTATCTAATAAATCGAATCAATAAAATCCTTGTTTTGGATGGCATCTTTTGAAAATAGAAAAAAAATTCCTACTTATTGGATATTCTGGGCCGGAAGTACGTAAAACACATTAATTCCTATTGTTTTTAGTCTAGTTGTTCTGATTATAAAATGAAGGGGAAAAACTCATAGGCACACAAAATAAGAACACACCCATTTGGAAAGCTTTTATTTCAAAATAAGATTTATTCAGTAAATTTATTTAACTCTTTTTATAAAGAACAGCAACTCTGAAAATGTTCAAAAGTTTATTTTCCCATTTTCTGAAAAATAAGAATATAAAATGCTTACAAACAACACTGGCAGATCTTACGAAATGCACGTTGGTGAACTGCAAATTAATCAAAATTTAAGAGTTTCTGTTGTGTACAAGAAATACCAATGAAATTAAGAAAAATTTTTTAACGAAATCAAAGTACAACGTAAAAAAGTCAATCACGAGAAATTTCTACCTTAGTACTAAATGTAGTTTAGATTAACTTCTTGAGCATTTTTCGTTACTCTGTCGAAAAGTAACAGCTACAGTGAAGTTAAAGATACTTTCTTAAAAATATAATTTCTATATGTTAGTTTCTGAACTGAATCACTAGTTTTATTTTTGTAGCTAAGCTCGTTGACATCCTGTATTCATACATGCTATCTTTAACACAATTACTCCATTAATTTATAACTTTGCATGTATAAAAGTCCCCTTGCATAATTAAGCCGCATTTAAGAGTGTATATTGAAAACTAATTAGCCTCACCAATGAAGGGATTCCTGTACATATTGGGTCATACCATAAATAATGTGGTTTTTTTATAGTTCTTTTATTTCTAAAAAAATTAAGATAAACAAAAAACTTTTTATATAAAATATAGTTTCCTCCATTTTTTACAATTCTCACCCATCTTTCTGGTAGACTTTCAAGACCCCTCTCCCAAAAGTCACCTGTCTGTGACGACAAATATTCCTCCAGTACAGTTCTGACATCGTCTACAGGATTCGTATTTTTTCCGTCCAAATGATTTAGAAGACTGCGGAATAAATGATAATAAGATGGGGCAATGCCAGACGAATGGGTAGGACAACGTTTCCTATTCAAACTCCTCCAGACTTTGTAATGGTATCCTTGCTTCATGTGGCCGAGCGTATTCCTAATGGAAGGTCTCTCTTCTTCTTGAAACTTTAAATGCTCATTTTCCTTCAAGCTCTGAGTAAAACCCCTCAAGATGATCCCAGTAGATCTCCTTTGTTACCTCTTGGTTTAGATTTATAGGTTCAAAGTGGACTATACCTTTCATATCTCACCTAAGATAACAACACCTTATGTTGATGAAGGCCTTCTTTAGCCTGGGAAGCCGGTGTTTGTTTCTTTCCATACCAACTATCTTTGAGCTTGACATTGTTGTAGAGAACCCATTACTCGTCAGCAGTCACTATTTGGCTTAACAAAGGTTCATTCTTGTGATGGGACAGCAAAGAAAAGCACACATTCACACTCTACAGGCGATTAGACTCAGGAAATTTGTGGGGAACACCTTGACTCAATTTGCTGACATTCAGATAGCGCTCAGGTGTCGATGACTGGTTGTAAGATAAAATCTAAATTTCTAGGGTAGTTTCTCCACAGTTACGATGTGATCTTCTTCCACCAGAGTCCGCTGGATGTCCTCGTCGAGCTCTACAGATATTTCAGAGCGAGGCTCGTTTTCCAGGCTGTAGTTTCCGACTCTGAATTTCTAGAACTATAAATGGCATTTGTTTACTCTCATTGCCCGATCACCATATACTGCATTAATATTCCTCACATTTTCCATCGATTTATTGTCTTTATCGAACTCATAAACCAAAATATGCCGAATATTCTTTGTCTCTTATATTATAACTTTGAAAACATGATTGTTAAGATCAAACTGCGCTCTTCAAGCCTTGCACTAAGAGTAAGAACAGTATAAATTTACGGCCTGCTTTTATAACAAGCTGATGCAGGTTGTTTGTTCCCTCCCACCCACCCCCGGACTTTTATTTCATGCAGTTGAAAAAAGCGCATTATTTATGGGATGACCCAATACTTTTAACTTATCTTGAACTTGCAAATTAATTATTATTTTTTCCAAAGTATTTATTGGCTCAGAAATGTATATATGTGTCCGTTTTTATTTGCTTTCAGATGACTGTAGAAGGCTTATCATCATTTCAATTTCATCATATTTATCCGGATTTGGAAAGCTTCTTTTTGCAAGTGAACTTAACTCTTCCAAATGTAATTTCTTGGGGAAACTATTCTCTGACGGGGAAACTCTTAAAAATATTTCCTCTTAAAGGCAACGGGAATTTTCAAATCAATATCACTGAAGGGGAGATAGGAGGAACTGGACAGTTAGAATTTATTAATAGCACATTACAAATGACGAAATTGGAATTAGACTTCACATGGAAAAAGTTGGAAATTTTCTTAGAAAACTTCCTTGGAGGAGGGAAATTTGCCGAAGTTTTGCAGCGACTTATGCCATCTGTTGGAAAAAGTGTTTTCGATAATTTTAAGCCCAATATTCTTAAACTGATGAATGAAGCTTTAATCAATGAAGTAAACAAAGAACTAAGAAAGCCAGAAGTTAAAAAGATCATTGAAGGCATTCTTCCGGCAGAATAAGTCTAGACATCCTACTGAGAGATAATGTTTATATTTTAAACATTTCAACTGCCTCTTTGTGTTTCATTTTATGAATGAAGAGACATGATGAATTTTTGCACTCAAATTTCTCAATATTTTCTACTAAATTCTCACAAAACTGCAATTATCTTCTTTGGTTTTATTTAAAACAGACATTCGAAGTATTACTATCTGCAATCGAAGAAACTATAAATTTTTATGGGGAATCGCAAAATTCATGCACAAATCTGCACAATAACTTCTAATCATTTATAAATATTTACAAATAATATTTCAAAATCACATGTATTAAAAAGAAAACTGTTTAAAAAAGACCCAAGTAGTTCAAATTTTCTTAACAAAACCCAAGTATTCTATCCATGTAATAAGCTTTCTTGCAATATGTTTCATTAAAATATCTAAGTATCCGTCCTTTATAATATCTCTAATTTCTATCTTTTTACTATCGGTAATTATCAAATACTAAATTTAATAATGATCATCGATTACTTATTGATTTATGTATTCATGCAGTAAAATTTATATGATTGCCTTGTTATTTTTTTCTTCATATCATCTGTTTATTTTTAAAATATCTTCTCTTATCATCTTATTAATGATCAAATTTTAACCTTATTTAAAGTTCATTTCTGTTATTCAGTATTTGCATCCTGCAAATACATTATAATTGCATATGTTAATAATTTATAATCTATTCAAACCATACTAAAACAAGATCACTTGTCTATGTATTGGTTATAATGAAAAATTAATATCTTTCTGTGTTATGTTTTCATAAATTATTGCTTGTCAAATATGTATGTATAATATATTAAAGCATGCAATTTTCTTTGCTTCAAAATTAGTATGTTATTTTCTCAATTATTCTCTAATCACATTCTTTTCTAAAATTCACTAAAGAATGATTCACATTCAATGAACAAAATAAAAACAATCTGTCGGTTTTAATAATGGGATCAATTACTGCAGGGTGAAGCAATTGAGCTATGACATGTTCAGTGAGAGCACAAAATTATTCTCAGATGAGTTGGCTTACCACGTGATGAAATGCAAAATTTTGCTTTTTGGCAGCGTAATTCCAAACAATGTTGCTTCTTGTCAGCGTAATTCCAAACAATGTTGCTTCTTGGCAGCGTAATTCCAAACAATTTTGCTTCTTGGCAGTGTAATTCCAAACAATTTTGCTTTATAGCGTCACAGATGTTCCAAACCAAAAATCATTCTCTCAATTCTAAACAAGATTTTGTATAGTGGCCAATGAAGACACTCCACTTATATTTTTTATGGATAAGGCATTCTAAATTTAAATTGGACGAATAATACTGTTGAAAAAAGTTAATTGCGATCGGTTTACATTAGGAACGCATGACTGAATCATCGCTTTCATTGCGTCAGCCTCGTATATAAAATATAACAAAATCTAGGGTGGTGCTTTTTCATTGGTCACTACTGTGCACAGAAAAAGGTAACTTTTCTTGTCGCTATTTCTTATTTCTAAGCAACTATCGCAGGTAATTTAGTACTGTAGTACAGAAACATCGTATTTTAAACATTTTAACACTGAAAACCTAATTATTTAACATCATTCACTGAAATTTTTACAATCTAATATATTTATTCAAAGGGCTTCCAGCTCAATTCTACTCCAACAAAATTCAAAGCAATTTCAGTCAACTTGAAAATAAAAGTCATTTAGTCCAAAAAATATTTGCACCAAATGTGGCTCCACACGTCTCCTATTAAATGACCATTAACATCTTCTCTTAAATTTTGGTTCTCCTATAGAATCACATCATCAGTTAAGAAGTAAAACACGATATTATAAATTGTTTTTTGCAACTTTTATTTGATATTATAAAAAGTATGATGTAACAGAAGCGTTTTTCTTCTTGCAGTTAACCGTCAGGTGTTTGTCAATATTTAACATTACGCATCTGTCACCCAATTTGGAAGAACTTTACATCGCTATCAACCTGACCTTACCAGAAATCTATGTGCATGGCCAATACAGAGTCGACGGAAAATTTGTAAAAATTTTCCCCATATATGGGCAAGGATATTTCGACCTCAACGCTACAGATATAAACATTTCTGGAGTAGGCAAGCTGGGTTTCACTGCGGATTCTCTTCAAATGGATCTTTTAAAATTAGATCTTTATTGGGAACACTTAGCTGTCTTCATGGAGAATTTTCTAGGCGGAGGAAGTTTTTCGGAAGTACTGCAGAGAATTGTGCCCAATGTTGGAAGGGATATTTTTAATGTTTATAAACCACTGATGCTGGAAAAACTGGAAACATGCCTTACTGATAAAATTAACAGTAAATTAAATGAACCTATTGTAAAAGATATTATAAAGGGTATTATTCCCAAACCATAAAAACGAGAGGAATAAATAATTACATGGCATTTGTTTTTTTTATTTCCTGACGTTACCTACAAAAATATCAATTGTAAAATACATTTGACACTTAGTATATTTTAGGCTATTCAGAATATATTACGAGGCAAAGATTTAGTCAGAAGGCGTAAAAACTTAAGAAAAAATTCTTAGATAATTCAAAAAGTAAAAAAAAACCAAACATTCAGCCATATAGCTATTTGTGAGCGAATGAATGAAAATAGTTTGAAAAATGAAAAAGAATATTTTATAAAGTTTCCGTTTGATATATAATTAGTAATGAACAAAATATCTGCGACTGTAGTCAGTGATTCTCAGCTTGACAGTAAGTAGAATACTACGAGCGACCTAATCGTTACTGGGCGACGTAATAATTGTTTCTATAGTTCGTTTCAATATTCTGAGACTAGCACTTTTGGACGATTTTACACCGGAAAGGGGTGTCAGGCAATGAGTGAAATGAGCACATTTCCGGTGCTCTTTGTTAGATCACGCTAAGTAAAATGTAAACATCTCTCCCTCCATTCTTCACTTTCCCCTATTTTGGTGAAAATAACTCCGACTGGCGCATGCGCAAAAGCGAGGAGGGTTTCGGAATACGAGAACATACAATACGAGTTACAAATTGAACTTCACGAAATTAAGCAGATGTTTTTTTAATAAATCTAGAGATTTTTATACAGAATATCGCGTTCATTGGTGCTTGAAGCTAAATTCTGCTCAAACTTACTGCAGAGAATTGTAAACTAGTTTTAGAAAAATTACTTTTGCGAAAAATAATCTACATTGAGATTATAATCAGGATTATTTAACCAGCCCTAATGACACCCCACGAAGCTCTCTCCGTACTGTCAACTTGAGTTATCACTGATTACATAAAGTAAATCCTGTGGCAAGCAAAGCATATGGAGTAAATCTAGAAAAAATGTTTCTGAAGGCATGCAAATCTTATATAATATAAAGATTTCATCGTCCTGCAAGAAGTACACGGTTGAAAGTTGATGACAGTTACCAAGAGCACGTTTTAACATTTAAACAACTTCGTGTGTTACATTACATTCATAATTTTTAATATTCCAAAATATATCAGAATACTTTATAGCATACAACATAGAATGAACATTAAAAATTTCATCACATCAATTATAAAAGAACAAGCAAAAGAACTTAAAACAAATAAATTCAGTTTAAGAGTCAATTATCAATTACCATTAACTTTTACCATGATATTTTCCGTATAAATTTTTAAAAAATTTCCTCACATAACATTACCAAAACAAATTAAAATAATACATCAATCAATAGGGTTCAATTTTCAAAATAATATTTAACATTTACGCAATATAAAAAAAAAGCAGGACGACAACAAAATACAAACGTGTTAATTTACAAATAAATTAACACTTGAGAGAAAACTCTTAACAAATTCTTAACAATTTCAATAAGTCTAAATCTTATATAAGTAGATGTAAACAGTACAGAATGTTTAATAAGCATAAAAATGATAACGCTTAACCTAGTATTCGCAACTGAGATACAGTATAAGGCATTTGCTACCATAAAGTAGAACAAGCTAAGACAAATTGCAGTTCAATACTTGAAAAGCAATTTGAAATAATTTGTTTTCTTCTTAATAATAAAATTAAAAGTGTTCAAATTATAAGGAAATACATGATCATCAAAAGGTGCAATAGGTTCCTACTCAAGAAAACGGCGTGTGACATTAAGAAATACACCTTACTAAATGTGACTCAAGATTTTGATGAAACTCAAAAATTTTATTGAGTTTCATCTCAATATGGAACTGATTTCTGGAATTATATGAACATGATTACTCAAAAAGGCAATAAGTTATATAAAATTAATTTTGGATTCCCCAATAGCACAAAGATATTGTACGATATTGAACAATATCATATAATATTGAACAATATCAAATAATATTGAACAATATTATATAATATCGCACAATATTATAAAATATCGGACAACATTGTGTGCTACCTGGGTTGTAGTCTTAACACACATTTTTATGTCTGCATCAAACTTAGACAAAATCTGTCAACAATAAACTGTCTTTCAGTGAAGACAGTAACACAAAAAATAAGCTAGATTTTTTGAACCAGACTCGTCAGTGGTAGCGTGTCTATTTATCCACGTCTATTTCAGCAAGATTACTCAAAAGTACAAAGAGCTAGATGAAAGAAACGCATTATGTGAGCTTTCCTTCAAAATTGCAGATCTGTGTCACATTCTGGATCAAATACGTGGACGGAAAGAAGTACTTACATACTTTAGTTAATTTGGCTTGTTTCATGTATGTAAGGATTTAATTTTGTAATCGGTTTTTTTTCTCTCTTTTTCTGATGTGTTAGAGTTTTGAAACTTGTCTGTTCTCAACGAAAAAGCACTATTTTAAAATTTACAGACTTAATTATCAATTAATTGGTAATTTGATTAAATTTTTATTCCATACGCGGGGCGCCATCTAGAAGGATATATGAAAAAGCTCATTTCAAGATTCCATAATATTTAAAATAATCAAATGTAAATTAAAGACTTATGAATCAAATGTAAATTAAAGACTTAAATATTTATGTTTTTTTTTAACTCTCGGGTAGCTACTCATGTATAATTAAAATATTCTATACGAATTTAATTATTTCTTTAATATGCGAACGCATTTCTATTTCAGTAAAAATATTAAAAACATTTATTTGTGTTCGCGTTATCGTGCCTAAATTTTTAAAAACGAGAAAAAAATGCTTGACGATCCAACTGGCATCATTCAATAAAAATTATTTGAATTCTAAAATGATAAAAAAATGATTTTATAGATATAGTAGTTTCCAAAACTTTTAATGCAAATCCTCAAAATTGCGGAATCAAAAACTAGGTATGAAAAATCGTCAATGAAAAAAATAATTTTTGATGCATTTAAGAGAATTTTTATTAATACTAATGGAGAATGTTTGGTTGCATATAACATAGCAGCAATCATTATTCGTCACACATTGAAGGTTATTCATCACACGTGAAAATATGCGAATTTAGTTCAGTTTAGTTATATTAACGTCGCCCCCATCAGGGAGACACCGTGAGTTCGCGGAGGAGAGGCTGCCGTATAAGCAAGCAGGCTCTCGTCAACCCGATGGCACAATAATGGTGGTGTGGCTCTTTGGGCCCACTTCCAAAGACGGGTCGTACCCCGGTAAATCGGGGGGTTGCTGCATGAGCCGCTCGTAATGGGGGCTATTATGCAGGAATCATAGTGCCCGACTATCTGTTGCGGCGGTCGGTCTTTCAGTTGTTTACCCGGATGCTTAGGCAGGGCGGGGTGATGCTCTTTGGTATATATTAACGTCGCGTTTTGAAGCAACACGAGGGCTATTTTGGGCCGAACCTAGTGATTTTGAACCTCGGTCAGATGACGAGGACGACACCTGAGCGGGCACCCCTCTCCAAACTGCCGCACCACACCAACGGGGAAAATATGCGAGAAAGTTAACTGGAGAACTGTCCTGATTTTTATTTATTTATTTATTTTGGTAAGAACTGCGCTCAACTTGAGGCCTGTGAATTTTTCGAAAATCGTGCACTAAAAGTATAAAGAATTTTAGAAAGATACCAACTTGAAAGCACTTAAAATTTTGGTGGATATTTAAATAGTAAAAACATTTAAAAAAGAAACAGAATTTGCTGAATTCATTATTATAAAATCTCATCATTATCAATATTATGGAACACTGACACATTTACTTCTTTGTGACGCAAATAAAACTGATTCTCACTTCTAATATTATTTTATAGTAATTATTTTTTCTCAATTATTAAAAGAGAGAGAAATTAAACAGATTTGAAATTAACTTAATTATTTCGTTTGTAGGAGAATTAATATAATTTGAGACTAAGACTATTACCGATTATCATATTTTTCTGCATATATTAAAAAAAGCAAATCAGTGGTATTTAAAAAATAGGTTAGAACCAAATCAATCAAACCTCTTCGAAATGAAATAAACTGTAATTCGACTTTATTGATTTCAAATTAGACCATGAAGTCCATTCTTGCTCGCGTGATACATGCTTATTTAGTTGTGATATCAATCGCGCTTCTTGCAGAGGTAAAAAAGATACATAACACACAGCATAGAGTTAAATAGCGCAGATACAGTAAATCACTTTTAAGTTTCCGAGAAATAAAATACACTTTATATTAATATCAACGCATGCTCTGTTGTGGTATGTTATATTCGGTTGAGGTTAATTCAATCCATATTCTGAAAAAGTTTTAAATTTAAAATTCGTAATGAAATTGTTCATAGCATTATATTACGCTGAAATCACTTACATTCTATGAATAACTTAAACACGAATTCTCGTCAAGGTAGAATAGACAATGTATTCAAAATTAGAACGCATCGTCTAAATTAGGTGGATGAAAACAATAGCGATCAACATGAAAAATAAATAAATGACATGAAAAACAAGAAAAAAATTGCGTCTGATTAACAGCAATGGCTATTTATATCCATTAACTTATCTACGAATAATATCCATTTCGCGTAGAAATAAACTAATTTTCATTGATTACTTTTCTATAAATTAGTTTTTCAAATTTTTAGCATAAATTCTTAGGAAAATAAGGATTTTAAAAATTTTAAGTTGTGCTTCACAACAAAATATGTTAAATGAACGTGAACACTTAAAAAATTTTAAATCCTTTTTTCCTTTTCCAAACATTTATTACGGAACTTTTCAGAAAAACATGTATTTCGGGGGAAAAATAACAGAAGTAATAATTGTAGGAAAGTTTTTTGTTATCTCAATATCTAATAGATGGCAGCACATCCTAGGCTTTATGGTGACGTCCAAAAAGACAGCGGTGATCTACAAACAAAATTAGTCAATTTCAGTAACCAAGGGTCATTGTCAATCATTATACTGTCCTGTATTAACTATGCAAAGATACGACTTTGAAATTCGATTTTAATAAGTTTATGTTTGTTGAAAATTCTCGGAAAATATGTCAATGAATATAATATGACAATGAATCAGGCCTTCTCAGAGATTTTAAAATAATAAACATATTACGAAATTAATTATTATTATTTATCACTCAAGTGAATATATTAGTAATTTGGCACAAAATAAACCCTCTCTAATTCACTTTGATTTTCAATATTCGCTCATCAACACACTCTGATATAATGAAACGAATTAAAATTATAAAACGGCGTTCTTATTTTCTTGTAGGTTCTATACCCCATTAAAAATTCAAATGCTACCTTGAATATTTTAGTCGAAAGGCTTCAACAGTGCCTGTTAGCAAAATAATCAAGAGTGCTATATTTCTTTCTTTCATAATTACTGTTTTAGGAAATCGCCTTTTCTTGAGTAAGCCATCCATTCATGTTCAATGCATTTCCAAGAATATTTTTGCATCTTTTTATAAGCAACTAACAATACTCGCACAGCGTTGCTCGTAGTGTCATGACTTCAACAAAACGAAAAATAAAGTCCTCATACAATTACATAAATGAAAGTTATGGAAACTATCGAAATCAAAACAGAAAAATATATATTATTGAATTTGCCCGCTTCTTTTTCCTCTCGATAATGACAGTTAAAACTGTAGGAAAACAGTACCGAGTACGTTAATCCAAAACAATATTAAAAAATTACAATGAGAAATTGATTAAATTGAACAAAAAGCAAAGTATGCGAGGCAAAGAAATATATTAAGACACACTTAAAAATAATACTCGGTTATTGAGAAAATAAATCATCTCCGCGTAGAACGCGAAAGTAATGACTTCATCTGCCGCGAGGAAGGTGACGTCACATCAGATTGTGGAAATGCATGCTGGGAGCTAAAAGTAACCTTGGATCGAAAGCTCCGATTCGGTCTGAGAGAGAAAATGTTTGAACTGATAAAAAAAAAAAAAAAAAAATTCATAGAAAAACGAGAAAAAAAAAAGATATTTTGACTGTTTTTGTTTTAAAACAGGGATAAATATTCCGGTTGTTACCTCAAGAAAATTGAAAATGATAGCGTTATTAGAACGTCGGATGAGAGAAAATAAAAATTGAATGTTAAAAATATAAAGGAGAAGTGACTATTGTTTAAAAATTTCTCAAACTTCAGTAAATTACGTTGGAAATTCAAAACAAACTTCATTAGAACGAAAATCGTTTGCTCTTTCCGATGGTGTATCTATTTTTTTTTTTTTTTTCGTAAAATTATCTGAAACCATGCTATTGAGAAATTAGTGCGAAAAATCATCCTTAACAACACAAAACATTAAATAAAAGATTTCCTAAATTAAATTTTAAAATTCCGGCTTCGAGGTGCATTGAGTCAACATTAAGACTACCTGTGTGCCACATTTCAAGGCTGTAAGTGCGATAGATTCGTCTGGACATCGCACGTACACACACACACAAACATTGCCTTTTATAAGTATAGATACATGTCTTTATTAACAAAAAATTGCATTTATTTGTCCTTGTCGGTCATTGGAAATGCAACAGAAAGCAATCTTTTGCTACTAAGAGGGAAAAAGAAATTGCATTTTTAGATATTTTCACTTAAAATGTTGCAATGTGAGCCTTAAAACGCTCATTAGGTAATTTTATTAATTATAAAGGATATTTCGTCAATAATTTGCTCATTATAAAATCTATTGATCCAGTTACCTTTTCATAGAGTACTTGACATTTCAAATGTATGACATTCTGTACATATCCAAAAATGTTAATAAAATTCATTTTGAAAAAATTCTGTGTATACTTTAAAAGAAATTCTCTATATTTTAATCAATATATTTTTTTATATCAACAACATTCATAGTAAGGACAACAGAACCATCCATTAGTCACAGTGCGTAAGGGTTGTATCGATGCCTCAGCCATCAGTCTTGAAGGAAGAGGCATCCGAGAAGACAAAATATATTGCTATTATTTCATGTTTTAAAACTTAAATAGGACGAGAGGATATTATTATACGAAAGGCGAGAAGATATTACTATACATAGGGCCAAATTCACCTAATTATGGCACTAAATAGGAAATAAAAACTTTCTCTAATTTGCTTTGCAGAGAGAATTTTCATGTCTCTCATCCTCGTATATATCCATATCTTTGTACAAAACAATTTGGGGAACACTTTAAAAGCTTTGAGAGAGTGATTCAATTAAATGTAAACCGATATTCAGTAAACAAAAGCTGTAAAGGTTTTCGCACGCTTTTATTTTACTTGTTTCATGTTTGTAAATATGAATTTTGCAAACTATTTTTCATTTCCTGATGTGATAGAAATTTGAAATTTTAAGTTAATCGTCTAAATTAATTAAATTTTCATTCCATATGAGTGGTGCCATCTGGTAGTGAGTTCGAAAAAAATTATTTCAAGATTCCATAATATCTATAATTATGAATTATAATTTGAGTCTAAAAAGTAGAAAATATTTTTTTAAAAAATTCTGTTTTTCAGTGAACTAATTAAGGTGTGTTTTTAAAAACTATTTTTATTTTTATTATTAACTTTTTTATTTTTGCGTGCGGATCTCATAAAATCAACTTTCAATCTCAAGCACTTAAATTATTAACTTAATCCGGTAATTTATTTGATTTAAAATGCACGCATTTAAATATTTCTATTCATTTTTCCATTGGCATAAATTATAAAAACGTAACTTTCTCCAATGCTGAACAGCGTAATGATAACCAACGCATACAGCATGAGAAAGAGCAGATGCGCACCCGGAAAAATCCAGCAGAGTGTAGAAAATTCCCATCATTTTGAGTGTTATGAAAGATAAAATGGCATAGATATTATTGATCATACATGTGTATAAGACACAACTGAAGATAAAATTTGAAAATCGATTGCTCTTTCTTCTTGGAACGATTCTCGAAGTAAGTCTGTTGAATATTTAGATTTTTGAAAAATGCATAAAGAGACGGTGCATTAGTTACACATTTTAAGATATTAAATTTAATTGCGTGTTTTTTAAATTTAATTGCAAATCATTTTTGTATTAGAAGTAAGTTTCCTTGTTTTGCTCAAAGTGATCAAAGAAAGTAAAATCTATTCAATATTATGGGTGAAGATTATCGCTGAAATTGCTATTTCAAGTTTATTTAAAAAAATGAAAATGGGTGAATTTTAGTAGACTAAAATGAAATTTTTTTTAAAAAATAAATTTATCGTTCATAATTTACAATATTTATAATAAATATTATGGAATCTGAAATAATTTTCTACTCGAATACACTAACAGACATATTAACATATTCAAATAGTGTATTGTCACAGCTACACACAAGTGTAGAAAATCTCAAAACTAGTACATCAGGAAGTGCGTAAAAAATTGATTACAAAATTCATTTTTACAATGTTAACATTACAATTTATCGAGAACAAAAATGTGGAAAAACAGCATAATTCGATACAGATTTTGATGCACCAACGCTTTAACTAAAGCGCATAAAACGAATTTCTGCTCAAGACGCTAAAAAATTCGGGTATAAATTCTGCGGCAATTTTTGCTCCTTTAAAATAAAAAGTGGAGACTTAAATCTTGAAAGCCTTAATTATTTTCTTCAAAATATCTTCCTTGTTTGTGACATTAGTATTTAACAAAGAATAATATGGATAAGAAGCAGCAAATGCATTCCACCCTTCTAAAGCCCAGTTAATTCATCAGAATCATGCTGAACGAAATTTACACATGTAGCTAAATCAAATTAGTGTAAAGGAAAAGCTCGTACTAAATTAGTCATGTTCAAGTTTGTTATCAAGTCATGACATTAATATTAAATCCGACTAGGCTGAAAAACGCGCGCGCGATTTCCGAAGAAAAATTCAAAACCTTTTTTATGATCTTAAAAATAAAGTCATAACTTTAGATATTCTAAAACACACTTTGTTTTTATTCTTATTCCTTTAATATTTTATTCCTTGATATTTATTTGAACTAATATGTTAATTTTTTTTAAATGCGTTTTCTGAAAAATGAAAATTTCACTAAAATTAGTCCGCAAGAAACGTGATATCTCCAAAACAATTCATTAAAATTTGGTACACATGTGTAAAAACCCTTTGAGGGTGTAATAGACCACAGATTTCATGATAGCTTTATTTAGTCATGTTTTACAGTCACTTTCAATTCGAAATATAGGATAATTTTGGAGAAAAATCAATTACACCAACTTTGAATGTTTATAAAATATTTATTTATTAAAATAAATTTTATCTTGCGGTCATTCTAGTCTGAGTCATGCAAAATTAAAATTAAATATGTCCCATATTTTTTCAATTATGCTGTTTTTCTGAACATTGACATTTTTATTAAAAATCATGAAAAAAATATTTATTTTCAAAAACTACTGATGATATATGAATTTTTACTTCTAATTGTGACTACTTAAGCCTATATTTGATATTAAGATCTGTAAATTTTTTTGTGCATGCTTTTTTAAAATGTTTTCTCCGAACCTAGTCCGATACCTTAAACATAGAATAATATACATAAAAAGCAGCAAATACATTCCATCCTCCTAAAGCACTGTTAATTTATCGGAATCATCCTGAACGAAATCTGCATTTGTAGCTGAATCAAAACAGTGTAACGGAAAAACTCGTACTAAAATAGTCATGTCCAAGTTTGTTATGCTGAAGTTATTTAAAAACCGTCTTATCAAAATACCAAATCATAGAAATGCTGAAAGGATTTTGTGCCATGCTGTCTGTAAATCGTGTTTTTAAAATGCTGTGTTGTAAGAGGGTTTAATGTAGCTTTGAAATATTTTTCCTTGCTTCATATTAAATCCAGTTCCAGTTTATTGTATTAAATTTCATTCATAAAAAAATCGATGAGGGCAAGAAAATATAAATAGAATATTCCTCTATACGCTGAAAATATTTATAGTTGTACAATTTATCAGTTTCTATTAGAAAAATCTAATAATTACTGATAGCTTTTTTTACGTTATTTGAAATACATGTATAGATATATGTTGGAGATCAGCATATTACTCTAACACTCTCACGTGACAACATACTGCTTCTAAAATGCTTATTTTCACAAACTATTTTACTTCACTTGTTTCATGTTAGTAAAAATGAAATTTTGTAATCGGTCTTTCGCTCCCTCCCTAGTGCACTACAGTTTTGAAATATTATACACTTGTGTCTCTCGATGACACACAACTATTATATGACTATATCGTAATATTTTCGAAAAGTATCAGCTAGTCGATTAATTTATAAACATTTTGTTTCTATACGAGTATTGCCACCTGGTATTGTTTGGAGAAAAATTTATTTCAAGATACAAGAATTTTCATAATAATGAATTATAAATTAAACACTTAAAAGTAGAAAATAATTTAGATAAAAAAAATTTACTTTTTAGTTCTCTAATATAAGTGAATTTTTACACACTTTTATTTCTCTTGACTTGTTTTAATGTTGTAAAAATTGAACTTTTCTCTTGCTCTTGGTGTGCTTGAGTTTTGAAATTTCGTAAACTTATGTGTTCTCGATGACAATACACTATTGTAATATTTTCAGAACTTAAGTATCAGCATTTTATTTAATTTTCTTACCTTATATAATTAAATGTTCAATTCCATACGAGCCACGCCACTTGGTAGTGAATTTTAGAACAATATTTATTACAAGATTCCATAACATATATAATAAAGAGTTATAAACTAAAGAATAAAAAGCACAAAATAAAAAAACTTTTTAGTACACTAGTAAAAGAGTGTTTTTTATCTTTTTATTAAATTTATTTTTATTAAATTTATTATAATTGTTTTTATTATATTCTTTCTTAATATTTGAAAGAGTTTATGCTTAGTTACTATGTTGATATGGTTTTTTGGTCTTTGTTGAGTAATATTTATTTGTTTGAGAGAAACCATAAACTTAAAAATTCCTATTGGATCATATAAGATTATCAAGGTTTAAATAATTCTGATTTAGTAGAATTAGAAAACTGCTCGATTCAGTTATTTAATTGGTATATAAAATATGTAGGTTATTTTATGACAAAAAATTAAATAACTATACGTTTCAGGTCTTTCAAATTAAAAGTATTGTTTAGTTTACTTATTTTTCTTAGTTGATTTTGCATAATTATAATTTTTATAATCTTTATTTGTATATTGAACACTTTTTTCGCTGTATTTATGAAAATCCATCTATAAAATTTTTTTATCTTTCCTACATTTGCTATGTAGGATTCTGTCAGTGTTTTATAGAATTTTAGAATACTAGCAGTACGCGCAAGGCGTTGCCTTAGACTGCGACAAAATAAAAAAAGTCAGAAAAACTAATTTTTTTAAATTTCTTAAAATTCAGTAAGTTACTTCAGACGAACAAAACTAACGTCATTAACACGATAATTATCTGCTCTATCTGATGGTGCATCGATTGTTATTTTACGATAGAACGGCCAAAAACTTCCGAAAAATCACCCAAAACAACACAAAAAATTAAATACAAAATTAAAACATTACGTCTACCTGTGTGCCAAATTTCATGGCTGTAAGTGCGATAGATTCGTCTGGACATTACACACACACAAACATATACATATATATATATATAGACGATAACAACGAAAGAGAAACACACAATTAAATATTTGTTTAAACAATGAAAACGGTTTGAATTGCATAGCAATAATGAAAAGTATTGTTGTAAATTATACCAAAAAATATTTTTCTTGAATTTATGAAAATTAGAGAAAATATTGTACTGCAACTTTTTCGTTTAAAACAAACTTTTAGACGTTTCAAACAAACTTCATTAGAACGGAAATTGTTTGCTCTTTCTTATGGTGTATTTATTTACTTGCTACGATTATTAGAAAAAATGCAATGGAGAAATGAGTACGAAAAATCACCCAAAATACCACAAAATATTAAATAAAAAAGTTTCAAATTAAATTTTAAAATTCGGGCTTCGAGGTGCATTGAGTCACTATTAGGGCTACCTGTGTGACAAATTTAAGGGCTGTAAGTGCAATATTTAACGTCTAAACATCGCACACACATTGCCTTTTATATAGATAGATAGATTTATAATGTGCGATTCCCATTCTAACAGAATTTAGTTTTAATACATTACATCAGAGGTTCCCAACCTGTGGAACGCATACCCCCGGAAGTACGCGAAGTACAGTTGGGGATACACGAACTCAAAGTCGGTAATGGCGGACACAAGAAAACATAAGGGATTAAAAATGTTATAGAATTTTATTTTCCCAAGTTCGTGTAAAAAGTAAAAGTGAAAGTTGTGCAAGTCTTAAACCTACCCTCAAAATAAGAAAAAAAGAAATCAAAAGGAAGTGTAATTTTTAACTATCCTTATAAGTTAATGCGAAATTCTGGCAATACTGATTTGATCTGTTTTGACGTTGAACGAATACTATTGTAAAAGTGGAATAAAACGTAAAATCAAAAATAAGTCCTGCAAATGTTATAAATTCCAGTCATTTGACTCTGAAGCCAACCTCGGTCCTTAACATTATCGATAAAAACTTCTTTGTATAGGTGAATGGTTGGAAGGGTGATATGACAGTAGAGGGTACGCGAAAATAGAAAAAGACTAATCAAGAGGTACGCGAGGGAAAAAAAGTTGGGAACTCCTGCATTACATTATGATTTATGTTGATTGCAAATTACAAACATACAGTACATCTCAGAAACATAAACGTATCTACAAAAGCCATTTATTTTAAGATATGAATCACAGAATTGTGATTTTAGATTTTTTCTCTTTTTTGTAACGCGGCAATTAGTTACTTTTACTTAATCTTTATATAATTTTTTAATTAGTTGCTTTAATCATCTGGTACAGCATGACTTAAATTGGTCCATAATGCCAGTTTTCTTTTCTAAAAAAATAAATAGCTTTTTTTTTATTGTGTTTACAAGAAGAAAGCTGTTAATGATTTTCGGCTTATGATTAACTTGAAGGTAAAAACAGAAACATAATATAAGCATTATAGCATTAATAAAAATTAATTATAGAAAATTATTTTTATAATCGGAAATGAATTAGAAAACCCCATTAACGGGATATGTCTCGTTATCGTCGATGGGGCCATTAACCAGCCTCAGCGTCATTATTGTGTCATCAAAGAGAGGCAACAGCAATTTCTCATGCTCGTACTCGATTGGACATTTGACAGGATTCTAAAAACAGTAGGGGGTATTTAATTAAGCTAACTGCCTTGTTTAAATTCGTAATGGTTAATTTAGTATGTTTTCCATGAAATTTTGCATTTTGCAGTGGGATTATTAGCAGATGAAAGAAGTTGAATTCAGATTTCAGTCAACTGCAAAGAATTATTTTATGTCCTGGATGCTGAATAAGCATCTATTAAGCTATCGAGCTCGTTAATATTGTAAATTTGACTTTATCTCTAACTAGCTAAGATACGCAGTTTCATCATTGAATGCTTCAGTAAATATATTCTTTCCAGCAAATTAAATCAAATTAATGAGAGACCAGCACTGAGAAACGGAAAAATGGAAAGAAAGAGCACTGTATGTCTCAAGTGAAATTTCGAAAAATTTCAGAAATGATCATTCAATTTCCTAATCCCAAGAACGAATTTCTGAACCCTGACAGCAGGAAAACTGAATTTTAGAATACCTATAAAGAATGTTTTGTTTGTAGATATGCAGTTTTAAGTTTACTCTTTCTACATGAGATTCTATGTTTTGTCTTTTTATTGTTTATAATGATTATGAATTTTTCCCCAGATTTTTCCAAAATGAAAACTATAATCTACGCAACGCTTCTTCTTTGCATTTTCGGAAGTACATTTTGCAAAGATGGTAAGTTGAATAAAGGAAGTGATATTTTCTTTACTTTTTGAAAGCAGGATTCTGTATTTTTTACTGTCTTCTATACTTTATTTTTTATTGTATATATAAGGTAGAATTCACTTTTTAACTTTATTGACAATTGTAAAATTTCCCATCTCGTATTTTTCAGAGGAACTCCAACAAAGAATCAACGATTACATAGATGATTTCATTGAAAAAGCAACAAATGGATCTGGCGGATTCATCGATCCTTTGCCATTGGAAGAGCTTAAAAAGGGATTCGAAAGAGAGATTGGATTTGTTCGAGTGAAAGGCGAGGCCAAGCTCTATAATGGGAAGATTTTCGGTCTTTCGACTATGAAAAGAAAAGGAAATGCTACTGTCCTCGATTTGGATGATATGCTAATCATCTCTACCGCGCTGACCTTCAAGAAACTCAACTCAACTTATAAAGGAGCTTTATTGCTAAATGATGCTGGACATACGATTTCATTGAATGCTAAAGTTGGTCGTTCTCAAGTGTCAATGATTATTATTGCACCAGCAGAGGGTGGAAAATCTGAAATGATGTCTTTCAGTATCAATAAGTTACAAGACATCCGTGTTAGCATCTTCGGATTGGGACCCATGGGTTGGGGGGCCAGTATTCTAAGTACCTTAGTCTTAAATGCTCTGGAGAAACCCGTGGCAAAAGCAGCTTCAATAAAAGTAATGGAACACTTTATGAAAGAAATTGAAAAAGTACCTTTCCCTGGGAAAGCAGCTGAATAATTTAATAACATTCTCTAATTAGTCAACTATTTTTCATTTGATTTGAGTCACTTTGAATGATTAATAAAATCGCAATCGATTAATAAATTATTTTATTTGAAACTTTCTATACCTCTTTATACATATAAAATACACATGTTGGTTAAGAGTATGATCGCAAAACTACTAGATATTTACAGCAATAAATCACCAAGAAAAAGAAAGAAGGCGACATTTTCTGATATTCAAATATTTTCCAAATATTTTCCAATAATATGTCAATATATCAATGAGTATGGATGTTTTTCTTTACTTTAGTTTGTCAACAAAGTAAGAATTTATGACAAGACCGAAATTAAACTGGTTGAATTTCTGGCTTTGAAATAAGAATGGGATCCGTAAAAATCACTTAATTACAAACATGGGACATAGATAGCTCAATGGTAAATTAAAACTTATTCCACAAAAAGATATTACATACAAAAAAACTACTCAGGTATATAAACAGGTACAACCTTATTAAGTTCTTAAAACATATGTTTACCATCACAATAAACGAAAAAATTATCGTAAAAAATTTGAGGGCTGACATTGTTTTCTTGAAAGGTTTATAACGTTCTCAGGCAGAACATTTCAAAAACCTCAAAACTGCTAATTATTCCACGGCTAATTGGATAAATTTTGTTCAATCAACAATATCTAAATAAATAAAAAAGAAATACTAATTTCTGAGTATATTTTGGCAGCCAATATATCAGAATTCAGCTGCAAGAACTTTTTAAATCTTCATTTCATATTTTTTCAATGTGAAAAATTTATAATTTACCTTTAAGAGTTATATACTAGTAAGTCTGAGTGAGAATATGATAACAGTTCAAAATATGAAGTAAAACAAGCTTAATATGAAATGAATTTTCTTTTTAATATTCATAATGAACTGAAAAGTTTCACTAACATTTTTCATTAATATTGCCAGCATTGCAATATTGACTAAGAGTACATATGATTTTGTCATTGAGTAATTCCTATAAAGAGTGTATCTGAACGATAGTCAGAACTACTGTAAGGGGAATAGAATTTTATAATGAATGGCAAAGGTTTCATTAACTCAAGGTATTTGAATTTTTACAAATTTAAACTAGTTTATAATTTCAGAAAAATGCGCAAAATTTAGAGTATTCCTGAAAATAATCGTGAAAAATAAAAGAAATCAATCGTTATATCTATGTTCCGGAATAAAAAAAGCCACCATTATTTCAGTTCTAATCGCAATGACAATGTTATATCGAGAAGTGTACAAGCTGGTTCTCTGCCTCATATGCCTATACAAACAATTTTTTCCCCTTGGTTTGTTTAGTCATTATGTTTGTATTATCAAGTAGGGGAACGGCGGGTAATACGGGCCACCTAGTGTTTCTAGGGCCTGCCGGTAGATAGCAGCCCATTATTATGCCTACAGTACAATCAGTCTGCCATGTGCAGAGAGCTGGTTGACATAACTGCTTTAAGTCGTTCTTCAGTAAATTTTCTTTGTTTGTGAATCTTTAAATGGTTGCTTCGTATAACTTTTGACGACTCCTTGCACTTCTACAAGTAAGAATAAATTTATGAAACTAGTGTTATTATTTAGCTTACTTTATTTAGATTATGCCATGAAAGTTTCATCTTGTTTTCTTTAACACGACATTAGTCTTCACTATGTTTTTCTTTTCAACGTCGGTCGGATAGTATAGGCCGGGCCAAAATCGGGTAGTATGGGTAATGTGAATAAAACATTATCTTTAACTTTGCAAAAAACTCCTAGGTTTAAGAAGAAGCCTGAAGGCTAGGGCCGAGGACATTGGTGTGTGGATGGCCATGAAGCTTGCAACTACAAGGGGTGGGGGTCGCGGTGTCCTAGTGGCAAGGTCCTGGCTTCGGGGTTGGAGGATTCCAGGCTCGAAACCCTATCCCGCTGCGCGCTGAATCACACGTAGTGGTCAAACGCCATCCAGTTGGTGTGGTCAGGGAGCTTGGAGAGAGGAGTGCAAGCTACGGCGTCGTCCTCGTCATCTGACCGTGGCTCAAAATTACGACATCCATCTCAAAATAGACCTCGTGTTGCTCCAAAATGTGACGTTAATATAATTAAACTAAACTAATTGCAATTGCAAGTGTTTTTGGGAAATAAAATGTCTGAAATAGATGCATCCGACCATTACGGTGAGCTTAGAAGTAAATTACAAAGAAGAAAAATCAATTAAATAACTAATAACTAACAAAAGATTATATAACTAATAGGATAATGCTGGAAATGTAAGCGAATTTACTTCTATTATCGTAATTTGGCTACAGAATCAAAATATTTCCATTTCTAACCAATTTTTTTTATTTTTATTTTAAACCTTGTGTTCTTTTGTGTGGCCCAAACTATCCGACATATTTAAATTTTTGCAAAGTGTCGCCTTAAAAATTACTTGTTATATGTAATTTGCATAGCTTAGATAAATTTATTTAATATAATCAACGTGAATAAAAGTGTCCAAAGAAAGGTTTTGATCAGTTATAGCTCATTCCAATTAAAACTATAAATTTTATATTATATTTTCCTTAAGGGGCACATAGTACCCGCCGTTCCCCTAACGTTAATGATAACGCGGTCTCTTACAAATGGAAGAGAGATGAAAGGTAAATAAATGTAATAAGAAACTATGGTGAGAATCGTAGAAGAAATTCAATTTTAGTTTGTGAAAGAAAGTAGCCTTACTTCATTAAAGTTATATTTACTCAAAGTCACTTTTTATCTTTGCTACTTTATTGACGTACGGAATTTTGTAATGCACTTTGGGAAAAGAGGGTAGTTTTCATTCTTATAAAACATATTTAAAAATATTTATTATTCACTTCAGTAAGTTAGACATAATGAAACAATTATTTTAGCATACTCATGTTTAGTTTAGTTATATTAACGTCCTGTTTTGAAGCAACACGAGAGTTATTTTGGGACGAACCTCGTAACTTTAAACAGCCGTCAGATAACGAGGACGACTTCTGATCTGGCACCCCCTCTCCAAACTTCCACACCGCACCAACAGAAAGACGTTTATCCCCCTGTATATGGTTTGGCGTCCAACAGACCCACATACACGGCGGGGCTTCAGTGGCAGCGGCTTTCGAGCCAGGGCCCCTCCGGCCCCGAATCCGGAACCTTACCACTAGGCCACGGCGGCCCTCGTTTAGTGTAATCAACAGTAAGAAGGGAATGATAATAAATGGTATGAAATTAAATGCAGGTTTGAAAATAAAATTATTCACAAAAGAAGTCAGAAGCTACTTATTCATTTTTCTTTCATCTCTTTCTGAACTCAAGCTTACAGAAATAATACTTTCTGGAATTCAATTTATCAGCTTTATCGTGTTATTAATTTCAAATATCATTTTGTTAAATCCAAAAAAGAAAAAGTTTTCGTATTTCAGCAATAAGTTACAAGAAGCAATGATATTCTAATTGCAAACTGCTTTGCGCATAATTTAAACCATTATCCCAATAAACTACGATATACAGAACTGATATTCATTATTCTGCGTAAAATTAAGACATAAATGATACGTCATTTTTTATAATTTGCTTCTTTTTTTTCTATAATCTGTACAATTCTATAGGGTTCTTATTTATCGTATGTGTTTCATTCTAAATGAATATCATCAGTAGTGTTTTAGTATTGTCAAGACTTTCCAGGAACAAAAACTTTGATTACATATTTGAATATACAGTTTTGGATAGTTATTTCTAATAACGTAAATTCAAATATGTAATCAAAGTTTTTGTGAAGCCAAATATGTAATCAAAGTTTGTCGTTGATTGTTCTTAAGCAGAAAACGGCTGTTATCACATTTATTGGGTTGCGGAAATAAAACAGTAGCGAAAATTAGAAACTCATGAATAGTTAGTTTAGTTTAGATATATTAACGTCCCGTTTTGAAGCAACACGAGGGCTATTTTGAGGCGGGCCTCGTCATTTTGAGCTGTGGTCAGATGAGGAGAACGACACCTGAGCCGGCTGCATATTTACAAACCCTACCCTGATAGAACTGAGGCAGGAAATCAGTCAATATCATTGGCTACGAGGAGCAGTGACGTCGTTTTCAGCTCTCGCACGAAGCGTACGGCAATCATAACAAAACAAGAGTCGTCCTACTTTTCTTCTCCGCTTTCCCAAGTTGAGCACAGAAAACATTCTTCCGTGGGTTGTAATATTTTTAAAAATGATATTATTTTTTAAAATATCATAAAAAATAAAACATCACACACTGTAAGAAATTATACTAGTGAAAAATACACGCACGAGAGCAAAGAACGACGTCATCGGCTCTCGGCGAAGCAAGCCAATCATATTGTCCGATTTCCTGCCTCAGTTCTATCAGGGTAGGGTTTGTAAATATGCAAGCCGGCTCCCCCTCTCGAAAGTGCCGCACCACATCAGCAGGAGGACGTTTGATCCCCTTCATATAATTTAACGTGCAACAGGCCCAATACACGACGGATCTTCAGCGGAATCGGGTTTCGAGCCCGGAACCGTTCGATTCCTTACCACTAAGCAACCCTCAGCCATCATGAAAAGTGAGAAAAAGATATCATGTTACATTACTTGCCATTTATTTAGGGAAACATATAGTTAAATAGAGAACTATGTCAAACTTTCTAAAAGGTTAAATGACCACAAACAATTAACAAAATCAATATCTAATGGAAAATGTATATTCTTCCTTTTATTACCAAGTAGACACTCATAAGATAGTAGAAAAGAATACGGAAGGCAATGCTAAACAACTCTTTTTCTGCATACGATAAAAGCTCTCAGATGACTCCGCTGCAGCGGATAGATTAATTATTCTGTGAAAATGTTTTCATTTAAATTTTTATTCTGTGAAAATATTTTTTCTTCATTTACAGAACCATGCATTCTCCAAATAATTATATTCCTGTGTAAGGAAAAATATAATTTGGCTACTAGCGATCGCTTGGTAAATTTATCTTATATATATGTCACCGTTAAAGTATATAATTCAGTTATTCTATAGAATACCTAGTTATTCTATAGAATAACTGATCAAGTCAGTTAAAGTGTATAATAGAATAATTATTTTGCACTTTACCAAGTTATTCTATGAAATAATTAGGTAAATATCTAATGATAAACCGTTTAAGTGTAAAATAAACAATTTGACATTAAAACAAGTCCGTTTTTTTATAAATTACACACTGACACAATGATTGCAAGCCAGCCATAACCGATTCAAACCTGACTGAAACCACTATGATTCGTTACATTCAATGAGCTGGCGAAGCTACTAAGTTCCGGCTCCCGCTACTAGTGAAGCCGTAGGATGTTTTTAAAGTTAAAAAGATTTGTCCGGTGTCCATTTCAGATGCAGCAAACACAAATAAACAATTTGACTAGCAAGTGGGATGAATCATGTCTGTTATTTCACACTTTAATGATGAGTGGACCGTTATTCTATAGAAAAACTAGTTAAAGTGTAAAATAAAAGTTTATTTTACATTTCAATTGACTTAATCAATTATTCTATAGAATAACTAGGTATTCTACAGAATAACGGATTTCATACTTTAACGGTAGCATATATCCAGGAAAGCGTTGCACTATAGTACTATTGCAAAGCAAAATAGTAATTCTCAGCAAGGAAAGTTCACAGGAAATATCAATTGAAACTCTTTCGTATTTTTCGAAAGTTGCTTCGAAATTCTAATAACCCATTTCAGAAAGTTATTATGGAAAACAAAACGCATCACAGGTTATTTCACTATTCGGGAAAGAAAAAAGGCGCAAAAAAATAAAAGTTTTTGAGCCAACCATTAAGAGTAAGAAAGTTTTCAGTTCATGTACTTATGAATGAGTTCAGTTTATCCTCAATCCCTTCTTTTTTATAGGAATTGAAAAAATGAATGATCTAGCAACCGAAATACGATTCTAGAAGAAATTTTTAAAAAGTAAACTTCGAAGTTTTGTATTCTTAATTGTCCGATTTCCTTCGTTTTTATTGTGTTTGCTTAAAGATAGAATCAGAAGATCAGAATTGTCCCTATGTGCATCGCACGAGATTGGGGACATGAATTCACCAAGTTTGCCATGGAATTATTTTACACATTTTTTATGCATATATCTATCTATTAGCATAAAAAAACGCTAAGAAATATTACGGATGACATAAGATTTCAGTGAATTACTGAGAATATTCACCCGAAATGACCTACACAATGAACAGTATCCATTCATGTTGTTCATTACTTTGGATCAGTTCATCACTGTTCTTTGGTGGTGAACGTGATCAAAATCTCGAAGTACTACATGCACACATATCAAAAATGGAATTGAGGCCACTGTGGTTCGAAACCCGGTTCCACCGAAGATCCGTCGTGTATTGGGCCTGTTTCACGTTAAATCATACGTAGTTGGTCAAACGTCCTCCCGCTGGTGTGGTGCTAAAGCTAAAACTCACTCCGCCGCGGCCCACCCCGCAAGGCTTAACCCCATTGGTGTGGTGTGGGAGTTTGGAGAGGAAGGTCTCAGTCAGGTGTCGTCCTTATCATCTGACCGCAATTCAACATTACGAGGTCCGTCCCAAACTAGCCCTCATGTTGCTTGGAAACGGGACTCTAATATGACTAAAACTAAACACAGATAGAATTGGATAGCTGCTCATTGAGTTGCATCTTTTGGATTATTAATTTGAATTATTGGAAACATTTTTTTCTTGGTTGCTCTACTACTAAGGCTACTCATAGCCTCTTTGTTACTTATTATATTCTTACTTGCCGATTTATACGAATTCTTTTTCAGCAAAAACTTGTTCAGCTTTCCCAAGATACTTTATTGAACATTTTCACGATTTATTGAACATGAAAGAGATGATACGATACAGCTTCTTTTATCTCTCCCTAAAACGTTAATAACACAATAACAGGAATAAGAAAAGAGCATTTCAAAGTGTGTGATTTTGTTTGCAATATTTAATTCTGCATTTCAAAACCATACGAACATTATGCACGATGCTCGACAACACGTTATAGGTTTGTAAAGATGTTAGACTTTGTATATTAAGCATGTGTTATTTTGCTTGCAAAATTTAATTCTGTACCTCAGAACCAGGATAACCTAGGTCACATTATGTCTACTTTCAGGAGATCGTAAAAACTGAGAACAATATATCCGTTGCCTATGAGGATTTATACTCTTATAACCCTAGTTATTGTAAAAGTAAAATTGTTAAGAGACTTACGTTGTTATGGCATGATGCAAAATCAGACTGTACAAGCAAAATTGTAGTAACCTGAAAATCGCCACATTTGAACTTGCGTTCGTCTAATTTTGAAGTACAGAATTTTCTAGAATAAAAGCATTTTAAAATAATTCGAGTCCCACGAAGTCATAAATGCTTTTCTTTAAGTTTTGACAATATAAATCTATTGTACAGTGCTGATGACCCTGAAGCGTTATTTGATTTAACTATCAAATAACAGCCGGTATGACCTTTAGAAAGATTATTCACAAAAACTATTCAAGATTCTTCATGATCCTTTGTAAGATATTTTATTTGTAAAAAAATTAAGTAAAACAGAAGTTTAATTTTAGAAAGCTGTCTAAATTAAACTGAGAGACTAAATTAATATGCATAAATGAATGCGCTATGAATATTTATACCATTACTTGACAATCAATATATCGTTTGCATAATATAAACTCCATGTTTGATTCCTAATTACTAATCCCATTAGAAATTGCGTTTCCTACACAAATTGAAACTATTGCCTTAATTTTTTTTCCCAGACGGAACAAACTTAGTGTGGGCCACAAGGCTTGTCTTTATCCCCTATTTTCTTGCCAAATTAAGCAAAGTACCCTTTTCCCAGAAGATCTCAAACATTTCTTTGTTTTTTTATTGTATAATTACTACAAATATAGCAATAACAATCTGGAGAATTAAAACATCCTCTGGAAGCCATTTCTCCCAACCGCAATAACCAATTAAAAGTAAAAAGCACTTGTAGTCAAAGCTCGTGATTATTCACAACTGTAAGGAACGAAAAAAGAAATGAATTGATGTGGGAGTAGGAAAAAATGGCATGAAGGAGAGATGGAAGGGGAACGGGAGGATAGACATGCACGAACAGGCTGTTAGTGAACCAGTTTTAAGTCGTTTTCTATGTCTTTACTGTTGTGTTTAACAGACAGTTTATTAGGTTAGAGGAAACTCTTAAGCAAGTAATAGTTCGTTCTTTCTAGGATAGAATTTATGGATCAAATTATTATTTAAAATCTATGAATATGTTTAATAAGTTCATACAAATAATACTATTGTAACATCTGCGCAGAGGCATCTCCTAAATCTCTGCAACTCCTTTCTTGCAATAAAGCCAGTGGCGGACTGGGTCTGAAAATAGTGGTTGCCAGGAGTCAGTGAGGGCCCACACATATCTACAATCATAACATTAATATATATTTATATAATTATTAAATATATTATTAATTTAATTATTAAATATATAATTAGATATATATACATATGTATATGTAATAATCTCACTTAATTTTACTTTAAATTCTAATATTATATATTTTAAAATCTTAGTACAATATTAATGTATTCTAAAGTCACTTTTCTTATACTCCAGTTTCGTTTTCTTTCCCACGCTAGGGGTGTGTTAAATCTCGTGTTTTGGCATATTTATTACTAAAAGAATATTTTAATCGCTTCCACGCGCCAGCTTAAATCGCGAAATCAGCAACTTGTTGGCGCCATACTTTTTCCTAAAACACTTACGTAATTTACTAAAAATAGCTAATATTCCCTTCACTTTGATGAAGTGTCTATATGTTAATCCCTTATCTAAGAGAATGAAGGGATTTTCCGTTCTCTTTTGACTTGAATCTTTCATACGAGATGTGCGCATATTCCGCCACTCTCCCATAATAAATAAAAACAGTTAATAACTCGGCTTGTTCCTTATTTGACGACTACAACAACGGAATCATTTTATGTATATATTTTATTATATATAAATATAATTTAAAATCAATAATCTATTCCTAATCTAAAGATATGTTAAAGATATTATTAATTAATTTAAGTATTATACATAATCACTGGAAGTAACAAATATAAATTCAAATTTATGATTGAATGTTAAAAAATTCTTGAAATAACTATATGGTTCCAAAATTACAGCGTGCTACACATCCACAAAATGTTTTTAAGCAAACTTAAAATAAAATGCAAACTATCTACCAATTTTAATGTTTTTAAAGAACACCTGTTACTGCTAAAGACTGACAACTGAAAAGTACAGAAATCCACTAGATTAAGAGCAAGTCAACAAGCGTTTCAGTTCGCTAGAATAATGGTTTCAGTAGTTTGATTATAAAAAATACAAAATTCTAATTTACAATTGATTTCAGACAAAGCGGTTAATAATTTTAAAACATTTTCTATTAATCAATCTGAATATTCTTTATTTATAGAATGGGACATTTTTTAAATTATAAAACAACAGGATGTAAAACTTCAAATAGGTTATTAGAAAAAATTACGAAGAGGAAAGGTTTCAGAAACTACCTTTCCTTTTTTTACTGCTAATTCCTTCAAAATATCTCTAGCTATATTTATAATTGCCGTATAAGTATAAGTTATAAAGTTTTAATAAACATAATTAAAAACATTATTTATTTAAGTTTAAGGTTAATTTATTCTACTAAAATTAGCTTTTCTTCAGTAAGCAAACTACTCATAATTTCTATATAATACTCATCTTAAAAGACTTAATGGTACAGTAGAAAGAAATATGCAATGGTATCAAATGCTTGTTTAATAAAAATAAATAATGATCAGATTTAAATCAACATTTTCATCATTATTTTAATGATTGTGTAGAAAAGAGTTGAATCGTTTTATTTCAGACAATCAAAATTACTATAAGAGACAACAGTCTTCTCGGTGTTTAAAAAAAAAATGCGTGGAAATTCAACTCACAAACTGAATTCCCATTAATTATTATTATGTAAACGGACATTCAAATGGAAGTATATACTCTTATTTCGCATCTGAACATTTGAAAAATCTTATTTTATTTTATCGTGAACATCCGCTAGTAATTTATATTTGCAAAACTTTCTTAGAAATATTAAAACAAATCATGTTTCTGTAATGCAACAAAAACATGTTTTTAATAATTTGTTAAAAACAATAATTAATTGATTTTAATTTTAATAAATTCGATTATATTCTTTGTAACACGCTGGTGCGGGGCCCTATTTGGAGCAATCGGTCCAATCGGCTTAAGGCCGGCCCCGACTTTCAACTTAACAAAAATTAAATAAGTTGGCGAATTTAAAGTTTGTTGATATAATCAAATTAAGACAATTAATAAGATAGACGAGTCGGTTGGTAGTCAAATGCGATTAGTGTTTAATATTACAAAAGCAATGTAAAAATAAAGAAATGATAATTTTAGCTTACCTCTCAAAAAAAAATTTTTCTTTCTTTTTCAACATACGCTACGTATGTCCTTACTTTCTTCCTACTAAAAGCAGAAATAACACTTTTCTCACCAATTATTTTCCATGAAAGACAGACCAATAAGACAGGTCCCTTTTACTCTTCTCATAAAGAAAAGCGTTAGTCATAAATGTCATTTGGTGTCTTGTGATTAGGGTGAGCACAATTTCTCCCACCCGCCCTAATCACAGTTTTAGGTAAGAAAACCTTTTCCTACAGACGAGTTCCCTTGCTTGTGAGATTTATGACAGTAAAATGAAACTACAAAAAAAAGAAAGAAAAAACCACCTTATAGCCATCTCTCACAAGAACCGCAGTCTATCTGCACAAAGGGAGGCAATTCCTTCCGTCTCTCCGGGGGCTTCCGAAACCAGCAAAATATCTTAATGAGTTTTGCGACTCGAATTTTCACAGAAGAGATACCCTGTTTCAATGCCCCGAAGGTTTGCTGGTGAAACATCTGTAAATGATCGGAAGTTCAAAGGAAGTAGACAGAACGCCGTTCCTACCAGGGCCCTGGTTCCTACGGGCGGATATTCGACCACCCGCTGTTTGACTGGGCGAATTACGACGGCAGTAAATCCCTAAAAACGGGTGTCGAACTCCAAAACATGGACCTTGGGGGAAAGGGCTATTTTGTTTATGTGTTTGAGAGAAGGAGTTCTTCTTTGCTTCTCTGCCACACTTTCTGGGGGGCCCAAATTGTCTTCTGTTTAAGGGGCCCACTTGCCATCGGGCAAGCTGGCAACCTAGCCAGTCCGCCACTGAATAAAGCATACATACCTGCTCCGAGTTCGGGGGTGTACTGTGGTGAGAAATGTAACATCTGCGCCCCCTGGAGTCAAGGGACGTTTTGTGAAGAGGGGAGAGAACCGACGCTGGATGTCGAGGACGTAAGAAGCGAGATGGCGTCCTGCCATTATTGACATCTTTCCCTACTATGTTTCGCTCGGATATTTTATTAGTTGTTGATTTTTATTAATGTTGGTGTTGGTGTCTGTGATGTCGTGTTTATCTGTTGTGTCCATGTGTGTCTCTTCAAATGTGAAAATAAAACCATTACAAAGGCACATGGTGTGGTTCTGTTTCTTTCGTTACACTATGTTGCTCTTAAATATACAAAATTCGTATAGATTAGACATGCAATTTGTGATAAAACTGTACATGATGGAAATTTTTAATTATTTTTCCAGTAATAACCATCCAAAAAACTATAAACAAACACTAATTATTTTTAATATAACTTTTTTCATCGCAGACCTGTGCTATTGCTTGCATCTTAAACAAATATTAAGCTCTTTGCATTAACAGTTATTGCTAAACTTTTTAAATGCAAGTGTTCCGATACTCAGCGACTTCAACCAGCACTTTAAAAACATGAGTTTAAAAATGACGGAATCATTTTTGCACAGAAAATCTATAACTGATGCTTGAAATTAAACTGTGCTCTAATATATCAGATATATTTAAATACAATGAGATCGCTTTCCGATTCTTTCGGAGCAAAGATACTTACAATAGTTTCCTAGTGCTGATAATCCTATATTTCTTTGTCTGTGATGTCAATATTAACGCATTCATGATAACTCTTGTAATCTTCAGTTCTTGCTACGTTTTATAGAGATGGCGAGAAAAATTGGTAGCCTTCTTGAAATTTTTTCATTTCTTCTGAAAAGATAAAACCGAGAACAGAAGATCTGCGCCTTGAAACCAGAATTCCTAAAAACATCGAGAGAATGCATCTCGTCTGCACTGTTGCAGATCTCCTCGCTTTCTTCATCCGCTTCTCGTGTTTCGTCTATCAACTGGTGATATTCCTGGAGCGATACAACAGGCATATTACAGTGACGAGTATCGCAGTTATTCAGCCACGAGTGAAAAAATTGCCATGTGCGGGTCGAATCTGTAATTATATTTATGATTTTACATTCGCAGGGTAATATTAATCTGTGAATCTTAAATGTAACAGTAATTTTTGATTTACATCAGCAGAAATTTTTAATTTGTGTTTATATTGATTATAAGTACAGTAGAGTCCCGTTATCCAAAATTCCTTTTTAACTCTTTCACTACCAGTATTTTTTCTGAGGAAAAAAAAATAAGTACTTTAATACATCAACTACAATACAAATGTCAATAATATGCTGAAAAAGTAAAAAAATAAATCATCAGGGGTTGGAGGGATCAGTGAGACATATGTGTCCCACTGGTATGTTTTAGTGGGACACATATGTCCCAGTGGTACCGAAATTGTCAGTTTTACTAAGGAATACCAGTGGGACATGCACTCATATTAATACAACACATATTTATCCCATAGGGTCATTTGAAACTGCCCGCGGGACATATATGTCCCGGTGGTAGCGAAAGGGTTAACCAACATCGATTCTGACAATGTCAGAAATCGAAATTATCGAAAAACTGGAGGAGAGTGTCGCCGAATTTCAACCCGCACCTAGAATGAACTGGTATGATAACTTCAATTCTTTTAAATATTTGGCCCGTAAAATGTTGTAACGATATAAATAGGGTGTATGATATCATTTTTAAGAGAAAGCTATACGTAGTTATAGTTAGAGAACAAGTGTTTAGATTTAGGTATCATCCATTAATTATATTTTAGAAAAGAAAAAGCCCCTACTGCTTTAAATTAAGTAGGAAAATATGTTATTGTATACTCAGACAAGAAATTAATTTCATTGGCTACAATTTACTATATTCATTTTATTAAAATAGTTTAAAAATAAGTTTAGGAGGGCTTTTTCAGTTGTTGTCCAAAGGTTGTCTAAATTGGATCATTTAAATAAAAGGTAATATTTTCTTAAACTACAGTAATAGTTCAGAAAGTAGTTTGTTACCACTAGTAGTTCTCATAAACTGGAATTGAAGGATGTCCAAGAAAAAAACAATGAAAGGACATTAAAGCCCTAAAATGTTAGATCAAAAAGTACGAAAATTTAGAATACGTATCATTTGTGAGAAAACAAAGGAAAAAGAGGAAGTGCATTAAATCCCATCCTTGGATTCATGCACTGTGTGCTAGTGTGAATTTTAGAATCAAAAAAATATTTTTGCTTTAATTGTGCTTAAAGAAATTGGTGGTCCAATCTGGGCAACCAGTTTCCCTGATTGGACCGATGACACATATTTTTAAGCTGTTTTTTTCCTAATTTCAAATGCATTTCATAAAAAATTCATTACGATATTCTGAAGATAACTAAACTAGAAAAAAAACTTGTTTTTCATTAACCCCTTCAGACCTGGTGTCCGGTATACCGGATATCAACTTTGAACTCTCCTATTAATTCAATAATTGACGAAACTACATGCTGTTTTTTTATTTGATTCTCGATTTTCTTAACAATATAATCGTTGCAAGAATTTGTCGTTTCGGGCATGGAATCATTTCATTTTTTTTTTTTAGTTTTTCCAAAAAAAACTCAAGAAAATCATCGTTCTTCCCAAAATTGTGGTGAATTTTGTTTTTCGAGTAATTTCTTGTTTTTAATCCTTTTTTTACCATTTAAAAGGCTTCTACAATATTTTACTATTCTTTGACAACCATTTTAGAGTGAAATTTGTGTGATGTTTTGTCTATTTTCAGCTGAAATATCCAGAAGCCGGACATGGGGTAATTTTTTAAATTTTTCATCTACAGGCTTGAAATTTCATTTATGCTTTAATCTTTGCAAGTAGTACACAGTACGCCAAAGGAAAAAAATTCTAACTCCACCATTTCTTAATTCCAACTGAAGCTATCACTGTAGATAAAAAAATGTCCGAGTGGTCCAAATTCGGCGACTCTTTCCTACTATGAAGGTTTCAATGTCGTTAGTTAGATCGATTGTTTGGTGGGTGTTCGGTCCGCTCTTTGCAGGGTGCCAAATTCAGGCGGACGCAAGAAACCCAGATGGCGGTACAGCCAGTTTGCACCGATTAGACTGCTACGGTTAGGAATGTTGCTATTATTCTTTAGCTAATGTTCTGCGCAATTTTTGTATTTTATTCGCCAGAATTTCATTTGTGTACCTCGAATTACCAATAGGGAAAGCTCGTAATCTATGATTGGATAAAACTTTTATCAAAATCGAAACGCATTTAAACTAAGAGTGTTTGCTTAATTCATGAAAGAAATTAAACTTCAGCATCTAAGCAAACTATGAAATTTCACTCATTTTGCATATTTTTCTATGAAATTTGTTTTCAGATAATTTCCAAATGTCAATTACTTTTTTTATAAAATGAATTTTATTTTAGATGGTATATGAGCTCGTTTTGTAAACATAATCCGAAGCATTGTCAGAAACCGACCGATCTGACAGCGTTCTGTCGAAGTCCACACTACTGCAAAGGCAACGTTTCGAATCTTATGGTAAGTACCTAGTTTACCATTATCCTAGAAAGCGTCTGCGGAATTCAAAAAAAAAGTTGCTATTCGAATAATTAATAACTCTATGTTCTCAATCTTTGATTTATTTTCACCTTTTATCTCGTTTGCTCATATTTATAGAATTATTGTCTAAAATTAACTGCAAAGATGTCTTGTAAAATATTCAAGAGATGAATAATATGCATTTTTCCATGAAACATGATCACAGAACAGGAATTGAGAAAAGGAACTAAATCTAGGGCTGTTTGGGGGGGGGGGGTGGGGGGGGGGGGGGGAATTCAGGGAAGCTAGGTGCTTGCCTAAGTAAAGAAAGACACCTTTTTAAATACGGCCCTTAGAATAATACAGTTTGTTCACAAGTGAAAAATATGGTATAATCAGCTAGCTTCTGAAGCATATTTTTATTATAAATAATATACTATTTAGATAGGGGTAAGCCAATAGAAAAACCTTAGCCAAAGAAGTTAATTTCCGGTCCAAATTGGGTAGATTGTAAGACATATCTACATATTTTGTCTCCGGATATATAAATAACAGTAGATATATTTCAGCCAGAAAATATGTAAGAGCAATTGAACATATTTACTCATCAAATTAATTCAAATGTACAGACTGTTTTCTATCTTCATTCTTTTCCTTATACGTGTCTTATTCCTCCTCAATTTGGCAAATTTTATTTACGTTAATATCTGCTCATGTTGCATTTGGTGTAAGCTAATGGAGAATGAACGAAAGATTGCAATACAGTATAAGGAGAAAAGAATTTAGTCATAGTTGATTAGTTTAGTCATCGCGATACACAAAGCAAGGAATGACATCGATTAACACTATGAAATAAGTCAGAATCTATCGTGCCTTTAACTCTGTCAGAATTAAAATTGGAAGAGAGGCGGTCCGAGACCTAGGCAAACAGAGCAACTGTCCGTTGGATAGTTGCTCTGTCCGTGAGGACAGTGCAGCGAAATTTGGCATTGAGGGGATATGGCAGCAGAAGACCGACTAAAGTGTCTTTACTAACTACATGTCATCTCCTACAGCGCCTCTGCTGGGTTCGTGAACATATCGGTTAGACCCTAGATGACTGGAAAAACTTTGCTTGGTCAGATAAGTCACGATAAGAGCTGATGGTAGAGTTCGAGTGTGGGGTAGATTCCACGAGGTCATGGACCCAAGTTGTCAACAATGCACTTTGCAGCTGGTGGTGGCTTCGTAATGGTGTGGGGTGTTCTTGCAAGGAATGGTCTGGATCCTCTGGTCAAACTGAACCAACCATTGAACTTGAACTTGAAATTTTGTAGGTTTTGAGACTTATAGCTGCCAGGGCTTTCGTCTCCTAGTATCCAATAGAGTTCAAGGGAAAAGGTCAGAATAATGTTTTGCTTCAATTGAAACGAGCGAAAGGCTTGACTTAACTTGAAATTAAGAAAGTTATGAGACTAAAAGCTGTCAGAGCTTACGTCTCCAAGTAACCAAAGGAGTCAAAAACAGAACAAGGAGAAAAAAATCAGCAAATATCGAAAAATTTCAGCAGTGAAAGAGTGCACGAATGGCACGCTGAGAGGAGCAGATAATTGAGATGAAGGATTTAAACGTAAAGATTCCAGCGAGATTAATATGGAGGCGATGACAGAGTGATTGTCTGATGAAAGAATATTTCCGGTAGTAGAATAGAATATGTTCGATGGAGTTGTCGCATTTTCACATTGAGCAAAGAGGATTGTCATTTAGACCAAATCTGTGGAGCAATGCCGGTGTTATAATCATACGCGATATTATGCGGGCGATGATAATATCCTCTCTTCTATTTTTTAACCAAGGTGCTATGGTTTGGATGGACGGAATATCACCAAGAGTTGCGTAGTATTTACTTCCTCGGTACGTAGCGTCAGTTTGATTTCCTGAATGGACTTTTAGTTGTGTGATGATATCTTCGACTGTAACCTATTGGATGTTGAGATCGACCAACCATTGACTAGAAACGCTTATGTTCAGCTGCTTGAAGACCATTTGCAGCGATACATGGACTTTCATGTAACCAAACAAACGATCGAATTTTCCAGGATGACACTGCTTCATGTCATCAAGTCTCTGAGGAACAATCTGGACAACTCGAGTGAATGATTTGGCCATGTAAATCACCAGACATGAATCCCATCGAACATATATGGCACATAATCGAAAGGTCAATTCGTGCACAAAATCCTGCACCGGCAACACTTTTTTCGCAATTATGGACGACTGTATGGCTGAATCTTTCTTCTTGGGACTTCCGAAGACTTGTTGAGTCAATGCCACTTCAAGTTACTGGCAAAAGGAGATCCCACATGATATTAGGAAGTACCCCATGACCTTTCGCATTCCAGTCTATAATTCAACGCAATTATGCAATCCGAAAACAAACACCAAACTGTAACTAAGTGTGCTCTAAAAAATTGAACCAACTGCAATCCGTTTCACAACAAACTGCTCACATTACAATGAAAAATTTTTAAAAATGCAATAATGGAATTTTTTCAGCAATATTTACCGGAAACAGCAATATATGAAAATGAATTCTGAAGTGCATTACTGAATCCAATTGGTCGCCAAATAATTTTGTTTTGATTGATGTTACTCTATCTCTTTCGGTACAATTTGTGTGCCAAAGTTATGGTGGGTCCTGTGAGCATTTCTGTAAGTCTGTTGCTTCTGTTTTGAATTCTCTGGAGTTTTGAGAAAAAATTTCTTTTGCTTTTTAAGTCAAACGTCTGTTTTATCAGTGTTATTTTTTGTGCATAATATTACCAAACATTTTCAGCACAACATTTTTAATGCTACAAAAAAAATATCTTTAAGTTATACTATAAGCCTATTCCACTGATTAATAATGCTTACAAATTATAATATGATTAGTTGATATAACCTGGAGTTGGTTCGGGATGAAAATAATTTCATGTCTTTTTTTATAAAAAATTAACTATTTAATTAATTGTCAAAAGATCTTTATTGAATCTTTCATTTTACTTCATAGCATTTGTGAGCAATCTTTGAAGAAAATCTATTTATTTGTTTGGATTTCTAGAGCGTACGAACTATTAATAAATTTTCACTTTTATATTAATATGTATCAAAAGTATTTCATATCAAACTTTATTGAAGTACAGAGGGTGTTCGCACATTTTTAGAACGATTTTTATGGTATTTTAAGAACTATTTTACATATTTTATTTTGAGTGTTTGAAATGTTCAGTTTGATAGCCCGTATTCTTAAAATCCATGACAATAATGATTTTTGTGGTATCGGAGGAGGTATTTTGTCCCATTTCTCTTGAAAAGCTTTCCAAAGTCTAGAAAAGGTTGTAGGTCGACGTTTGAGTAATGTGGTTTCAATAGTCCAAAATCTCAAAAACTCATGGGTAGTACAGAATTATTTACCAAAAATATCAGTGAAGGTTATAGTCTTAATACCTACTTCTTGTTCTATTGTTTCCAGGAAATTAACAGTGGATTGTGATGTGCGCCTTCTTGCTTTGTTTTAGTGCAGTTCTACTAATTGATAGCATTGTGGGTAAGGAGATGTTATTTCATATTTGAAGATTGTAGATAAAATATGCTCCTAATAGTATGTGGAGTTGATCTTAACATTTTTATCCACTCTTTTTACTTTTATTTTGCCATTATATGAAAAATCAACAACAATCATAATTTCCTTACGAAAACTTTCTTTAGATTCTTTGAACCACGTTCTAAGATTTTTTTCTCGTCTTTGATGATAATAAATTGATTTTTTTCTTGCAGTCATTTAAATAGACTCAATCTTCATCTATTGTTACGACATTTTATCCATTTTTGTCCGGATAAATACTTTTTATAAAGAATTCTGCATTCAGCGATATGACGTGGAGAAAGACGCTGATTTTTTTTTTTTTTTGCCTTTTTGGGATTCAAATCAGTGTTAAAAATTTTGTTTACAGTTGACACTGAGCATTTGAATGATTTTTCATCAAATATTTGACTTGGAGGATTTTCCTTTGACATTAGATATCTCACCTTTGCAATATTCGAAGAACTGCGTTTTTTCCTTGGATACGTATTCGGAACAATTTTCCCACTTGAAACCAAACTTGGACGATTTCCTCCTTTCTTATTAACAATATTACCTATTGTGGCTTTAGATATAAAAAAAACAATGCCTTTCACAGCGTCTTTAAATAACTGAATAAGATTAACTCTTTTTGGAAAGAAAAAAAACGTAGCCTTCCATCCATCGATTCTTTAAAAGCGCCATTTTGCATGTAAATAAAAGTTTTATGTTTCAAATGATAAATTATAGCTTCAAAAATGTAAATGTTGTAAAAATGAATTTTTCCAAGTAAACGAATCTTCCCTACAGCGAAACGAAATCGTTCTAAAAATGTGAGAACACCTTCTGTATAAGCACAAAATAACAGAACATTATAAAACAAAATATATTTCTTCGTGAGCGATTGTTTCTTGATTCTTGCCTGTTAAACGTTTCTTTGGAGGTACCATTCTATTAGTTTGGACTCAAAAAGTCTAGTTGACCTTTTTCTAAATAGAAAAACAGCTACAGTGATAAAATTATGCCATTGGCCAAAACGTGTAGTAGAATTTGCCATAGACCAAAACATGTTGACGTTTCCTCTAGCGGAGCAAGGTCCAAACTATATGGTAGATGTGGTGACAATTCTATGCCTTCATGCTCTTCTAATTTGCGTACGGTCATTCGAGATGTGTGAAATCTATCCTTGCTCTGCTGGAGGAGAGTTCTTCCACGATTCACTAAAGAAGGACATTTACTTTTTTAACCCCTTCTTGGTCGGCGTCTCATGTCATACGTTCGGCTCTTTTGTGCTCGTACGATATATAAATCTGTAATTAAATCAACATAACAATTAATTTTAAATACAAAAATCACCTGGTCACGCTTAAATGTCTCAAGTATCCTGTACCATCTTAAATAGATTGAAATAATAAAAAATATATCAAATGGGTGGTGGCATCTAATTAGGAGGTTAAGTAAGAACGTAAGACAAGGAAGTAGCATATTTCCTGCCCAGATGTTTGCAGCAGAGTGCAGAGGAGACAGACTGGCCTTCTGGTAGGAGCTCAAAATTAATGATACGTTCAAAATTCCACCAAACACTGATCACAAACTTTTTTTCAAACCGTCCTTGTTTTGTAACTGGTTCGGCTATTCGATCGAAAAGCAACCGATGTTTCCGATAACCTGGATTTCGTAGATATACCCACTACTCACCATGTGCCACTATTCATTGGAACAAACTGAACATCCTGTGAGTTTTCCATGAGATTTTTGCAGATTTCCAATCTATGATTTACTTATTGTGTGATGATTTCATGAAGAATCTCTGTGGATTCCAACTTAAGTTTATTACAGCTTATGTAATGCTCAACATTTAGAGTACATGAAGTGTCCAGTTTTCTACAAGTTTTCGTGGGCTAGTAGTTAGATTCTCCTCTACGTTCCCTTTCAACTCGACGATTTACTTGTTGTTGGTCATTTCACTAAAAACCTCTCTGGATTCCCTGCATTTTTATTACTGCTTATGAAATTCACAACATTCAGTGTCCAAGCTTTTCTACAAGTTTTCGTGGGCTAGAAGCTGGATTCACCTCTATATTTCTTTTCAACTCCTCAAGATTCACAGTTGCTGGTCTACCACTTCTGACTTTGATTTCAAATATTAGATCTTCTTCCTTGAAGTATTTAAACCAGTTTTGATCTGTCTGTTTGTCACTAATCTTATCATACCCTTCAACTGTACGAATTCTTTGAGCAGCTTCCGTGGCTTTAAGGCCTTATTCGAAATAATTTCTCAGATGGATAAAGTCTCTCTATTTGTATCGCCCATCATTCAATCTCGAAATGAAAGAACGAAGTCTGGACGATTATTTATTATAAACGCATATGATCTTTTAAATAACATCTTGAGTTTAATAATAGAGGTGGGCAAGTGCCAGAAACAAGCTTTAAAATGCAAACATTCGAAATTCTTTTGATGCACTCTGATATATATAGATGTGTGCTGTAGATATGATATATACACTACTGGTCAAAAGAATTGCAAGATTGGTAAAATGAGAAAAATTTGGAGTTAATCTGAATACAGTGGATCAAAATCAGTTATGGAAGAATCGTGGGAAATACAATAGTGGGAACTCATATTTTACAGAGAAGATTTTGTCACGAGGACATTTAGGATACCGTCCACATAATGATGAAGACGAAAATGATTTGGGCTCACCCTGTTTCTGATAATGTTTTGAAGCTTTGATCAATCGTTTTGCTTCTTATACACATTGCTTACATGCATTTTCAAAAGAATATCTTGATTATACGGGAAGATATAAAGGTTTATTTAAAACACCCTAAATTTTTCGCATGCTTTTTTTCTTATAACATGCAGAGTTTTATGCCAAATTTTGAGAAAATTACGGCATACTCGACAATATGTTAGAGAAGCATTGCATTAAAATTGTAAGTAAATACGTTGAATAGTAAAGGATATATGAGTATTTTAGTAAATAATGCTTTACTGCGCATACGTGAAACATAGAGTAATTTTTTTTCATAACTTCAAAGCCAGATATATAAAGCAACGTATATAAAAATTCCAGTTCAATACCATTAGGATTTAGAAAACTGTCGGCATTACAGCCAGCAAAATTTCTTTTATTTTCTAAGAGAAAAAAAATGATGAGGGGTTTCCCAGAAATCAATATTTTTTAACTTGAATCTTCGAGAATTAATCGTCGAATTGCAATTTTAATTATGTATTGAATTTATAAGTACACATGGGTAATCAGGATATTCAACTTTTATAAAATTCAATATTGCTGTTCGAAGATTCAAGTTTAAAAAATATTGAATTCGGGAAAAATTATCATCATTCTTTTTTCTTAGAAAACAACAGAAATTCTGCTGGCTGCAATGCCCACAGCTTTCTAAACCTTAATGGTATTCAACTGGAATTTTTATATAAGCTGCCTTAGATATCGGGCTTCGACGTTATGAAAGAAAATTTACGCTATGTTTCGAGCATTCGCAGTTAAAGAGTATTTACTACAAATACTCATATTTCCTTTTAATTCAAGGTATTTGCTTCAAATTTCAATGCAATTCTTCTCTAAGATATTTTCAAGCATTCTGTAGTTTCTCAAAAATTGACTAAAACTCAGCATGTTATAAGCAACAAACATGCGAAAAATTTGGGATGTTTTAAGGAAACTTTTATATCTCCCCGAATATTCATGATATTTTTACGAAAATGCATGTAAGCAATGTGCATAAGAAGCAAAACGATTGATGAAAGTTTCAAAACATTATCAGCTTCCTGTGAAATGGGGTGAGCCCAAATCATTTTCGTCTTCATCAATTTGTGGACGGTCCCCTAAATATCCTCGTGACAAAATCCTCACTGTGAAATGGGAGTTCCCACGATTGCACTTCCCAGGATTCTCCACAACTGATGTGAACCATTATATTCAAATTAACTCCAAATGTTTCGTATTTTACCAATCTTGCAACACTTTTGGTCAGTAGTGTAAATTATTGTCTTCAAAACGAGACTCCTGTGAATAAATTTATACCGTCACGTTTGCTTTTTTTGCCAGATTGCTGATTATGAACATTTCGAAGAAAGTTTTCAAACTGTATTGTTTGGAATCAAAGATTTGGATTACGATGCTGCATCTTTCATTATAAACCAGTCACAGTAAGTTGCAAGAACACTACTTTTCTTTTATAAGCCTTAATATTTGCTTCAGGACATATTTAGAGAGATGCATTTGAGCTAGAGTGGATCAGTTTGTTGCTTCGAATTGACAAAATATTTGTAAGTTGTTTTAGCTTCAGGCATAAAATTTCTCGCTTTTTTTTTTTTTTATGTGTGTTCCACTCTTCATAAGCCGCGATGACCTAGTGATAACGTCTCGGCTTCGGGCCAGAGAGTTCCAGGCTCGAAACCCAATTCCACTGAATATTCGCCGTGTATGTGGGCCTGTTGCACGTTAAATCATACGCAGGGGATCAAACCTCCTCCCGCTGGTGCGTTGCACCCACTCCTCCCCAGCCTACCCAATCGGGTGTAGGGCCCGGTAACAAGACAGAGAGGAAGACAATCATCCCAGCACGACCAGGGCAGGAATGCCCGAGCCACCATGCCATACTCAGCGTGCACCAGGCCCCCACACATGGCGGAACCCCAGGAAACCGGGGATTTATTAAAACAAATTTAAAGTTACAGTCATCGCCCAGTAACCAGGGTGGTATTTAATTACATAAAAATATCAAACAACTGCTCATCTGGCAGATGGGGAACAAGACCGACAATAATAGGCAATTTGAAACACTAATCCATGTACAATACAATAAAATGTTTGAAGATATTAAACGTTTAATCATCCATCGCCGCCAGAGAGCAAAACAAAATAAATTTACAAAATAAAGATTTACAAACACACCCCATTGGGTGATGAAAACCACATCATCAATTGCCATATCAAAAACCAAACGCCAGTTAGAAACAACTTCGCGGGTTTGGTGCCCACAACCCATGTCCACCGACTCACCCATAGGGTTTAGAGTCCACAAGGATGGATGGGGAAGAGTACTGGTGTGGTGCGGAAGTTTGGAGAAGGGGTGCCAGCTCAGGTGCCGTCCTCGTCATCTGACTATGGTTCAAAATTATGAGGTCCGTTCATAAATATCCCTCGTGTTGCTTGAAAACGGGACGTTAGTATAACCAAACTAAACTAAAACCTACTCTTCAACTTACTAAAACGCGCTGATAGATGGGGTCAGGGTTTTTTTTTTTTTTTTTTTGCTCCTCAGTTCTATGTCCCCAATTTAACTGAATTCTCTTCACATCTGGCAGGAAGAAGAATGTAAAGTCACAAAAAAATAAGATAAAGTACAGTTGCATTTGTCTTGTGATTAGGATGCCAGCTCAATTGACTCTTGTGTGTTTGCTTTGAAGGAATTTTAAGAAGTGACCTATTGTTATTAAGCAAATTTTCAATTAAATCTATTAATAGATAAATACTGTATCATTTGATTCATAGATTTACTTTTTCGTATTAATCCGAAACCCGACGTACAAATTAAAAGATTAAAAAAAAGGCTTTCTTCTACCATTTTCATTCCTATAGAAACATTTGTCATTAAACTTTGCAATGTTTTCATTTATTATTTTTCAAAAATTCGTGAAATATTTTAAATGGACCGATGATTATTTACGGGCAAGCATTTAAAATGGCTTTGAAATAAAACCGCTTTCATTAATCTTTGACATTGGGAGGAAGAATGTATTTGCGTACCTGTTAAATTAATCCTGGAGAGATCGCGGGGGATCTGCCAGACGCCACGCAAATTTTTTTTCGTTGCTAAAAGTAGTAGAACACCGCTAATCCGAAATTCCGGTTAAACCGAACGGATTTTGATTTCGAAAATTATATATAATTGAAAAGCTTACCTGAAAAGATTTAAATATACATACTAAAAACAACAGCATGAATATCTTCTTGAGTTCGCCTAAGATAAGGTCACTTCATAAAGGGGCACATCCATTATTCTAATGAAAAGGGAAGACATATTCTCTTTCTATTGCTTTTGAATAAAAGCATTCAAGAGATAGTAGTACTGAGTAATTATAACTTACACTTTTTTTAGCACACATCTTTTTCTTTTCTATTTTTATCGGAATTTCGGGTAATCCGACTTTTTTGTAATCCGAACAGGCGCCGGTCCCAATTAGTTCGGATTAGCGGGGTTCTACTGTAATTGAAAAGAATCTCCTTCCCATTAAAAATGACATAAAATGTAGTAACGCATAGATAAAAATATGAAAATAAAAAAAATGAAGGATATTAGTAAAATGAAAAGATTATTAAAGAGCAAAGATGGGAGTGTCTGTCAGACGCCACGCGACCTAAGTCAGAGGTGCGGCCTCTCTAGGGTTAAGAAGCACTGTGGTTTCTAACCTAAAAGTTCAAATTCTCTTATCAGAGCTTTATTTAAAATAAATTTAAAACCTTAACTGCAATTTGATCGAGAGATACTGCAATTTTACAGTCTATTGCATAAGAATTCGCCCATAGATCGGATTCAACTAATAAATTCCAATTTTCCTGTTGCATTGGTTTATTGCCAGCTGCATGTCATTTATTTTTGCAACGACTGTGTGGGACTTTCCCTAAAGATTCATTTCTATTTACCCCATTTAACTCTACTTATATTTAAGATATTAAAGTAAAGTTTGGTTTAGCTTAACTAACGTCCCGCTTTGAAGTATAGAACGAGAGCTAATATGGGACTGACTTCGTAATTTTTGAACCATGGTCAAATGACGAGGACAACACCTAAGCTGTCAACACTACTCCAGATTTCCTCTCAAAACCAAAAGGAGGAAGTTTGACCGAAATTGCACCAGGCCTGTATACGCGACAGATCATCCGTGGAATCAGGTCTTGAACTGAGCCCCTCCAGTCACGAAGCCGAGAATCTCCTACAAGACCATTCACTGCCTAATTATTGAAGTAAAATCTATGACTTACTAAATGAATAAAAATTTCAGTTGGATCGTAAATTAAAAATTATTTTTAAGATTAAATTTTGAGAGAAATCTAGTAGATGAAATTCGGCAGAAATCTTGACCGATAATACATTTTGCGAAGTTTATTTTAAAGAAAGTTACGGAAAAATCATTTGTATTGACAACTTAGGATTAAAAACAACGTCATTAGGCTTCAGTGAAAATTTTGCTGCAGTAGTGCCTTTTGCATTTCATATGTAAAGCTTAATTTGAATTTAACTGATTTATCCATTTTATAAATTCATTTTATTAGCTTGCTATTTTCTAGGTTGAAATGAATAATAAAGACATCGCTAAGATGAAGAGGAAACATTTTTCTTTAATTAAATCGAATTAATTTTTAATTTTGATTTAGCTACTTAAAATTAACTGAAAATTAATTTTAACTTTTTTTTCTTTATTCACATTGTTATCCGGGATGTGAGAAACTCGCTATTAAAATGATTTTTCTCAATATATACTGGTTGCTCATTCTATATTAACAACACTCCAAACACTAGCATTTGAACATCAACAAAATCAGATCATATCAGTGAAATACAGGGTAAAGTGAAGGAATTTTTACAAAAATGAACCGAGGAAATGTAGGGTATGTTTAACTTTATATCCCAAAAATGTGAGGATACGTTAGTACACTCCTAAACCATTAATACTCTCAGAATATGTTGTTCCAAAGGCAGGCCTGATACAATAAAGGTACGAAAGAGGCGTCATGGCTCAAAAACCCTAGATCGACAGAATCTAAGCATGAAGGTGTATTAGTGACCTTTAGTGCAGTTTCGAGTAGCCTCAGCCCTCATAATGTAAGCCAGGACTTGCAGTCTTGGAGGAGAACTCACTGGCCATGTCTTGGAGGAGATCATTATGACTAAATAATTGGACACTGTCTCCCTACTAGAAAGCCTCAACGAGAGAACCCATGGTAATTTAATGCAAAAGATTTTGCCAGCTTTATTTCAAGGTGATCTAACTGCCACCAGCAGCCCATCATGTGATTCCTGTCCGATTCCGCACTCGGCTATTTCAGCACAGACATACGACCTCATCTTAATACTACGTTCGGGAGTCGATAGCTCCCAGATAGTCCTATCTTCCTTTTTATTTTATTGAATTTCACTTTTTACATGCATTTAAGGTGTGCTATATACTAGACATCTGTACAGTTAATTGAAGATCTGGCAGCTGCACTGTCTATCGCAGCCCACTATGTGTGTGACAAACTCGGTATAAGCAGTTACGCCTATCGCCATGCATTCCTTATCTTTTCGTTTTGAAATAAACACATTTTAAAAACGACGCAAGGGAGTTTATTGATTTCTTTGTTATTCGAGTAGGCTACTTTCTTTTAAGCACAGCATGGTGAAATCTGAGCTTTTCGTCATTTAACTTTACATAACAATAACGACAAGACAAGGAATGCATGGTGATAGGCGTAACTGCATACACCGAGTTTGTGAAGTTATTGTTATGTGAAGTTAAATGACGAAAAGGTCAGATTTCACCATGCTGCGCTTAAAAGAAAGTAGCCTATTCAGTGGCGAATCCAGGGAGGGCTATCGGGCTACAGCCCCCCCCCCCCCCAGAGTCAAGCCAGAATTCTTGATTTTATTTAACATTATTACAACTGTTTTTTCTTAATTTCCCTCTTTTTTAAAAATAATAAAAACATTTCAACATTACTTTCTGGCTTGACAGGCTCGAAAATTTTCCTAATTTTGTAGTCATTCTACTCGTACTTGTAGCTTTGACGTGGTCGAAGACACTTTTTGGCTAGTTATTTCATCGTAATTTTTATTAAATTATCGAAAGTATTGTATTGTTTCTTATTATTCTTATTGTCAGGTGAGTAAAGTCTGTAAAGTTAAAGTGTTTTGGTTTACTTTAGCCTTGAGGTTTGACATTCATCACAACGATACAAAGTTTTTATGACCTCGGCCCCCCCCCCCAGACCCAAAATCCTAGATTCGCCACTGAGCCTACTCGAGTAAAAAAGAAATCAATAAACTCCCTTGCTGTCGTTTTTAAAATGTGTTTATTTCAAAACGAAGAATCATCAGAAAGCCAGCATGACAATATATCCCCTGATCCGTCAACCTCTGAACATCGGCAAAAATGTAAAGGAAAAGGAAAACGCACAGGAAAGACTCCTCTTCAGAGTCTAGTTTACTTATATTAACGTCCATTTTGAAGCAACATGAGGGCTGTTTTGGGACATACCTCGTAATTTTGAACCGCGATCAGATGACGAGGACGACAACTGAGCTGGCACCCCCTCTCCAAACTTCCGCATCACACCAGTTCCCGTCCATCCTTGTAGACTCTAAACCCTGTGGGTGAGTCGGTGAACGTGGGTTCTGGGCATCACAGCAACAGGAGGACGTTTGGCTCTAAGTATGGTTTAACGTGCGACAGGTCCCATGCACGGCGAATCTTCAATGGAATCGGATTTCGAATTGGAAACCCTCCAGCTCCGAAGCCGAGACCTTACCATTTGGCCACCGCGAAACTCAGAGTTTGAAGAAAAGCATGATTATGATGACAGAGAACAGGTTCTGTTCGGTTTGTGAAACGGAGGATATTTTGGATACGAGCATGTGTTCGGTTTGAGAACAATATATTCACGAAGCATGTCTTACGGAGCAAGATAAAAACTTTTTATATGCCCATATTGCGACTTTTGAACAGCCATGTCAATTTATGTGAATTTATGGGGAATTCGGATGATGGTTTCAAACTTTTTTGGCCATTTATTTTTTATTATTATCTTTCTGGAAATATATATTTTTTTTTGAATTCTTTATCTACTTTAGGTTTATTTTTTTAAAAATTCTGCTCATAAAAATAATGAAGTTGTGTCTTTTTATCATTGCCTTTTTTACATACTTGAACTCAGTAGAAATTGATTTACTGAGAAAATAGGAAAGTGGCCGAATTATCTTCACTGGCCATATTACCTTCAAAAACGTTTTTGCTCAATTTTAAATCCGAAAGTGAAAATCAAAATTGAAAGCAAAAATTCTTTTAAAAACTGAAAGAGGATAGACAGCAATAATAAACTTTTTTCCTAACGTTATATTAACTATTGCCCTCAGGTACCTTATATTAACCCTATAAATCACATCTATATTTGCTCAGAAATTAGCATTATTATCATGTTTTGTTTTTAATTTTTTGTGTTCCGATGAGTTATAGAGATCATGAAAGATTTCAAGACAAAGTCGTAAATCAGATTTCGTTTCAAAACACATTTAATCGGACTGTCCAAATAATATTTCTATTTTTCAGAAATTGCTAAAATCTACATTGCGTATTTGCTAAACGGTTCTTTTTTTATTCATGAAAAATGAGCTCTTAAAGTAATTTTGCTAAATAACTAATATTTTGTTCCTTATTTGTTAGTGTGGCGCACCGTGCTACGCCATCTTACTCTAATGTATATCAGCCAATATCCGCCTCCGGACATGGGGAATTCCTTTTGTCTAGTGGTTAGGATTTTCGGCTTGTAACCCAAAGGTCCTCAGTTCTATCCTACCGCCGCCAAAGTGGTGACTCGCGGACAAAGAAAACGCAACAACAACATTCAGTCCCACTAATAGATGGCAGCACCAAAAAATTAGGTCAATTCCATCTTCTGCTACATTCACCAGATGGCAGCACGACAACTCCTACAGCAACGCAGCTCTCCCAATTCAAAGCCTGTGACACATTTCACAGCACAAAGCCTGTGACGCATTTCATAGCACAAAGTCTGCACGTGCCTGCGCGGCAGCAATCTGCGCATATGCACGCAGCACATCGCTTCCTTGATATTCAGATAATATCAAACAAGCTGGGGGTTGCTCCTGTGGCGCACCGTGCTACGCCATCTTACTCTAATGTATATCAGCCAATATCCGCCTCCGGACATGGGGAATTCCTTTTGTCTAGTGGTTAGGATTTTCGGCTTGTAACCCAAAGGTCCTCAGTTCTATCCTACCGCCGCCAAATTAGTGTTATTTCAAAGTTAATAATATTAAGTGTCTCTGTTTTCCTTGTAGAATGAACAAAATAAGAATTTATTTGGGGAGTTCAGAAATCAAAGCCAAGACACATATTCCATTATACACTTGTGAATTCTTTTCTCAACTTTGACATTACCTTTTAATAATTCATTCAGGAAACCCGCATTAGCCATGGTCTTGACTGCATGTTTTATCTTAAATGTTTTGTTGTTAAATAAAACTCTATTAGTTATAAACAAGATTGAAATACGTTTTTAATTTAAGCTTTTACTACAGCTTTTAGCACTTACTGCTAATTGAAGAGAAATTTTTTATGAGGAGACAAATACGTCTAAAACAATCATGTTTCTTAGAAAAAGAATATAGTCATAATATGAACGTAAATGAAGAGACAATCTATAAAACAAGATTCAATATTTGATTATTTTATATACAAAATATTTTATATATGTTGTTTTATGTATGAAATGTATATAAATATAACATTTTTCTTAAATTTATAATGATTTATTCAAGAATACTTTAAAACCGTATTAATATTTTATTTTTTTCAAAGAAAAGAAAATATTAATACGGTTTTTAAAGTATTATTTCTAAGTGTTTATATGGTTTTAATTTTTTAAAAAATTCGTTTTATGAATTAAGATATTTAAATTGTAATACTATTACAAAATTATTTTGAAGAGTATTGATCTACTCAACCAGCTTGCACATTACTTCTAAAATTATTTTTGTAGGCAGAGAAAATTGAACAGGGATGGATGCAGAAACTGAGAAAAAAATTTCCCTGCCTAAACTTACAGCATTTCCCTGATTTACGGCTACTAATTATATTAGTTTCCTGGCTTTCTCCCTACTCAGAATCACTGTATGTGTACTATACATTAAACACACTTTTACCAGTTATTTAATAAGAAAAATAAATAATTTCTTATGTGTAAAAAATACAGGAAAGTGTAACAAAATATTTAGCTTCTAAAACTGCATAAGAATTCTAAGAATCATTAAAACTACTCTTTGCAACACAAGTTAAATTATATTAATAGTAACGGTTATTATGATCTTTGCTCAAAACTTTAAAACAGTTCAATAACTAATTAGTGCTCTATTCATAAGTACCAGAATAACATGTTGCAGCATAAATATAAAAATAGTATAATTATACTTACCCTAATAATATATATTTTTAAAAAGATTTAAACAAGAGAAACTGCCAAAATATTACTTCAAATCTTTATTCTTTAACAAATCATAAGAAATTTATTGCTCTAATCAAAAACTTACGCTTTTATAAATGAATATGTTTTTTTAAAATTCCATTTATTATTATAAGTAATGCTAGACATAAGATACTAATTTATAGATAATAACTCAAGTAACTATTAATTTCCCCTGATTTTTAGATGTTTTTAAGAATTTCCCTGATTTTTCCAGATCGATAAAATTCCCCGACTTTTCCCTGATATCCTTGATTTTCAGGTTCTGTCGCCACCTTGTAGAATTACCAAGGTTTCAAAAAACTTATGTAAGAAACCAATTTATTTCTTCGAACTTCTCATGCTATCTGTATATAATCCCCACAGGAGTCCTATGCCATCAAGTGCATCAGTGGACTGTTCGCCTTCTGGATAGGAGTTCCTGCGAAGGCCCAGTGATAAAGTCTCGGCTTTGGGACTGGAGGGTTCCAGGTTCGAAACCCGATTCCACTGAAGATCCGCCGTGTATGGGGCCTGTTGCACGTTAACTCATACTTAGTGACCAAACGTCCTCTCGTTGGTGTGGCATGGAAGTTTGGAGGGGGTGCAGCTGAGGTGTCGTCCTCGTCATCTGACCATGGTTCAAAATTACAAGGTCTGTCCCAAAATAGCCCTCGTATTGCTTAAAAACGGGACGCTAATATAACTAAACTAAACTATGAGTTCCTATGTGGAAGATAGTTGGCAGTTGCGAGAAATACTTGAAGAAAGCGTTAGTCTTAATATTCAGTTGCATAGTCCTCTTCGTCCGTGCCCTACTTTCTATAATTGAAGATTAACGACTTATTCTACGTAAATAAATGATAAGCTTACTGTCTGTCCGCTATGAGAACTCTGCTCACCAAGTTGTCTCGTTGATGGCGATCACTAATGTAACTGGTTATGTTAAGAGAAGATCCATTTTCAATAGTTGGATTCTGACGGAAGTCTGGATTTTATTTTATTCTTGGCGCCAGTTTACGGCGTTAAAAAGAGTACATCATTCGTGAACTTCTACCTGCTCGAAATGGATTCCTCCTACTATAACCTGTTTCTATAGAGACCGCCGTCAACGAGACAACTTGGCGAGCAGTTTCTCGTGACAGTATTTAACAATGTTGTGAACACTTTATCTCACACTTTATTTTATTAGTTTACTTCTTTATACCACGCTCAAAAGAAGATTGGTGTTTCGCAGTGAAAAACTGATCCAAATATGACATGTAGGTGGCCTTCAGATTCAAAGTTTTCAAGTTTAAAAAATATCAATTTGTGGAAAAACCATCATCATTTTGTTTCTCTTGGAAAGAAGCAAAAATTCTGTTCACTGCAATGCTGTTATCTTTCTAAATCTTAATGGTATTCAACTGGAATTTTTATATAAGTTGCCCTACATATCTGGTTTTGAAGTTATGAAGGAAAAATTATGTTACGTCTCGTATATGTATATCAGTAAAAAATTATTTACTACAAATACTCATTTCCTCTAATATTAAAAGTATTAATTCCAAATTTTTACACAATATTTCTCTAACATATTGACACTTTTTCTGCAAGTTTCGTATATTTTAGTGAAAAACTCTGCATGCTGTAAACAAAAAACATGCGGGAAAATTTGGGATTTTTAAGAAAAACTTTATATTTTCCCGAATATACATGCTATTTTTACCAAAATGTATTAAGTATTGCGCACAGCAAATAAAACCATTTATGAAAGTTACAAATCATTATCAGCTTTCTGTGGAACGGGGTGAGCCCAGATTTTTTTCATCAATTTCTGGTCAATCCCCTAAATGCCCTCGTGACTGAATCGTCACTGTAGAACGTGAGTTAGTCTATTCTTTTCATGGCCGAAGTTCAAGGGAAGTTGGTGTAACCTTTCCAGAGAAATTCTAAAAAATGTGAAAATCTGAAAAAAGTGTCCGGATACTTTTCATCACATAGCATAGTATTATTGGTTCTTATAATATTAGTTCAAATTTTCATTATTTGTAGCAATATATAGAACTCTGAAATGGTAATGTAGCAAGGGTAAATAGTGCATGTGGCAAAATATTATTTTTCGTTTGCCTCCACCCATTTTATCTGGCTTTAAACAGTTAAACCGAGGTACTACTACTTTTCCTTCATGATGTCTTGGATACCCTGTCCTCCTCCACTGTTTACTGATCAATAAATTTCAGTTAAGGAAAAATACTACAATTATGAAATTGAAATATTTTTTCCCTATATAATATTGTTTAACACCTGCATGTGACTCATAGAATTTTACCTGGGAAGACAATTAGTGAAGTATCAAAGAGTGTGATCAGCCAGTGGTGTAGCAAGGATAAATGCCTACAGAAGAAAAAGTATTTTATTTACTACCTTGTCATATTTAGTTTTTAAAATTAAAATAAACACACTAAAATTTAATTCCAAAGAGTGGCGCCTGGGCCCGGAGTTCATTTATATCCCCTTGCTTCTCCTACCGCAATATTACTGGAGAATGCAGCAGATTTTGGGGTCAAATAAGCAAAAAAGTTCAGAGAATAACAGCACAGCTGAAACGAATAAGTTATACAGTTTACTCTGAAAGTGTAAAGAAAGGGATAGACTTAACCAAGGTGATTCACAGGTGAAATTATATTTTCTGAATGCAGATCCTTCAACTGAAAGAAGCACAAAGTTTAAGAAAGAACTTCACAAGTGTTTAGCACCTTATAATAAAGCTACAAAAAATGTCTTAGTTAAAACAAGCAATCAAAGGTAGCATTCTTATTTTTTAGAACAAATGCATGAGATAGACGACAAGATAAAGTCTAGAGGATGGAAACAGCTAGTCAAAAAGAAAACGCCCCTGGTTAAAAGTGCTTCGTAGAGAACATAAGAAAATGTCATTTAACATGTTAAGCACCATGTCAGTCACAGGTGACTGACACTGAACTTTCCATTTGGATCGTGTCAGTCACCCCCTTCTCTACTATAGTTAAGATATAGCAGAGAAGGGGTCATCTTAATTAGAGATGGTTCAAAACTCAAATGTGAGTCATGGTGCTTAATGTGCTAATATATCGTCGTCATTCAGGCAGAAATCACCAAGTCCCAAACTATAGTTTTGAGATGAGGTCAGTTTAAACTTGATCAATTTTGAGTCGTTATGATAAATGGTAAAAATTATTTTACAGATTTCTAGCTCCAAAGGTTGATTTACTGATGTTAAAATAACAGGTTCTATCACAAATAATGAATTGTAAATTCTAATTCACTGCAGTAATCCGTCAAAAGGCTTTTGTGAACTTAGTGACTTCTGACTGAATGACGACGATATATTAATATGTCATGTTTTTGGTGAGAATTGCATGAATAAAGATATTTATCCCAATCATAAAAAAATAGAAGTTTTTTTTTTTTTAATTATTGGAACAGACCTTACCAGTATTTATTTTTTATGTATAACAACATAACAAAAATGTTACATAGGGAGCAATTATAGCTAATAAAGAAATTATAGAGCATGAAAAATGCTTTATAATTTCTTCATTAACTGTAATTGGTTTTGAAGGCAGTTCTGCAGAGTATAACACCATTAGTTATTGTATCAGTTGGCAGTATGTTTGAAATGCGAGTTCAACATGATATGATAGCTATCGATTAAATTTTATGATGTAGTATCTAAGTATTTAGGCTATATCACTACAGATTAGTAAGCTATAAGAATAAAATTTCAGGCACACAAATAAAAGCAAAATAACTTAAATATATTATCGATAAGAATTTGAAAAGCTACAAAATTCTGAGTTTATTATCACAAATTCATAAAATCAAACAATATAATACAAGACAATGGCTCACAAATGAGAAACTGTTACACAAACAAAGAACACCATGAATTTAATCTTTGGAAAGGGGAAACACATCCATTTATTTTGTTATGAAAAATCACATAAATGAGAAACAATTTTATTTTCCAGTTTTAAAACAACAGATTTATAAGTTGAGCATTGCTTCTAACTTTCATAAGTCTCCAACTGCCATTTCATAGCAAAGTCTATGATAGAAAAATACATAATTAGAACAAAAACTGAAAAAAAGTTAAAATTCAAGAAATGTTTTAAGCTACACAAGTATTACAATTCACAAGTACGAAGTTCAAATCGTCTTCAAATAAAATTTGGCAATTCTTAAATTCACTCAAAACACACTTATTTAAATCACACAAAATAACAGCCTCAAAATTTTTAATTAAACGCCGATTTTTTTCTCTATTATTTCTAAAGTATATATAAGCATATGATTAGAAATTAGATGGACTGTTTTATCATACAAATAAATAAATGAAAAATAAGAACTTACTCATCATGCATGAAGAGTTAACGATGATTTCCATATTCACAATCAATTGAAGCATCTAAAAAAGGAATTACATTTTCAGTATGATGATACTTTTAAAACGTTCCAACATTTATATTTGGTTTTTTAAAATTTAAAATAAAAATATTACATATTTACATACCAAACAAAATTATATATCACTACTTTCAAAGAATAGATAAGAGCGATCAAGCATAGTAACTTTTATTTGAAAAATATTCACAAATTTTCATGTTGAACTGAGATATCACATAAGTTCTCAGGTTGATGAAAACACTACAGCATATTACAATAAAATTTTATTATGATGAGTTTGTCTATCTTATGAAATTAATTTTTTTCAATATGATTGAAATATTTTTTCAAAACAGAAAATATTAATGAAAAATACAAAAGATTTATTTATAAGATGCTTATCTTGCCTATCAATGAACTACAGTAGAACCCCGGGAATCCGAACTAATTGGGGCTGACCTTTGTTCGGTTTCCGGGGAATTCGTATTATCCGAGAAATTCGCTAAAATACTCTTGATATACCAAATGCAGTAGAGTATTGGCTCTAAGTGCTCTGTGAAGGCCTACAAAAAGAGCACAGAGCGATTCGCACGATACAGTGGCAAACATGTTGAGGGTAAAAAGAAGATATACGAGTTTGTTTCTACTAATTAAGGTGCTGTATTCATTCTTAAAGACTAATTCGAATACTTCTTTTAAGTCAGTTATAAACATTAGCTTTGTTTCTGATTTGTAATTATTGTTTTTCCTTCATTTTTCAGTAAAAATTTTCATAAAAGTAAAAGATGTTCGGAATATCCGAAATTTCGGATTCCCGTGGTTCCACTGTAAAAAAATAAATACTCAACACTTAAAAAATTAAAGTACCAGTCATTGCATAAGCAAAAGGTTTCGTGAAATAACCATAAAAAATCAGAAGGATACAATTATTAGGATCAGTGATTAGGAAAAGAATGTTCCCATTGTTCCTTACGAAGTTTAATGCTGTAAGAGTAAAAAAGCAAAACAAACCCCCCCCCCCCAACCTGTTACATTTTATTCAGAACAGGATATCAGAATTAAGGTAAGTGCCAGAAAAACCTAACCAATATTTAAACTACAATACAAAATACTTGTACTAAACTATATGAGTTTCATTAAAAACCTATCTTAGCTCAAAATTTAAATAATCTTTAAGTTCAAATTACACAAAATATGAATTTATCAAGCATCTATAGGACATAAAAACCAACAACTAAAATTATCTAATTCAAAGAAAGAATGCTTTCCACATGACAAGGATATGTGATAACACAAAAATAATAATAACACTAAGATAACATATATCTCAATTTCATAACTCAATTTTTCTTAAAAGAAAAAACACACCAATAAGTTTTGCTTAATTGTTAGGTAAACGAGGAAATGATGTCCTCCTGGATTTATCAATGAACTGCCAACTCAATAAAAATAGATTCAGAGACCTCTCTACCACCATTAAGCTTTTTAGAATAAGTAAAACTACAGGCAATATATCAAAGAAGACTCAGTATCATTCAATTTATATGCAGCCAAAGGCTTTGATGGCACTGGAGCTGAGACATATAAATTTATCTCAGAGTGTGTCCTATGACTTAATATTAAACTATTACCTCTATTAAAGAAACTGTAATACAGTGGCAAATCCAGGATCTGGGTTGGGGGACGTTACAAAAATTTTGTATCGTCATGACGAATGACAAACCTCATGGCTTATGTAAACCAAAACACTCTAACTTTACAGACTTGACTCAACTGACAATAAGAGTCATAAAGTACATGACAATACTTTCGATAATTTAATAAAAAATACAATGAAATAACCAGCCAAAAAATGTTCTCGGCTGCATCAATGCCACAAGTACAAGTGGAATGACTAGAAAAATTTTCGAGCCTGTCAAGCCAAAAAAAAGCAATGTTGTCACATTATTATTTTTTTAAAAAAAAGGAAATTAAGAACAAACAGTTGTAATGATTTTAAATAAAATCAAGAATTCTGGTTTAGATCAAGGGGGGGGACTGCAACCCCACAGATTCGCCACTGCTGTAATATAAAAATAGCAAACAATATTTCTATTATGTAGGATATGACACCCAAGAATTTTTAAGGAATCAGTCTTAGGGTAGTATACATTAGAACCACAATTCTATGCAGAAGCATACAGTGCAAATAATGCATCAATAAACGACATATCAATGCAGACCAAATGAACTACAAACAACAATGCACATATAAAAGAATCAAATAAATAAATATAGGATTGTGGCAAATGTTTAAAAATCCAAATTTATTGGTGATCATCAGAAAGCATAAGTATAAACACTAATAATAAGAAATTTATACATTGTTGATGAAAAAATCCCAAATGAACAACAGACAAATGATTTTGCCACTTTTTTTCATAAATTAGGAACCTGGACGGCACAAATAAAATATATAATTGGAAAAGACTATTGGATTTGTCAACATGAACAAATTATTTATAGGCAGAAATTAGCTCTCAACTCCAGTCTGGTGACAGGAGGGTTGACATCTGTCATTTTTACTACGGATCTCCAGCATGGAATACAATTACAATTAAAAGCATTCAAAAAGTAACGCTTTGAATAAACTAGTGTTGCTTATTTTGATTAATCTAAAAATGCCACAGCTCACGAAACATATTACAGGTAGCAACAAAAAGTTCTTTGCTAAAACTCTATTGTCAAAAACCGCTAAGTTTAATAACTTATCTAATTACATCTTACATGAAACAGAGAAAAGACCACATCCTGTTTTTCTCCATAAGTCAGGACATCCAGATTAAAAAGTATACAAATGATGACATAATATGTGATATTAAATTACACCAATCAGTTGAAGAATAAAAAACACTAACATGAAATGCTAGTACTGAGATTACATGAAAGATCCCAAAATACAACGTTTTTATCAGTATGCAAATATTTTCATTATTAAAATGTGTCAATTTCATTGAATCATTTTTGAATTTGAATATTCGAGCTTTGTCTTTAAAGTTTTAAAGAGTTGGTCTGGTAAGCATCCTGAAATAAATATCATGCACTATAAAATAAAATTAATTAAGAAAGTAAAGAAAAGAACTTTTAGTAAAAGAGATAAATTGATTTCTGTAATATGAAGAATTGGCAATTGATAAAAAATGAAAAAGAGCACAGTTGCTTGGCAACCCTAGAGTGTGCTAAATATTTGTTTGCTGGTGATCGAACACAAACCTTTGTATACCTTTTGCAAATTATTATTTGAAAACTGCACCATGTCAGTAAATAACTTATACAGCGTTAAAAAAAACGCACTCAAACTTTAAGGGCAAGTCAGGCATACGATAAGCATCCAAAATCACTTAGGAACATGGGTACACAAATGCCAATAGGAGGCAGCAGATGGCATTTAAAATAAAACAGCACTGGCCAAAATCTTTCTGAATCTCAACGGTATTGAACTGGAATTTTTATATAACTTGCCCTATATATCTGGCTCTGAAGTTGTGAAAGAAAAAGATATTAAAAGATATTTTTAAAAAATGCCCATATTTTAAAAAGTATCCGCAATTGTCACAAGCACTGTTTTATTTTAAACGCAATTTGGTGCCGCCAGATGGCGTTTACGCACCCATGTTTCTATGTGATTTTGGATGCTTATCGTATGCTTGATCACCCCTCGAAGTTTATCCCAAGAAAAATAGAATACCTCTGTATACATACATACGTTGAGTTATACACTATATGCCCAAAAGTATCCGGACACTTGCAGATTTTCACATTTTTAAGAATTTCTCCGGAATGGTTTAACCGACTGCCTTTAAACTTTGGACATGTAAATAATAGACAATAACTCACATTTTACTTTGAAGTTTCGGTCCCGAGGGCAATTAGGGGGCCGTTTACAAACTGATGAAGACAAAAACGTTTTTGGCCCACCCCGCTTCACAGAGTACTGATAACAAGATGAAACTTTCAGAAATGGTAATGTTTAATGTGAATAATATTTACAGGAATTTTTGTAAACTCAGCGCAAATATGTGGGAAGATATAAAGGGTTTCTTAAAAAATCTCAAATTTTCCCACCTGTATTTTTGCTTATAACATGCAGAGTTTTCTGTTATAATATACGAAACTTACAGAAAAGATGACAATATGTTATAGAAGCATTTGTGTAAAACTTTGGAAAAGAATTGTTGAATATTACAGGAATTATGAGCAACTTTAGTAAATAGTGTTTTACTGCGCATGCGCGAAACATAGTGTAATTTTTCTTTCACAACTTTAAAGCCAGATATATAGGGCAACGTATATAAAAAAATTCACTTCAATATCATTAGTATTCAGAAAGATATCGGCATTACAAAGAGCAGAATTTTAGCTCCTGTCGAAGAGAAGCTAGGGGATGAGGGGTTGTACACAAATTGATATTTTTTAAACTTATATCTTTAAATAGTTATATTGAATTGTATAGCGGTTAGAATTTGCTATTGTGGGTATGTATGTCTGTATGTGGGTATGTTCCACATCTCCTCCTAAACGACTGGATCGATTTCAACCAAATTTTGCACACTTATTATTTAAGACAAGAAGAAGATTATTGTCAACTTTTCAAAGTCCAAAGTTAATTAAACAGACAGTTAATTAAAAATTAACCGAAACCGTTTTTCTGCAGTAACTTCGGAGCAATTTGTTCTACAAAAAAATATTATTATACCATCTTAAAGTTCAAAATTTTGCCTTTTCAACAATACCAATTTTATATCTGAGAAATTTTTCCTTTAATTTTTATTAATTTTTCAAAATTTAATAAATAATTGATTATATGCAAACGATTTTGAAATAACGCAAATTTATAGCTACCCCGCTGCTAGGCAACGGTTCGACTTAGAATTAATTTACCTTTGTTTTCTGAAATTTCTGCTTATTTTTATAAATAATTTATATAAGAAGAGAAAGATCACTGTCAACTTTTAAAATCCTGAAGTTAATCAAAATTTCAGTTGATTAGAAATTAAGCAAGATTTTGGCGTTTTCCGTGATATTTTTCGTAAATATTATCTCACAAAAACTGTTTTTACACCATATTAAAGTTTAAAAAATTAACTTTTCAGTAACAAAAGTTTCAATTCCTTTCAATTTGTTACCCTCATTTTAACAATTTTTCAAAAATTAAATTGCTTATAAAATTCACAATTTGTAACACTTTTTTTATTGGTGAAGAGCAAGAATAAATACGAAGAACTATTGCTAGAACACATTATCAGAATTCCAGAAGAAGACTAAAAGCAGATGATTCATAATTTATATAGGAACAACTATTGATCTGGTTTATTTGAATACTTTTTATTAACGAAAATTTTATTATTTAATTAATTTTTCCAAAACATCCATTAAAACCTTTCTTATACTGCAAGATTTATGCAAAAAAATCCCTTTTGGCAAGCTGGAAGGCAAAGGTAGATTCCTTTACGTTGATGTTACAAAAGTAATGAAATATTACATATTGATCAATACAGACATAGCCAATGACTTTATTGTTTCCACGCATAGCAATATTTACATCGTGATTCTGTTTTCAAGACATTTAATTTTTTACTATATCAAGGTTTTATCATTCTACTCAAAAGATTATGCTAGATTTATTGCTCAGTATATTGGTCCAATTTTTTTTACACCAACACATAATCATTCAACAGGTAGGAGTCATAAAGAAACAAACATCCCAGCAAAGCAAATATCCCCTAGATAACAATAAGCCAGCCTATCTGAAACAGTAACAGGAAATTGACACGAATGAAGAAAGACTCTAGATTTAAAAATTAATTTATTTAATCTAGATTAACATATAATTGTGCAAAAATTACTTTGTCATGTGCTAAAATCACATGATATAATCACATATTATTTAAACACTACTAGAATGGGCTCATTCAGAGAATCCCCTGGTTACAGAGATAATAGTCACTAAATTCTTAACACATAAGAGAATAAAAATTATTAAACATTGTGAGTGGAAAATTAAATGTGTGTTTAAAGCTTAGGATATGAATGCAGCCATTTTGAACAGAAAATTTAAATCTCCATAGACAGTTAAAATAAATAAGATTATCATATCTGTAACCAGTGTGAAAAACAGATGGTTAATTTGTTCTACATGGAACTCACACAACAGAAAAAGTTTTGAACTTTGAAGAGTGTGAAAAACATTAACCATCCATTTTTCACACTCTAAACAGGTGTGATTATCTTATTTATTATTCTAAGTTACATTTTTTATGCTCTTTAGAAAACTCTACTTCATCTACAACGTGGAGCAGAAAAGCAGCATAATATGTCTAAAATTAGAAGTACCTGAAGAGCTGAATGTGATTACTTCAAATAATTTTCTCCAGCTTTTAAACAACGAGCACTGCAGATGACTGAACAATCAAAACATTACTTAAAAATAATTTTAGCATAAAAATAAATTTGAAAGTAGAGAAAAACCCTCAAATAAAAGATAACTTATATCACATACTTTTGAGAATGTTTTACCTATCTCATTGAAAATTCAGATCATTTTTTTAATAGATTACTATGTTAATTTTTGTTAAAACTTCTGCAGCAAAATGAATATCGGAAGCAAATACTTGAAAACTTCTTGGCTTGTCTCGAAAAAAGAATCAGGCGGTAAAACTACATCATATGTTACAATGCGAAATATTCCAAAAAAGATTTCAAAGAAAAATGGAAGATAATATAAACATTCAAAAGAAATTAAATCTCCTTATTTCTGGTGATAGCAGTTAAACAGAAAGAGAAAATAGAATAATAATGGAGACAACAAGATAAAAAAAATTAAAATGCCGAAATCAAAACATAAAATCTCCTAGCTAGATTATGGGTAGGGCATTCCTTCATTTCTGCCTATATAATAAGAAAGACGTTATATTTTGGAAAGTTAAAAACCTATGTGGTAAGCAAAACTAATCGTAAAAATTCAAAAAGGAAAATTTTTACCTGCAGAACTGAAGATATCTTGCTTATTTTCATCCTGGGCAACATTTTCAAGACCTCGGATATCTTCCATCTCCAAAATTATAGTTTTCAAAGCTGTTAGAACTACAACACAAAAATTGCAGACTATTAATTTTTTGACACTCAAACATAAATGCATAGTGAAATCATAACACAAAATTAATGAATTCTTTGTTTTTAAATTAAGTTGAGAACAAATTGTGCAACACAAAACTAGGGCATGGAAATTTTAATAAAAACTCTTTTCTTTTAGATCCTTCAACATTCATCAGCAAAATGGTTAAGAAAATCATCTTAGGTATATATATATATATTTATTTAATCTGCTACATAACTATTTAAAAATGAAAAAAAATATTTCTGCCTATCATCTATTTATAATTAATATTTATCATTAATTTATACTTTTATTTCTTTCTTTCTTTATTTTTTGTAATGCTAAGAATATTAGCAAAATATTTGGAACAAAAATGGGATTGTGAGAGAATAAGCCTGATCTATAAAATAGATTTAAATACCAAAATCTTTTTGCTTGGATATGTAATTGAAAAAAAAATCAAAGCAACATATCCAACTAAATTTCTTTTTACCATTTTCTATAATTTTTCAAACTGTCGCTTTAAACCATTCTTGCTTTATTTAACTGTGAAGAAAAGCAAAACTAACAAAATTAAATGCAAAGCCTTTGAAATGACAATTTTAAATGCTAAGAACTAGATCAATTTGGGAAAATTAGTTGCAGAAAATGCAAGAATGAGTAATTCGCACAAAGCTTCTAGCCTAATAATTGAAAGAAATTGAGACAAATTTGTCCACATCAGCTCTTTTGCATGCTTGTTATAATCCTGTAAACAAATTATGTATCGAACAATTAACTCAACAGCTCAACTCATTTACTATATTTATTTTCACTATAAATATTCTAACCATCATAACAGCCATTATACCAACATTTTAATTCTGTTCATCTGCATTAATTGTAGGAATTCTGTTCTAACCCTTAAATTGCAACATTCCAATTAAAGACAGATTTAAATAATAATTGTTTTACTTTTATTTCATTATTTTCAACAGTACCGATCTGTAATTTGCATTTTTTTCTTTAAAAAAAATTTCCAAATGCTTAAATTAATGACTTGTGTGTCAAAAACTCTGAAATTCAATAGAATTTATTCTTAGATTCAAAACCCTTTCAATTTAAAAAAAAAAAAACATTCAAGTGAAAAAATTGTATAAATTAAAGGTAGAAATAAGTATTTTTTTTTTCCTCGTGTCATTCGGATGTGATTCTCAAGTGATATTTACGAAGCTTTGAGCCTTTATAATTTTTGTGACATTTATTTTTAAATCGAAAAAAAATGGGGGGATGTTCAAGGTTTCTTCATTTACATGAATGAATTACAGAGTGTAGGCTTCGGTGTTTCATTGCTGAAAGCGCCATATTAGTAGGTTTTTGAATTGCATTTACCTCTTTTAGAAAAATACTGCAGAACTCATGGACAAATGGCTTGAAATCCATGTTAGAATTTTGTGAACAATCACTTATATTCTTAAAATAAAATGAAGAGTTTTAAGCATTTTTATCTTAAATTTAGCTTAATAAACTATTAAAAAATCATTTCCAAATTTACAGCTATCATTTTAAATTAATTTATTTCAAGGCAAACAACATGTGAAAAATTAAAGACCAGAATGTTTTTGAGGCCAGCAAAAAATTTTCCTTAGACCTCCGAAGAAAATCTATTAAAATATATTTTTTTCCTTGCAGCAGAATCAAGGTTTTTCTGTAATATATAAACAATAAAATATAAATTTCAGTATATCTTAATAAAAATTAAAATTATGATTATCATTGTAATTTGTCAGTCCAAATAATCATTAATTACTAAAATTATGCAAAATCAAACAAGTTATAGAAAATAAGCACTAAATTACAATATACAGTAAAAGCTTAACTAACCGGCATGCTCAGGAAACGCCAATTTCCGGATACCAGAAAATTCTGGATAATTGAGTGTGACGAGAAAAATGGGGGGGGGGGCGACTGTGGCCTTTTTTTTTTACTGATTCTGTCCCTTTACCTTTTTTTTTTTGGTTGTCGATTTCGTTTTTATGTCTCATTTTTCAGCGAAAGGTCAGGACTTTTTTTTAATTCTCACTTTTGCTTTTGAAACCCCACCCCATAAAACAAGTCTGTGTACATCACTGTACTGTACACTGAATTAGGGATAGACATTGCTATGCAAATTGTGTAGCACTGCGCCTCATTTATGTGAAAGTGTGGGGCGCTGTGGTAACTGCATATATAGCTAGTACTGCGGTTGTTGTTAATCAGTTGTTTCAACTGCCAGTATGGGTAAAATTTCTGATTTAGATGCCTTCGATCGCAGACAAATAGTAGGCACTCGATGCATGGATCATTCAATTTCCGAAATTGTCAGAGAACTAGGATTTTCAAGGTCAACAGTATACCGAGAATACATGGATGGTGGGGAAAAAACTAGTGATCAGGCAAACTGCAAAGGACAATTAGCCTTGAATGCGTGTGGTGCGAGACAGCTCAGCCATATCGTACGTAGCCGCAAACTTGTTGAATCTATGCCTCGTCGTGTGGCAGCCGTTATCAAGGCCAGAGGAGGCCCAACTCGCCAACTTGCTATCCCTAATTCAGTGGAACTTCAGTGTATATTGCTTTTTTTCCCCTTCTACACCCCTCCATGCGGAAATAAACAGTCCGCATGAACAGGGTGATGCATTCGCGCGTGTGCTAAATTTTGGTATGCGAATGTAAAATTTTTAGATAAACTCATTTTCTGGTTGAGTTTTCCGGATACTTGAATGCCAGATAATCGAGAATTTACTGTATGTGCATTTATTCTTATGATTCCAGCCCCTCCCCCACATTTGCGTCTGTCATAAAGTGGAAATATCTTTAAAAAAAAAGATGTTTTACTCGTCTGCAGTGTTGCACATCTCCAAGTGTTGTAAATGATGGTGAAAATATGAAAAAGATTTCATTCAGCAAAAAACACAGCTCTACAACCTAATTCGTCTTTATACAATCTTCATATGCATTCATACCATCACATGCAAAGCATTATAAAGAACTTTACATTTTTGCAATGAAGCAAATGGCCCAAGAAAGATATATTTAGTTTAAAGAAGCAATGGGATAATAACCTGACAAGTTAGAGCAATTCGATTGACATAAATATGGATAATTTATATAGTAGAAAGCATTTTTACTTGGTCAAATGTGATAAATCACATAAAAGTCTGTTCAAAGATAAGAAAAAACTCATAAAAATAAATAAGTGGTATAAGCAATTGTTTCTAAAAAGGCATATATGTAAAAAAAAATTTACTTCCAATTAATTTTACAAATCAGCTTAATTTTGTTCAAACTGTAAATAGTTATCTAATACAAATTATACTTACTATATACAGTATATTAATAAAGAACACATTTTAATAAAAGTATTTAAAACCCTTATCTGTATTTTTTATTTGTTTCAATGTAAAAATCACTGCAATCAAACTAAGAAAAACTTGTTAGTTATTCTTACATGTCATTTTTACAATAACATTATGATAATTTATAAATGTTTTAAACAAAAAGAATAATACACAATAATTCAGAAATATTAAAAGAAATATGTCCATACTCATGCAGAAAGTTCAGCTAGTTTGATGTGGATAAAGTATGCAGCATTTTAATATTCAGGCTGAAAAACAATAAAAATAACATAACAAACATAAAGGAAAGAAGCAAAATTTTAATCTTGCATAAAAAAATTTAAAAAATCTTGCAGTCTTTCATAAAAGAAAATTTGATGGCATACAAAAACTCCGGGAATGTTTCTAAATTTTGTATAATGTAAACATAAAAAGAATATATATATCTGAGTGCATGAGAGTAATAATCAAATTAAAATAGTATGTGGTGTTCAAGTAAATAAAGGTAATGCTAAAAATCTGCTGGATAACATAAAAGCCTAGTTTTGTCACTAAAAGCAAAATAGAAAAACAAGTACTTAATCAAAATCACTGAAAACTTTTTTAAAAATATGACACAGAAAAATTTAAAAATGACTACAAATTTAAGGTGTTAAATAAAAGATCTAAGACTTTTTCATCGAATAGTCATAAAAATTAAATTACATGAAAAATCACAACCATCATAATAAAGAGTATAGAAGTACTGAACTACTATTAATCTTCAACAGATTAATAAGTTTATATATCAAAACCAATAATTCAGATATTTATAATATGAAATATAGAAATATTAAATCAGATATTGATAACTATGAGATTTAGACACATGAAAGGTGTTTTTTAAATAATGAATTAAATAAATGTAGCTTTTTGTTACATGTGCTGAGCATATATTTAATAATGTATCAAGCAGTATAAAACCAATATTACGATTGAATGTAATAAAATGGTTTTACCTTTATCCTTTCCATACTGTTCCAGAGCGCGTTGAGCTTTTCTTTCCAGAGAACTATCCTTACGTTTATTCATAACATCATCCACTTCTGTACATTTAAGTGGGCATGTTGTTTTCTGTTGTTTAACTGTATATAAATGACAAGAGTCTTGGTTTTTCTTTAAAAGTGTCTAGATATAGAATGGCACTAATTATTTAGCATACAAGAGAACATTTTATGAAGAACATGCAACTATTTCAAAAATTATCATTTCTAAGAATAAATTAACCATTTTAATAACAGTGTTTTATTCAACTTAATAGAAAATTTTCACTTGGATTAGCAAACAAACTATAAAAATATTTATATCAAGAAATATAACCTCTTCTACATGTTAGAAACTTCATTAAAAATATCTGAAGCATTTAGTTAAGAGTACACATATTCTCTGAAATAAAATTAATAAAATCAGCCCCCAATTCAGATGTGAAACAGAAATATTCTCTCTTATAAAAAAAGGTATGGCAAAATTGTTAAATGTATATGGCTAGATTTTTACATCACAACACTTCAGAAATGTCCAAGTTTTGAGGACAGAGGACATAAAAAATATTCTAAATAACAGGGAAATAATTATATGCTCCAAGATCATTGCTTTCTCTGCTATATATTTTATGAATACAGATCATCAAAAGATTAAAGTAAAGGAGGCACTTAAATTGTCAAGATATAAATTATGCCAAAAGTGTTAATTGTACCAACAATACTCACAACATCCCATAATCGCAGAAAAAAATAATGTTAAAAAAATCTTACATTTGGAAAATCATACAGAAATAAAAAGGTTATAATTACTTTAACGAAATATTCCTTCATAAAATACAATCTGAACTGACAAAAAGCAAAGATGTAATACTTGAATAGGTTATGGGGGGGGGGAGAAAACAAAGTGCTTTCAGACACATTCTGAAGAGCCTATTTAGGAAAATATTTAAATCAGACCAGTTGCATGATTTTACAACTGCAATCATAGTAGACACACTCATCTACACTTTCCCAGAAAAATTCAGAGATTATTAGGACTAAAAAAATTCATAACTCAGTAAAATCAAGTTATTTCAGAGTACCAAAAAAATTTTGTTAATTGCTTCCATCTGCATAAAAATCTTTTATGAAGACTTTGTTTAGGTTTTTAGTAAAAAAAGCTATTTTATTAACAAACTTCTTTAGACGCATGGATGATTTCTACATTATAAAAAGAATCTGAAAAAATTGTTTTTTTACAAACACCTCTTTATAGCTACATATTATTATTTCATAGAATATCCTTATTTTTCAAGTATAGCTTTTGATAATCTTAAATTTTAAACATCCTAGAAAAAAATCTTACTTTAAAAAGGGAATAGATGAAAAATAATATAATAGCAATCGTGTAGACGGGAATCACAAGGTTCACAGCACTTGCTCCTTTGGACTGTGGTTTTGCAGCATATCTTATAGATGGATGGAATAAAACCTAGACAAAATGCATTAGCTAAAATTTTTATTTAATATTCAATAAACCTAAACAATGTTTTGACATATTAATAACAAAAAAGTATTCTTGAAAACAAAATAGCACTAAAAGGAACATGAAATGCTAATTATTAAAACACTTTTAATAATTAGCAACCTTCAGTTTATTAGAGATGCAGTTACACCAAATATAGATTTTAAACATTCATGTACAGTAAACTCTCGATTATCCGGCATTCAAGTATCCGGAAAGCTCAACTAACCGGAAAAATTAGAAAATAAATTTTTCTAAAAATTTTACATCTGCGCGCCAAAATTTAGCAAGCAAGCGCGCCGTTCCATTCAGGCCGACAATTTATTTCTGGAATGCAACGTTCGTTCGGCACGGAGGGGCGTAGAAAGAAAAGAAAAACAATATATAGTACCGTGATTTACACAGACTTGTTTTAGGGAGGAAGGGAGGTTCAAAAGCAAATATGAGAACCAAATAAATAAATAATAAAAGGTCCTCACCTTTCGCCGAAAAACAAGACCTAAAAACGAAATCGACAACCAAAAAAAAAAAAAAGGCAAAGGGACAGAATCGGTAAAAAAAAAAAAAAAAAAGCTGATGGGGTTATTCCCATACCGGCAGATGTTGATTCCGACAACGTAATATCAAGTACAGGAGAATTGGAGGCGCCGCGTATTGCACAATAACCCTTGCGATCTTCTAAAAGATAATTAATTTCAATCTGGGATTTGTTTATGATCACTTAAAAGGGTTTTATTATGCTTGCTGAGTAGAATATTTTTCAGTTTCGTCGGCTATTTTTATATGTTTATATTTTTACAGTCTATATATTTATGGTAAAAATTCTGCTACAGATCATACTTTTTTAAAATTTTTATCATCAATGTTAAATTAAAATCTTCATAATATGCTTTGTAAATTCAATGTTACGGAAGATACAGAAGTATTCTTAAAAATTATATTTAATGCACATTTCAAAATGACAAACAAATTATTTGGCCGAAAAAATCATTTTAAAAAAAAGTCTACAATCTACCCCCCCCCATTTTTCCCGTCACACTCAACTATCCGGACTTTTCAGGTATCCAGAAACCGGCGTTTCCCGAGCATGCCAGTTAGTTAAGCTTTTACTGTAATAATATTTAAAAAACATACAATATAATAAATATTTTTTTGTGAACCTTATACCAATAAGATTTTTTTTAATATATATATAGGAGAGACTGTTGTATCTTGGACATGGTGAACCTTGGATCACTAATAGACCAGTCAACGAAGGACAAAAATCGATGAATAGAAAAAAAATGGTGTAGTTTTGAAATTTGGCACAGTTGTTGGGGGCAGTGTCCTAAACGACATACTAAAAGACCCCACCGGTAAGGGGTGCACAGGGAGTACAGAATTAAACTAAATGAAATTTCCTACAAAAAAAGTCCTACGGGTTTTTTTGTGGCATGAATAGATTAGAAGATACAGGGGGATTCAAAAGTAAATATTTCTAAAATTCCTTATTGTAATGGTAAAATCAATTAAAAGTGCTGAATCTACAACCCCCAGAAAAACCTCATACCTATATAATAATTATACAAGGATAGATTTGTATGTGTAGGAGTGGGGGGGGGGGGGGCTCACCATTTGATGAACAGTTGTGTTCCCTTCCTCCCTTCACATCCATTACCCTTCACAAGTCTCCTTCTACTCGTAGTCCAGTCAACGAATCGTAAATTTTAAAAAAGGCATAGTTTTGAAATTTGGCGCAGTTGTTGGGAAGACTGTCCTAAACGATATAATAAAAATCCACGCCAGTGGGGTGTGCGGGGGTTCAAAGGGGGGGATTTCTCAGTATTTCTTAAATATCTCGAAAACTACGGGTTTTAGCGAAAAACTTTTAATTACAAAATTAAATTACATTAAATTTACTACAAAAATAGATCTATATATTTTTCATAGAATGAATACTTTAGACTATATAGCAGTATGAAAAAGTGCATAATTACAATAAGTGATTCAAAATGTTAGTTTTATTTTTAAGAAAGGAAGTTTTTATTTCAAAATGGTAGCAATCTATTACAATATATCTATAACATATTATATATATAACATAATACATACCTACATAAAAATATACATAACCTATTTTTACTCTTGATCGTGATCGAATTTCATCATATTTTTCTACTATTAGATCAAATTCGATCTCCTCCTCTTCTTCTAGAGGGGCATCATTAGTACAGGTACCATGGCAGGTGCTACCAACAGAAACACATTGCTAAACGAGTGATGCAACGCCACTCCTTTGGTTGAGGAGAGATCAGCTTTGATCTTGGTTGATGATTTCAGAAATGCTGCATATCTACAGTTATTCAAATTAGTCCTTTAGCAGGGCTTTGTATATGGCTAGAAACATCTTCTCACTGGCTTCTGAGATGGCACCTGGTGTTGATGAGGGGTTATAAAAGATGTCAGCAATGTTTTTCATCTGGCTCATTTGGTTCTTGAACAATGTAACTATAGTGCTTTGTTTTTTCTATAAATAGTTTTTCTATAATATGTCGCAGCCACTGAATGCATGGAGAAAGTGGATGGTTTGGGGAAAAGGAAGTTCTTTTTGGAGCTTTCTTGTAGAAAATAATTTAGCTTCGACTTTGCTTTTGCCAGATTTCATAAAATAAATGTTACTTTCTGGTGGTGCCAAAGCAATCAGTAATACGAATAGATCTTTGTCTTGCCCTATTATAACAACAATGGGATGAGAAATTGATTTCTCTAACCCACATCTCACAATATAAGTATCAGAATCTCCTTTAGCGACTCTTGTTTCAATTCCTTCTGAAGCCATTTTCTGTATCAGTAAGTGAATAAGCCTGGCCTTATTCCTTTCATTGGTAAGAAAATGTTCCTGTTGAATTGTGACAGACTGGTTGCAAGCTTTTAAGTTAAACTCAGCATATACACTCTGTCCCAAAAGTTTATAGACTCTAGTAAAATATATTTTTTGGCAAAACGGAAAGGCATACAAACACCAATTACAAATATGTTTATTCAAACCATATGCGAATTGCATTCAACGAAATATTTAGAAAAAATAACAATTTGTATTTCAATTATATAGCAAAATGGGAATATTAGGTGTCCCAAAAGTTTATAGAATATATGACATTTCAACAAAAGGTGCTCAATACAATGTTCTTAATAGTTTAAAGTCTTTCCATTTCTCAGTATGACATTGTATACACATTTTTCCATCGACATAATTAAGGTTTGTAATATCTCTGGTTCCAAGTTGTACCATACGCTTTCAATAGCTGTCTTCAAGGCATTCACTGGATAAAATTACCCTCCATTCTCATACACCTTCCGAGACATAATGCCCCACACATTTTCAATTGGGTTTAGATCAGGGCTCATTGGTGGCCACTCAAGAACAGTAACATTTTTCGAGTTTAAATAATTTTTCGTAGTACTGGAGGTATGGATGGGAGCATCATCATGCTGATATTACCAATTTCGTCCCCCTATGTTTTTTGCAAATGGCATAAGATGATTTCTTGTGTTTCTATGTATTTAGGAGAATTTTGTCGGCCATCTAAAAAGGCCAAACCCACTTGACCATTGAAACTGAAAGCCGCCCACACCGTCATAGATCCACCACCACTTTGCCTACTGAAAAAGCTCCTGGGCTCTTTTCGTAAATCATGCCAATATTTTATATTCCCGTCAGGTCCATCGAGATTCCATTTTTTTTCATCACTGAAAAGGACAGACATCCATTTATCGCCATATGACATATGATTACGAGCCCATTATAATCTCTTACTAATGTGAAGATTTGAGAGTGGTAATCTACGAGCCATTTTTGAGTGGATCATATAAACAGATTCTATAATTCGTCTATGAACAATGTTCTTGGAGATTTGCAACCGGGAAGTCCTAGTAATTTCGTGAACCGACATTTTCCGACTGAAAGCCATTCTTTGTATCTGTCTATCACTGCGAATATCCGTTGCACGTGGTCTTGCCGAACGTGGTTTTGGCTCATATGGCGTCTTAGGAGTTAATACAAGATAAATCATACTTTTAGAATGATTTAAAAGTTTCGATATTTCCTTAACAGTCTTGCCGAGCAATTTCAAATGAAGAATTTTACTCACTTCTTCATTAAAGAGATACGAAGCTTTAGGTATCTTGAAACGCAGAACAAAAGGCAGCTTTCCTTTTCTTACAACATATTTATTAGTCTCCGAATCGATGTCAAGATTACCAATACCATATTTGCATAAAATTGCATTTGTCTATAAACTTTTGGGACAGGTTATTTCTGTTTATTCTATGATTTAAAAATTGGCATTAAATGTACGGGGTAGAACTGCTGTTTTTTTAATATAACAGACATAACATATCCATACAGTAAGTTGCAATTAAATACATCATATACAACAAAAAATATAGGCAAAATATAAGATTCTATAAACTTTTGGGACACAGTGTATATGTAGATTTAGATTATACTATCTAAATACACCAATTTAATGCATTAATAGAACCAAAAGACTGAGTAGAAGAGATCTTGTGGAGGGGAATGGACCTGATAGGAGGTTGGGAGCATGACTGTTCATTAAATAGGTTTGCCACCCCCTCCCTGACACCCATACTCCACCAATACTCTCAACACATACATTACTACCCTTTTATAATTATTATATAGGCATGAGGTTTTTCTGAGGGTTGTTGCTTCAGCACATTTTATTGATTTTACCATTACAATAAGGAATTTAAGAAATATTCATTTTTAAATCTCTATCTTCTAAACTATTGATACTACAAAAAATTTAGGACTATTTTTGTAAGAAATGTAATGTAACTTAATTTTGTAATTAAAAGTTTTTTACTAAAACCCATAGTTTGGAGATATTTAAGAAATACAGAGAAGGGGGGCGTTGGGGCCCCCCCCCCCCCGCACCAGCGGGGATTTTTAATATATCGTTTAGGCAGTCTTCCCAACAACTGTGCCAAATTTCAAAACTACATCTTTTTTAAAATTTACAATTTGTTGACTGGACTACAAGTAAAAGAAGACTTGTGAAGGGAAGCGGATGTGAGGGGAGGAAAGGAACACGAATGTTTATCAAATGGGTTTGTCAGCCCCCCACCCACCCACCCCGTTCCTACACATACAATACTACCCTTGTATAAATATTATATAGGCTTGAGGTTTTCTGAGGGTTGTTGATTCAGCACTTTTAATTCATTTTACCATTACAATAAGGAATTTTAGAAATATTCACTTTTGAATTCCCACGAATCTTCTAAACTACTAATGCTACAAAAAAAAAAAAAAAAAAAAAAAAAAAACCTTTTTCTGTAGGAAATTTCATGTAGTTTAATTTTGTAATTGAGTGTTTTTCTCTACAGCCCATAGTTTTCAATGAATATCTAAAGAGACAAAAAGGTAAGAATATCTAAAAAACAAAGAATAATAGAAGCAATTTAATTGGTGTGCGCAAGTGCAGCATCATCCAGGAAAAAATTGCCAAGTATAAAATAAATAAAAATATTAAAAAAAGGGGGGATTAAAAAATTGATAATAAAAATTATAAAAATGCATAAAAACGTCAAAAAAAATGTTATATAAAAAATCAAAAATAAAACAAAAAAATAATTAAAAAAAAAACCCTAAAAAATCTTTAGGAAAAAATTTCAAATCTTTTGTTAGTGTTTCCCTCACTAGATGGAGATACGTGCACGCATCTATTTGCCTTGTTTACATTGTAACACACGTTTGTTAAAGCGTCACTCCTTTGTTATAAGAGGTAAGATTTTAATCCCTTCTTTTTACACTTTGTTCTGGAGATTGTCTTTAATTTCTTCTTTGTGGATAAATGTTTTTCTTTCCAATACATTCCGGTTTAGGTTCAGGCCAAAAGAGGATATTAAATTCAGACCTTAAAGTCTTTTTCCTCTACAGAAAACCTATTCCACTTTTGAATCTGCATGAATGTCTGGCCTCTGATGAAGTCATTCACCAGATTCTTACTTCTTGTCGTTGCCTACTATTATTTTTTACCCTTCCACTTTTTTATCCCCCTTTTTTTAATATTTTTATTTATTCCATAGTTTTTAAGATATTTATTTTTCGCCCTTTAAACCCCGGTGCACACCCCACCGGCAGGGACTTTTAGTATGTCATTTAAACTACTGAACTGTCACTATCCCCCAACAACTGTGCCAAATTTCAAAACTACACCATTTTCTTTTTCTATTTTTCCTTCGTTGTCTGGACTATAACCCCAATCTCTGTATGGGCTGCTATCTTGTAGCAAACAGCTTACCATTTTTAACCATTCAGGTCTTGTTTATGAGTACAGCTGTGAATTTTTTTTTTTTTTCTATGAAGAAATTAAAATTTTTGAAGAATTTTATTTCTTTATTTATAAACTTCAAGAAATGTTGAAGTACTTCTTCTGTATTCCAATCTGTGCAGTATAATTTGGTAAGTAAAACTACACATTGTTTGTAAATTTGAACATAACCCGTAAAGAACTGTAAACTGCCACCTCTTGTACCATGGATCACAAACACATATACCATGGATCATAGATCCGAAGTACATGATGTTAATTATCATGGTCTTTTTCGGGTTATAAATAACACCATGCCACTGAGGAAGACGAGGAAGCAACGTGAAAATATTTATCCTGAAGCTATATAAAAGAAAAAGCATTTGAAGCTGCGTGTGCTGAAGGAGAAAATAAAATTTCAATTAGAGAGTCATGTAAAGTGTTTAATGTTAAATTTGTAACAATGAGGGCTTTTAAGAATTCTGAGAAAGGGAATTTCAAATAAGATATTCATAACGACACTAGAAAATTATTTTCTGAAAAAAGAAGAGCTCTATTTTGTAGATTATATAAACAAAGTGGTTTGCATTGACCAATAATAAAAATTGGCCTGTCAAGTGGAATGAAGAAAAAAATGCTGGAGAATTTCGTTATGACTATTTGTGACAAGGCACACTGCAAAGTTATACATTAGAAAGCCAGAAAAGACAAGTTTGTCAAAGGGCTAAAACTGTCAATCTTACCAATGTTGAAACCTTCTTTAAAAACCTAAAAAATGTCTAGATAAGTCTTAAAGAAATAAATTTTGCAAATATTCATTAGTTTTTTACTGATTCATGTTATCTTATTTTTAATCTAAGACACGTGAATTTGTTTCTGTATGATCCAAGGTACAAGAGGGTGTGAGTCAAGGTACAAGGCCATCATCTTATGCCTTGGGTTACTTCAAGGATGAAATGCAATTATAATTTTTCGGTTAAATTTTACTCTACGGTGCCCACTTACTTCATTCCTCTTAGGATTGCCAACTCTTTGCCGCCAAGAATGGAGAGGAGAGAACATTTGTTTTGGTTGCACAATGATAATTTTAACGAGTAAGATGTGTGGAAATTGATCTTTTCATCGGTGTTTTGCGCATGCCGCAATATTACAATTTGTTTTGATTGGTTTGTTCCGTTGATCTGTTGCATGTGATTGGACGATTCAATCACATTTGTTTTGTCGGCTTGATTTTTGTCTGATTTTATCATTTCGTTATGTGGGCTTTTGTACAGCTGTTGTTGATTATGGCATCGGTTCCCTTTCGACGTACCATCAGCTTCAGACAGCGGAAGCCAAAGTTGTTTTCCAGTGGTATGTGGATCAGGGATTGATAGCAAGTGGATACCAGTGTCCTAAGTGTAAACAGCAATTGGGCAATTAAAATAGGTATGTGAAGTTTTAACTAAACTTTTCTCGTTTTTGAACATTTTCATTCACTTTAGGTTCAGAACTCTGTATGTTATTCTGTGTTTTTGCTTCTCAATGAATAAGCGAAGCTACTAGTGTCCTGCTTTGCAGAAAGCGAAGCTGCTGATGTTTTTTTAAGTTAAAAAAAATTGCCCAGTACATGTTTGAAATGCTGAAGGCATTGCATGCTCCATCACGCCTTTTCAAATGAAGCATGTGCAGTAGAGCAATGAAAAGTGCACTGCACACCCAAAACAATGTTTGGCAACAGCAAATGAAATTGCACCAAGAAAAATTGGCGAGAAGCAAGTAGGCACCGTAGAGTAAAAGTTTACCAATTTCTGTTTTTTTAAATTGTCCTTCCTTATCTTATTGTTTAAAGATAGTGAAATCTAAAGTTGAATACATGTTACATAAAATTGGATAACTGTAACTAATGTAAAAATGTTAGTTTTTAGTCCTTTAACAGAAAAAGTTATCCAAGCTGCAATATTCTCCCCTACTAATTTTCAAAACAAAAATGAGTGTTCCTTCTTTCACATTTGCTTGAAACTGAAATGTGTGAGACTTAAGATGGCAGAATATAGTGACAGAAAAAAATTTCTTCAAGGAAACCATGATTATATCAAAAAGTATAAAAATATCATTACCTTGATAATAATGCAAATTATTCAAGTAATTTAAAATGAAAATTTCAAAGAAATTATTTGATTTGACAATAGTGTAAAATAAAAGAGAAAAAAATTTCAGTAAAATAGAAAAAAAATAATAAAATTTCATTTCAAAGCATCTATGTTATCATTTAAAAAACTACTTAGATAATTGTACAAGTATATAACTGATATTTTGGCATGCACAACAAAAAATATATACTTTTATCTGAGAAATACAGCAAAAAAAGAAATCTCATGGACTTGGTATTTATGAACAATGGATATTATTTTCACAATAAAACAAATTACCTTATTTGCATCCTTTGCAGTTGGCTTGTCCAATGGCCTTGCTTCACCCATTGCTTCTTTCATTTGGGGATGTATCATATCATAAAAATCTAATTTTCGTATTTCATCTACATTTTCTGAAAGGGATAAAAGATAATGACATGGCCAATATTAAAAAATATTTCAAAAGTAAAAATTAGAACACATTATTATAAGTGACACCATGAATTGATAGAGTGATTTAACAGGTAACTACCAATGGGCAGTATCACATATATAAAACTACACAGACCAGAGTCAGATTTATAAAAACCTGAGATGGAAAGATGGAAGAATCACATGAAGAAATAAGAAGGAAGAATTATAATGTGAGAGTCAAATGTTCAATAAAGTCATAATGGCAATCAAATGATACAAACAGGATCATAACATTAGATAACCGCTAAAATGCATACATTATAGAAGAGTAATTTTTGTCAGAAACAAATTTATCATACAGATCTACAGATTGGAAACGGTCACAGCAAAATCAAACAGTAAACTGTTTATTACGTTTAGACTTTTTATTCACCAAATAAACAAAACTCATTTAACTTTCATCAACTTTTTCCTTATGAGAGTTCAGATAATGTACTAGCAGAGTTTTTTCCTTTGCTAAGAATTTCACTCTCCCTGTTGAAATAATCTGTCTTTCCTATAATCAGCTGGCAGATCATTTTACTCTCCTATTCATCCCCTCTACATATGACGGGCAAATGAGGGAAAAAAAAGAATAGTAACTCTACAGGCAGCTGATGATCTTAGATTTTGTCCTCCAATTATTTGAAAGGAGGTAAGTAGTAACAAACATTCCACGAATCAGGAGCTTAGAAGAACTTCTGAAGTGTATTTGACGCTGAGGCTTTATTTTGTTACAGCTTTCAATTGGACCAAAATTTAAGTCCAAAATATTTTTGTCCTGTTAAAATTATTCAAATATCTCAAACTTAGTTGAAAAGCTTACATCGGATTACAAACATATCATGAGAATATTATTACATTCATCATGCTTCTTTCTTTCTTTTTTTGAAAACAATGCATTGTATCAATTTTTACATTTTACCTTAATTTAATACACAAATTATTACATTTATTTAAAATATTATAAATCAAATGTTGTTAGTTAATTTATTTTTCCTCTATACCTTCCATTATTTTTACAAAGAATTGCATGTAAAGAATAAAACATGCATGGTTTGGTCAAGTCCATGATAAAATGCTTTATTCAGACTAGAGTCTTTGAACAATCCATGTTTGGTCAAGAATAACCAAACACAAAATACTGTTGATGCTTCATTCAAGAGAAATCCCTCATTTAACCTATGCAATACTTCGGTAATGAGGTGCTTCTAGGATACTGCTATTAAGCAGCTTACTTATAAATATGCTTTACTGATCTACAGTCAAAAAATGTTAACAGAAAAGGCAACAGTGACTAATTAAGTTCCTCCTCCTTTACAAAACCTTTCAATTCAAACCCCTGTTACAACTTTAAAATAACCAATTCACGAGATTTTGCAAAGAGCATCATTTCTTCATACACAATAAACAATGTGAATCTATTTTCAAAGGTTTATTCTCTGAAATTTTAATATTCATTTTTATACAACGAAAATCAGCACGCCTGTTCATATCACACAGATGGAATAAATATGACTTAAAATATATTTATAATTCATCATCGTGTAATTTTCAGAGTAATAACAAATAAATATGAATTTGTTTTCATATTTTACTAAGAAATTAACAAATTTATTGCAACAACGAAATTTCCATTTTAAAAAAATCAAGAAACGCTATAATATTTCGATTTCAAATCACTACCCTAAAATTTACCTTCTTCATTTTCAGACGGGAAAAGTATTGAAATAATCATTGGGTAAAATATTTTTGGCCATAATATGGCGAAACACGCAACAACTACGGCTAAAACTGTCAAACTTCTCTTCGACAACGGCTCAATCGGTGCCGTCATTCTTTCACTCACACCGGTGGTAAATACAAACGAAAGTAAACAAGAACTGCCCAAGAGCAACCGCAAAATCTGGAATTGCCATTCTGAAAACCAGAAATAAATAGCATGGATCCACTCAGTCAGTTTAGCAGCAAAAATGGTTAGATTATTTTGGTTTAAAAGAATAGACATTTATACTTATTAGAAACAAAATAAACAGTGTCATTTACTTTATTTGTTAGATTAATACTAGGTAATACAAAAGATGTTGTTGTTACGGGTCTCAAAATTTCGATTCGTTAGAAGTCAAAACAATTGACAACATGATCAAAACAATTATAAAATCACCTGCAATCTGTAAAAAATGATTCAATACAGAACTTCTTAAAATCAAATTTTATAAGCTATCTAAGGGGTCTATTCTGGTACCCCCGGTTGGGTTGGGAGACGTCACTTTTCCCGTTGTTAACTTGACGGAAAAAGTGGCGATGCCAGCAACCGGGGAATTACAAAATAGGTAAATACATTTAACGAGCTTTGTTTAGATACAATACTGTTAAATCCCTAGAAAAATAGTAAGATGCACTAACTTTAGTGCATTAATTTGAAATTAGTTGATGATAATACAGTAAATTAATAGATTAATGAAAATGTGTGTTATGGGTCTATTCTGCTACCCACGGTTGGGTTGGGAACGTCACTTTTCCGTTGTTTGCGTGCGGAAAAGGCGTCTCCCCAACAACAAAGCCAAACCTAGACCGGTTATTGCTTTTGTGGGTAAAGGATATCGGCCTTATACAAAATGAGGACATATCAGAATCAACTTTTTTCGCATTATCGAAAATTCGATTTTGCGATTTTTTTCCTTTATTTAAAAAGCACTCGCACAAAATTCTACACAAAATATTTTGCTAAAATTGACTCAATAGTTCTCCACACAAAGAATTCTAAACGTCTCTGAAAGGACTACCATGTTTCATGACTGCAAATTTTATCATCTCACTTTTTTTGTGAATTCTTTTAACTTCTGCTGATGTTTAATTATTGCTTTAAAGATAATGGATAATCATACACATTTCGAACAGATACTTAACGGCACTTTTTATGATATGAAGCTTCTTTATTATTATTATTATTAAATAAAGACATTTTCAAGTTTCATTTTTTAAATTATTCTGTAGATGGCAGCACGATGCATAGACAATCCCAATAATAGGGTCGGATTAATATATGGTACGAATCCAAGATTAGGCAGCACGCATTAGGATCAGTACTTCGGAATCGGAAACAATGAATTTACTTATTATTAGAAATGGGAATTAAAATGAACAGACTCAACCATGCAAAAACCTAACTGTCGTATTTAGAGAAACAAAAATAAAAAAAACCGACAGTTCATACACCATACCTCAATACATGTAAGTGCATCTAGTTCTCTATGTGGTAATATAATAACAATAAAGACTAGCAGTGTAATATGTAAAGAACTGAAGAAAAACACTCGCTGAAATATTTTTAATTATTTTTTTGTATTATATACACTAGTGTCAAAAAATAGGATTAAACGGGAAAATCACCATATTCGGCGAAGGAGGCAACGTGTAACTACAAAATTTGGATATACATGGCAAAATCGGTTCACAGCAAAAATTCTGCATGTCAGTAAATTTTATAAGAAATTTCTTTGATATAGGAAAAAAAGTTTGTAGTAGTGTTCTGTATCCATTTTCAAATATCACAGAAAATAGTGAAATAGCTGAATTGTAAAAAAAAAAAAAAAAAATGAGAAGAAGACATCATCTGAATGACGCCTGGCGATGGGAAGTAATAGGACATCTTGAAGGACGTCAGTGACCAAAGATAATAGACCCATAAATATCAATCGCTCCGTTATTTGCCGCTTATGAAACCGGTATCAAAGTAAGGGAATAGTTTCAGGAAGAGCAGTAAATGGACGTCCAAAACACACTAGGGTGTCTTTTTTTCTGGGTTTGCAACAGGAGAGGCGTTAGAGTTTTCCCGACAGGGGGTCATGGTCTCCCCTACGAGGGGGCACGACTTGCTGTACGGGGAGACGAGTGTAATGAAATTGGGCTCAAATCTTAGCCAGATCTTTCGTTATCAACTGGTTGAATACTCCGTACAAAACTTTTCCCCAACGGGGTGAAGAAACTTCCCCCGGCGGGGGGGCACAGCATCCCGACAGGGAGGCCCTGCCCTCCAAGTCCCCCCACTGGCGCCACCTCTGGTCTGCAAGCCACGAATCAATTGATTGCACATCAACTTGCTTTGGTCTTTGCAGCATCAACAGGAATTGTATAAGGTCAAACTGTTTACAGACGGCTAGATGCAAATAGAGACGGATTAAGCTTCTAGGGGCCCTTAGGCAATGCAAGTCTCGGGGCCCCCTTCTTCCACCCAAATTTTTAAGATATTTTTTTTTTATTGATTTTAATTTAATCTCTTTATAAGCAGTTTTTAAGTAACAAATTTTGAAAAACTGAAATAACGAAACGTACTTCACTTTCAAGAGAGTCGATTTCTGTATCTCGTGTACAAAAAAAAAAAAAAAAAGTAGTTTTATACGAAATAGTAAAAATATTGCAAAACTTTTAAATACAATCTAAATACTATTTAATTATGGAATCTGAATTTTTTTAATTATAAAGCAACATATTTTTTAGATTTATAAAGAAACATGATAGAAAACTTGCATAAGATAATTATTAGGAATGTTGTTAGAATAATGTTCTAAAATTAAACGATACTTGATTTTAATTTGAGTAAGTTTAAGTACACTGCCCTTGCAAATTAAATGAAAGCACAAAATTAAATTACCCAGAAAATAACACAACAAAAATCCCGAGGCCTCGGAGCCCACGAAAGTTGCGGGGTCCTTAGGCAGTTGACAGGGATGTAGTAGAGCCGGAATGCACAGGAACGGCGTTCTTGCATTGCTTTTTTCACCAAGATAAATAAATAAGAGAAAAATTGCGAAAACGTCCTTAAAATAGCGCAATATTTGTTCCTCAGGTTAGAGCGTTCTGGCACTGCTTATTTTGCAACTACACCATTGGCAGTTGCTTACTTTACCTATTTGTTAATCCGGACCTGGATACAAGTAATTTGTATACAAGGAGACCTGTGAATTGTTTTCCGTTGAGAGTCTCATAAAGGTACAGCTTACACTGGGCTCAAGATCACCTCAACTGAGCATAATAAGAATTGATCGTGATTCCCTTACCGACATGTTCCTGTTTAGCCTACAGACAAATTCCCGACGTTTACTGATCTGCAAGATCCCTGAAAGTCGGTATCAGGATTACAGTCACCGGTCGCACTGATCTCCACATCAACCCGCAAGGTACTTACTGTGAGTGCAGTATGACACAGAGCTAACATAATTGCACAGCAAGTTCTCCCATTTCTTGGAGCCATTAAGTCCTAAACATCCTACTCTTGTGTTACCCTATATTATTTAAAGATTCACTGTACATTTTCTTTGTAAATTTGTAGGCTAGTGTCTTTTATATTAACCGCTCCCGCCGGGGGGCACCACAAGTACGTGTATGAGAAGCCGCCGGATAATTAAGCGGGTTCTCGCTTCCCTAGTGCGTATAGTAATGGTGTGGTGGGGTTGAGTTAGCTGCATCACTATGATGGGACGCACTTTCTGTGAGAGGGGTTATGACGAGGCCGGTGATGGGTATTTGGACTCCACCCTCAGTTTCCATATTGCTCTCGTGGCGACTAATTAACCCGGATGATTTGGCAGGGAGTGGATAGCTCTTCCCTAGAAATTTTACCCGATGTTTTGTGAAAGTTTCATTAATTTCAAATAAATAGTTTTCATGTTATCTGCTTTTTACACTTTGTTGCTTAACTTTTAGATATCAGAGTAGATATCACAAAATACAACCAATTTCTGCTTGCAACACATTTTTTCATTACCTTTTCAACGATGTTTTATATTTCTAAATTCAAATTTCTGCCTTTGATTTCACGTTTATATCTGTTAATGTAAAGTACTGGCTATATAAATAATTATTTAAATGTTAGTAAATGTTTTCAGTAATATATATCTCCGTAAATTTGATTCCCAAATATTTTAAGCCTGAAGATCTCGTTGAAATTAGCAAATCCTAATGGTTCTGAGAGAAATCTTCCACACGAACATTTCTTTTTATTATATGAACAGAACTTTCGCATTTTCATTTCAGCGGCGATTCCTTAATACTTTTTTTAAAGTTACTTTCAACATGAATAGCATCTTAATAAAATTATTATAGAAATGAACGTTGAAGTAAAACTCAGGCGTAACGATATCCATCAGAGATCAGAAATCCTGCCTTCTCTTTCATTAAAGATTGCTTCATACTTTATTTTTCAAAATTTTCACAAAAATTCTTCTGAAGAAAACTGATGAAAATTGGATACGACTTTGTTTACTTTGAACGAAGGTTGCATAAGATTTTCCTGTGGGTCGTGAAGAATGTTTTCTTGTTTAGACGACGCCTGTATTTCAAAACACTTTTCCACGACCCATGGGGAGGAGAGTTATTATAATGCTGCAATTCGCAGGCAGCGAAAATATTTCGACAAGATTAAATTCTAATATAAATGCCTGATATACAGTTTTATTTAAAATCATTTTAATAAAAATTTCCATATTTCTTTTGTATTTATTTTTAGAAGAATATACCGATCATATTGATGTAAAAAATGCACATTTTGGTCTTAATATCCTATTTAATGCCAATTTCAAATGTATAATGGTCAGTATTGCAAAAGTACTTACCTTATAACTGTATTTAAAGAGATGATGGTTGCCATAAAAAGCAAATTTGCTATAATAATATGGAATAGTAAATACAGTTATGAAATGCATAAAATATACAGGATGCCATATAATAAAAAAGGGGGATTTTAAAAGTTAGTGAAAAGTAGAATTTAAAAAAAAATTAAAAATAAAAAAGTCTATGAGGTAAACAGCCTTAATTATTTTATAGAAGATTCGCGTCTTTTCTGAAGTCCATTACTAGGCAAGAAAATATATTATACGGAAATTTCTAACAACAATTAATTTCGTTTTGTGTAAGAATTTGCTATACGTTCATTTTGCTGTAATGAGGTTTGACAGTATTCATTGATCTATCTTTTAAAAAATATTTATGTAAGTAATCAATTGTTACTTCGTTACAACTGTTCTCGGTGTGAACGTCTGTGACGTTGAAAATGGAATAAATTCATACTGACGTAGTACGTCACGTCAAATACGCCGTGACACTTTGATCTTAAAATTCATTGCTATCTTGCAGGAGGAAAACGGACGTGACATCCTTGCAGAGCGTAAGACAGTGTGCAGTTTGATGTAACCTTAACCCCGTCCTGCCCTGGCACTCGAACATTGACACTGAATGATAGTCGCTAAAATAGCTCGAGCACTGAGGCCGGAGTCCTAGTAGCCATCACCGGCCAGGCCCCGACCCCACCCGTAGGAGGTACGTACTATCACTGGAGGGAGGTAACCCGACCCCCGCCATCATTGTACCCCCAGGAGAAGCGAGACCCCGCTTACTTATCCGGCGGCTTCTCATCTACGTACTCGTGGTGCACCCGGGGAGTGCAGTTTGATGTAAAATGACATGAGAAGTTGCGTTTTCGTGTCATTGTGACGTCACGTGAATCGATTCTATTATTATTTTAAAATGTCAGAAATAAAAGCAAAAGAAAGCTAGAATGTTTAATTTCCATATGAAGAACAATTTAACGGATGCATATTTTTATAAAATTCTACTTTTACTTTCAATCGCATATTATTTTTATTTTCAATCATTATTTGGTATTTTAGACCCAGAGCTACAGCGAAATTTAGAAAGATAAAGCGATTCCCATTTCAATTTAACCAAATTTATTAGTTTCGATAATTCTCGCTATTTAAGTACCTATTTCTTTAATAAAAGTATAAGAGAGGAAAAAAAAAAACATCATCTATATTACTTGATATGACTCTTAACATCTTGTTATTGAAGTTATTTCGTGACCAAATACGATGAATCAATGTCCTGAAAAAGAAAACTGACAAATTATTCTTATTGATTTACCATTATACAACAGCAATTGTTTTACGAACACAATAACTTCTATAATTTAAAACTGGTTTATGACAGTTGTGTTCGCACCAATCATCATTAATGTTAATGAGCTATACAAATGATTTATATATTTTTTGTTATATTTGTATATAGGTTACGTTTTACTTTTTTTTAATTGGACTGTAGTGATTATTTATTGCTATAACCCCATTAAGAAAAAGCAGGAATCAGAAGACATTTACACTGCAACAGAAGAATGACGGTCAACATTGTTGGGAATCAAAATGAGACAATAACAAATGTAATCAGTTTTTTCATATTCGCATACTGTAAAGAAAACTTTGTACTAACTTGTAGTAGAAGAAACTTTATTGATTATCTAATTTCTTTTTATTGAATGGGATGTTAACTTTAAAATTTGCGTTCAAAATGATAGATCAATGAAGTACAATCAAATATGGTCTCATTATTTGTTACAATTAGAGAATTTTTTAGTTTTACAAAGGTGGTAAAAACATTCCTGGAGGCACCTCGATTACGAAGAAGAGCGTGTTCTCGGTTCCCCTGAACATTAGAAGGTCAAGGTCAGAATCCGTGTTGTCGACGCGTAGCAGCCGGTCATTCAGCTATGTCCGTGAGTGCAAATTGCGGGGCGCAGTAACTCTACAGAATTATATATTGATGCAAACCAAAGATTTTCTTCAAAAGTTCCTTAAATTTATAGCCATCATCAAGCAACTTTAAACTCACGCTATGTCCGCGGTTGCAAATTGCGGGGCTCAGTAACTGTCTAGAATTATATTGATGCAAACCAAAGATTTTCTTTAAAAGTTCGTTAATTTTATAGCCATTATCACGCAACTTTAAACACATGCTATGTCCGCGGTTGCAAATTGAGGGGCTCAGTAACTCTCTAGAATTATATTGATGCAAACCAAAGATTTTCCTAAACAGTTCGTTAATTTTATAACCATTATCAAGCAACTTTAAACACACAATATTATCTTATTAAAAATCCTCGGTTTTCCGAACGCTTTTACTAAGCAATATCGTTAAAACTATGGTATAGGTAATGAAGTCAAATCAGGCGAGGGCAATTAGAAGACGAATATAGATGAGCTTATTATCTAACAGCAAACTGTATGACGCTGAGCTGTGACGTCACATCCTTCTTCATACTACTGAATACGCCAAGAATTCAAAAATTTTATTAGTCAGCGCACTTTATGCGTATCACGTGAGCATGAATTCATTCCGAAAATTATAATCTAGAAAATTAAAGAGGAATACATTGGAGAAAAAATGCTTTGCAGAAAATTCTTAGTTGATTGATTCGATCTACAGGGTGATTCAAATTTCTGACTACAAACTGTCAGTGGAGGTAGAAAGTACAGAAACAACCCAGAATCACAACCGGTAACGGCACTTGGATAAGCTAGACAATTCACAAAAATACAGAAATAACAAGCCAATAAAGGACGACATCTTTTTATTTGACAACATTTTTCACTTGGGCAGTGAGTGCTGTAGAACATTCCGTATTGACACAAGTTCCTGTGTAAATTCACAAACACTGGATGATGCTGTATGCATCTGTTAGGGTACCGATCCTTCAATTGTTCCAACGACTACTCCGTACACAAGGTGTATGTCCACTACCACAGTATTTGTAAACCGTAGCACATTCCCTGCACGCAGTTACACTTTAAATGACTAATGAAAATCAGCTACAGCACTGGCGAACAGCGCCCTCTAATCCATCCAGATGATGTTTCATGCCATGGTTTCCTATGCAAGTTTGGTTTGTTTTTGTACTTCCTACTTCCCCTATAAGTTTGTACGTTGATTTTTGAATTGTCTTGTATATGAATATGTGTATCTGTAGGATATACATATAGTAGAGTATAAAAAGTAGATATGCATTGTTAATAATATTTAAACACACATTTATATGAAAACTGAAGAATACTATCGAAAATCAAAAAGAAAAAATTAACATACGTTAGTGCTTAATGTAAATAAATTTTTCGATTCTTTAATAACACTTTTAAAAATAAATCACTCGGTATCACAGGGCTCAGACGAGAAAATTTGTCTTTAAAAAAAGCCATTTTGATAATCAATAATCAATTGCTATTAAAATTAATAACTGATTGTAATAAATTGCTAATAACAGCATAAAATATTATTATTAATAGCATTTTTTGAAACATTTTCACGACTTGTTGAAATGTTTTTAAAAACATGATCATAATAGAAGCGTCAGTTAAGAATAAAATAGCTTTTATGCTATTTTAAATTTGAATTTCAATAAAATCATGAGTGATCAATCACTATATGGTAGCTAATGGTGGATTTCAGCAAGAAATAATGGGGCTGTGGTAACTGATAATAGAGCTTCTGTGATTAAAAGATCTCAGGTGAATCGTGAGGTGAACCTCAGATTCACAAGCCGATGCAAATTAATTCATTGGAAGTTGAAAAGTCCTCACGTTTGTTGGCGTGGAAGCCCAAAGGATGAGATGCTGGCCAAAGTGTTGTCCATCCCATCTGACCACAATTCAAAATTATGCGGCCAGTCCTCTTTAATCAGTATAATTTAAAAATTAAATGCTATACATAAAATCAAATCAAATAAAGTAACAGTGTATATGTTACGGTCAATGTAGATTATCGGTTATTATGTATAATTATCGGATCTTTAATTGGTTATTTTGCATAATCACCGGTTATTATGGATAATAACCGCAGTAATTATACATAATAACCGATTATCCACATTGACAGTAACATATACATAAAATTATGCAAGATGAGTTAGGAGGAAGACAGTGATGGTCTGAAAAAGGATATCACAGTATAAATGCTCAGAGTCTAAACATGGTACATTTCAAAAGATAATGAATTGGTTTTGACAGTTAATTAAAAATCCTTTTTTAATGTTAAATGAAGCCAATGTTTATTTGTTCAAAAGTTTTAAACGATTTTAAATGATAATTTTGATAATTAGTTATTAAATGATAATTATTTAATATATTTGAAACGATTGTAAATGATTAATGTGCTTGATTAACATCCCATTTTAAAGCCACACTGTAAGTTGCCGAGGAAGGACTAACTAATTCTGCGCATAAGGTAAACGATGAGGATGACATCTGAGATAACCTCCAATTCTGCAAACTCCTGTGTACGAGCGTACAGGTGGACTCTTAATGCACACTCATAGTGTGCCCTTGATAAAATCGAAATTCAAGCCAGTCGTTATGCCCAAAGGTTCAGAACGGTATAGATACCAGATGCAAAAAGCTATATATAATTAAATGATAAATGGAAGATTGGAACGAGTACCCTAGTAGCACAAGTCGTTGGCATACAGTTGGCCCAACGTTGCCATCCACGGTTGGCCAACGGTACGGATTGGCACTCTTTCTTACGGTTACCCAACCAACCATTCCCCAATGTTGGCCCAACTGAGTTGCTAACTGTTGGGCCAACCAAGTTTTCTATATAAACCTACGATGGCCCAACCAAAGTTTTCTTATTTTTTTAGGTCTATATATACACATACATTTTCAAAAAAAAAAAAAAATGGAATTTTGAAATGTGGGAATTTTGGAAACTTTGGCGGGAAGCAACTATTTTGACAATATTTACATGACTAATAAACTGCCTACTGGAATATTACTTTTCCTTTTTTTTATGAAATTATACATGTATACAAATATATATGAATACTATATTTTTGTGGATAACTTGTAGAGATTAAATAAACACTCTATGCAGTTTTGGTGTTTAGAGTATGGAAATATAATCTGCATTAATATTTTTTATTAGCGTTATTTAAAAACAAATTCAATCAAGAATAGTCTGACCACTTCACATTATCAGGAAACATCAACATGCCTTAACACTTAATCTGTAAACTAAAATTATCATTAGACGACTAAAATATGAAATTCCATCAGTTCTACATAACGTTTTGTATTAAACAGTGCTGTTATCACTTTAATGTAGCATAGAGCATTTTAAAAAACAATTCAAATTACATACTTTAAAATGATGAAAGTCAAAACAACTTCAAAATGAAGTTTGAAATTGTATTCTGATATTTATAGTAACTTGGTTTAAATCACAAATTTATAATATGCGATATTATGCACAATTATCAAGATTGGATTATTTACAGAAATAGAAATGACCCAAACATAAAATATGAACACATTTCAAAATTCTCCCCCCCCCCCTCCCAAAAAAAACCCAGTGTTTTCAGCCTCTACAAAACTCTTAACCACATGCTAAATCATTACTTCTAGTGTGCATCTCTTTATTAATCTTTATCAGGCGATAACAACCTTGAGGTAAGTGCTCCACTACAAAAATTGGAATACCTCTACAAAGATATACCTAAACTTCATTACAGTAGCTGCGAAAGACCAGCGGCTAGAGGGCTTTTTATCACACGGAGAGCTATTGTAAGCTGTTTTCGTCAGCATGAGCGCAATGCCACTCACCAACAAAGATTTTAGCATGTGACCGGTCAGACAAAATGAAGGAAATTGTGGGCTGTATTCGACAGGCTAGAAAATGCACACGATGCTGACGAAAAATCGTCAGCAGCGATAATTCAAACCAATCGGGTGTGACTTTGATGGTGGCGTAGGCCGAAATCCTTTCTGACCGGTTGTCTCAATGCGTCACGTGCTACAAACATTTTTAATGTTTTAATAATGGTAATGCGCTCACGCTGACGAAAACAGTGTACGATAGCTCTCCGTGTGATATACGCTTAAGGGTTGATTCAACTTAGGACCATCGTGCATGCGGGTCTAATAAGTGTTAACTTCACTTAAGAGTCAATAAACCAGTGGTTTTCGGCCTCTTAATACGTAGGACCCAAGTTTTAATATCAGGTTTTAATCTAGTGTTAAGACTGGTAATAAACTGCAACAGGTTTTGGAGCTTTAGATTATTAATATCAAAATTACTTTTGCGTAACTAAAAGGTAATTTATTATTTTTACTTTCTCGTATAAGAAGTATACAAAGAGAAAGTATTGTAATCGTCAAAAAATTCGAACTCGAGATTTTGACGAATCTCCACGTTTTAGATCTCCCTGAGTCCGAAAAACACAATTTTGGAATTATGTCTGTCTGTGTGTGCGTCTGTGAACACGATAACTCTAAAACTATTAGAGCTACGGGGATGAAATTTGGTATGTGAACTTAACACATAATTTGTAGGTTTCTATCAAATTTTGAACAAAATCCGTCAAAGGGAAGTCTGTCTGACTGTATGTCCGCGGTTATGTGAACGCTATAACTCAAAAACTTGAAAAGCTAGATGGATAAAATTTCATACACAGTTCTGTCGTTATGAATGTAGGTCCGTATAAAATTTTGGGCCAAATCCGTCAACGGGTTGACTGTCTGTCGGTCTGTATAATCGCATCTCCAACGAATCCGCCATCTCCACGCGCATGCATACTGGACGCAATCTTCTGTGCACGATATTTATTGACTCCTGCTTGGCGCTTTTTTTCATCCGATTCTCCATTCGCCTACGTACTGGTAGCAATCTGTGCACGCGGAAGGATTACGCGACTTGTCCTTGAGCCAGCAAGAGTAGAAATCGGTACGCATTTAATCGGAACACATCTCTTTGAATTTGATTCTTTACCTAAATATTTTCTGATAGTCATTGGATCCTGGGTTACAATAGGCTCGAATTTTTTTATCCACGCCGGGGGGGGGGGGGGAACCCCCCTTTTCGAGAAGTATACGAGAAAGTTGAGGGGAGAACACTCCCGCTGGTTTTATAGAGAGAATGTGCGATGTTGGTTTCAGCATTTTTTTTTCCCCACGGTTTCGCCCTCCTTTTCCCTAAGGAGACGAACTTACAGATTCAGGGTTACCAAATGATCCTCTGTATTCTGTAAAAGTCATTAGTTTTAAATGTTTTCGTGTGGGGTTGATTGGAAGCTTGAAGTACTCGAGGTCAAAATGATGTGCCGTTGTTATTCTCGAATCATTGCTTGATATATAGGTAACTGTAACTGAATACTTCAACGAAATTGATACGAATTACCAAACTTACTCCAGTAGTTCATAAGGTATGATGAAATTCATTGTATGTAAGTTAGGATTAGGTTCACTCATCAAGCTATATTTAAATATTAATCAAAAGAAAATTAATGATGCCTTAGTGTGAACTGATTCAATTCATGTGTCTTTGACGACACATGACAAACGTAACTGCGTATCACTAACAGCACGGCTAACTGCATCTTTTCTTACGCTATGCTGTAACGTCACATCCTTTTTTCTCTAGCAGGATGCACTATGGATTCCAAAATTAAATTGGCACAGAGCACTTATAGGAAATCATATGAGCATGAAATGACTCCATTAAGCTATAATGTAAAATTATTTTATATGTATTCTAAAATATTAGCTTAAAGTCCGAAAATTGCAGAAATTTTTGCTTCATATTTTAGTATTTATTAACTAACATAATCAAAATTGTATGGTCCAAATAAAACTATAAAGATTGGTAACGAACATTTAACTGCAATATTGTTCGATTTTTTACTCCAAGGTCTAAGCACAGGCCAAAATTAAGGTTAATCCATTCAAACACTCGATAGTCGAAATCAATCTCTGAATTATCATTATAGTTTTGTTAAGGAACGACTCCGCGAGCTTCACGACTTATCTATAAAACAGTTATGCAAGTTAAAACAAGAGGGAATTCAATCCAGAAAGTATGTTTTTCAGTGTACATATTTCTGAAAATGCGATCCTCACGAATTATCGCAGAAGTCATTCTTAGACCGATTACACCCAGTCGCAATTCAAACCGCTTCCAACCTTCTGTCAACAGTTTATTCAAAGAAATGTTATTATCACTACTATTAAGAAATATTAGTTTTATATATATTACTATTATACTATACAACAAAAATGGCAAAAGAAGGTTTCCTGTTAGTTTGACTGAAATCACTTACCGTTTGAAATAAAATGCAACTTAATTGTAGTTTAACCAGAAATTTCAGTTTCCGGCAGAGTAATGAATCTTAAAATACAAAAGGGACACGAAATAGATGAAAATTTTAAGCTTTCCTTTAATCTTTCGTTTATAGCCCCCTCTCCCGGGTACTATTGTCTTTTTGCCCCTAAGCTACATGATTGATTGGATACGAGATAGATACTCGTAGATTAATGTTCCGATTTGAAATTAAAAGGTGTACTAAGGACGGACCTCACACGAGTCAGATGATGAGCCGTCACCCCATCCTCCAAATTTCCACACCACACCAATGTGGGGACGTTCGCCTCGCAACAGAATGAAAGTGTACCAGGCTCACATATACTGCTGTCTTTCTGTGAAATCGGACCTTGCGCACACGATTTTCTGATTCGAAGTCAAGTCACCGTGACCCCTTGATTCTTACCTCAGTATATGTCCAGCTGTGAGTAAGTAATGGAGTCCCTGCAATTTTAACATACTTTCAATGTTCCAGTAATATAAAGTTGTCGACTAATTGCAAGTCCTGTGTATCGTCATGTGAATGATACTTTGAAAAGTGATTCATTTACTCTCGATATTACAGGGTGGTCATAAAATTATTTTGCCCATGAACAAACTTTCTGTGGCTGCAATGATCAACAAATGCAAATGAAATGCAAGGAAAACGTATTTCATAGTATGCGCTAGAGAGTGAGAAGAAGAACCAAGCTGTCATGATTACAGTCACAGCGACAAAATTTCGGAAATTTGCAATTGCGACACCAATTTTTACTTTCTTGTATACGAAGCATACAAAGAGAAAGTATTGAAATCGTCAAAAGATTCGAACTCGAGATTTTGTTGAATCTTCACGTTGGAGACTTCCCTGAGACCGAAAAACGCAATTTTGGAATTATGTCTGTCTGTCTGTGAACACGGTAACTCAAAAATTATTAGAGCTACAGAGATGAAATTTGGTATATGGTCTAAACACATAATTTTTAAGTTTCTATCATATTTTGGACAAACTCTGTCCACGGGAAGTCTATCTGTCTGTCCGTGTTCATGTGAACACCATAACTCCCAAACTTAAATAGCTAGGTGAATAAAATATGGTACACAGTTTTATCATCAGGAAAGTAGGTTTGTATCAAAATTTGGACTAAATCCGTCAACGCATTGACTGTCTGTCGGTCTGTATAATCGCATGCTTGCGCGCGAACACGATAACTTCTAAACCCTGCGACTTAGATAAATAAAAAATGGTATGAGATCCGATAACATTAATTGTAGATCCGTGCCCAATTTTCATTTCAGTCGGTTTAAAAAAAAGGCATTCAAATTGCATATTCGGTTTCTTCGCCATTCTACGACGCAGAAAAAAAAAAAAAAAAAAACCAGCGCGAGTGGCCTCCCCAAAACTTTCTCGCATACGAATAACACGGGTAGAGGGAAAAAATACACCTCGGGCCGGAAAACGTGCGGTATTCCCTAAGGTGGGGAAAACACTCGTCCCAGCGTTCGCAGCTTTTTTTTTTTTTTTTTCGTAGAATGGAGAAAAAACCGTTTCGATGCCTTTTTTTTAAACCGATTTAAACGAAAATTGGTGACAAACCTACAATTAGGGTTGCAAGATTACATACGAAATTTCATTTAACCGAGTAATTTTGTTAAGAAGTTATGGCGTTCAAAAGTGAGTGATTATACAGACCGACAGACGGTCAACCCTTTGACGGATTTAACCCAAAATTTTATACGGACCTGCATTTTTGATGAAAAAACTGTGCACCAAATTTTATCCATCTAGCTATTTAAGGTTTTGAGTTATATGAACGCGGACAGATAGACAGACTTCCCGTAGACGGATTTTGTCCAAACTATGACAGAAACCTACAAATTATGTGTAAAGATCACGTACAAAATTTCATCCCCGTACCTCTAATAGTTTTCGAGTTATCGTGTTCACAGACAGACAGACATAATTCCAAAATTGTGTTTTTCGGACTCAGGGAAGTCTAAAAATTCATTCTCTTTCTTCTTTATTTATTCTTTCTTTATTTTATTCATTAATGACCTTACTTGTGTTTTTAAGTACTCTGAATGCCTTTTATTTGCTGACGACTTGAAATTGTTTGGTTCAATACGTTCCGATTTATATTCTGTTCTTTTACAAAGAGATCTTGATTGTCTTTTTAAGTGGTGCATAGACAACAGATTACACTTAAACATTGAAAAATGTAGTGTTCTCTTAGTTACACTCGAAAGGCTCAACCTTTGAATCATGTATACAAAATTAACAATTTTGTTTTATCACGCTCAAATACAGTCACTGATCTTGGGATCATCTTTGACTTCACACTTCATTTTTCCCAACACATCGATACAATGGTCTCTAAGACATATCGCAGGCTTGGATTTCTTAAGCGTAGAACCAGAGAATTTTCCAGTGAACTTACCCTCAAAGTCTTGTATTGCGCTCATATTCGTTCCAAACTGGAATACTGCAGTATTATCTGGAATCCCAATTACCGAAACGAAATTGAAATTGTTGAGCGAATACAAAACAACTTCTTGAGATATTTACTTTACAAGTAAAAAAATGGATTTTACTTGCATGATATATCTTCTTCACTCCTTCGTAATATTTTTAATATGCCTAGTTTATGCTCCAGACGAAATGTTTCTTGTGTTCTTTTCTTTTACAAAGTTATTAATGGTTCAATTGATTGTAATGATATAATGAACTCAATAGATTTCGCTGGGTCAGCCAGATTTTTAAGAAACCAGAGTTCCTTTCCAAATTTAGATTCAAAATTTAATTACATTAACAGGTTCTCGCTATATAGGTTTTATAAATTTTTTAACACGTTCTCTGATGAACTTGACATTTTTAATATGTCTCTAGGTGCTTTTAAGTCGAAATGTTTGCATCTTTTAAATACATGATATGTTTTATTTTGCCTTTCTACAACATTTTAGATTTTTATGCTATTCGATTTTCCGTGTTCTTATGTATTCGACCAGTTTTTTAATGTTTTTTTTTATAGGTTTCAATTTTTGTACTCTGTTTTTAGCGCCGTGTTTGATTTATTTTCATCTTAAGTGTTACAATTTTTTTTTTTTATCTCAAGTGTGTATTTACGTTTTTAAACTTTTAAACTCATGGTGTGTTTTTATTAGACTCGGTGCTTGGGTGTTTTGACTTTTTGACCCTTGCCTTTTGGAAATGAACTTTAAATTTAAAAAAATTACGGCTTTTGATGTCATGGTGTGTTTTAAAGTTTTTGTGATTATGTGTTTTCGTTTTTAATTATACATACGTTTACATAAGTTTTATGATTTTATGTATTCTCTGTGTTCTACTTTTTGCTTCTAAGGCATTTTTTTTATTATTATTTACTCGTTGTGACTTTTGTTATTTGTGGGTTTGTTAGCACTCTGTAAATGGAGTTTTCTCTGCAGTGTGCTTTTCTTTAAATAAATAAAAAATAAACAGTTACAAAACGTGGAGTTCGTCAAAATCTCAAGTTCGAATTGTTTGACAATTACAATATTTTCTCTTTGTATACGAGAAAGAAAAAAAAAAAAAAATCGCGAACGATTCGCGAATTTTCCCCACTTGTGTTAGGGGATGGAATGCGCTTCTGGCACTTGGTGTATTCCCCCACCCCACCCGTGTTAAGCGCAGAGACGAGAAAGTTTTGAGGAGGCCACTCCCTCTAGTTATCATTCCTAATGGATCAGATCAGTGGTAATATAAGGCGTCGGCTTAGCTCCGCAATATTCATCAGATATATTTTGAGGCCCCTTAGGGTCTCAAGGTACGAGGAGAGCGCCTCTAATACCTGTGCGAAAAACCGCCACTAGTTAGAACGGTAACTGCAAAACGAAATTAAGGCACAGATAAAACAAAAAGAAATGCTGAAACAGCTAACAGGGAAAGTAAAATGCTACAAAACAGAACATTTTAATTAGTTTAGTTATTGCTCCACGCTCCCGTCTTCACAAGCAATGCCTTGTTTGCGCGGGGAAGAAGGTGAAGAGCACTGAAACACGAATCATGGTAAGAGGAGTCTATTGAACCGTGGCTTTCCTTTTTACAAACAGGTAAATATATATTCTCTGTTACTACCAAATTTGTTTTTCTATTTTAGTATGTGTGGTTGTGTGAATGAAATGAGCAGAAGGAGAATGAATGAGTGCATGAATGAGAGACTTCTGTGAATTCACTATCTAATGATACTTCTCTTTCAGTCTCGCGCGGTAGTACTAGTTTCTTCCCATATCAGGTAAAAGCACATTATTAGGTAATTTCTTTAGTCCCTTAACTGCCACGTTCGAAGATTGTGGTCCATCGCGACCGTGTGCTTCGACTACACACACTCATCACTGGCTATTGAACCGTATGTCTGGTGGCATCTTTCAAGTAAGATGCAGTTTACGAATTCGATGTCCATGTATCAACAAGTGCTTAATTCCTGCCCATTATCTCCCACGTACAAAAATGCATCATGTATGAATGCAGACACGGGGCACATGGTTTTGCTTTTGGATCCATTCCACTGACCTTATTGGTTGCTTCCGTTGTTATTTTATTTGTATAATTTATTTTCTCTGAGTCCTGCATCCATGTTTTTCGTGCTACAAGTACCCTTCGTGCGCTATTCACGGGTTTTCCCTGTACCGGTCGCATATTCCCATTCCTTACTTGATTTTGAGTATGGAGGAAAATAGAGCGATTTCATTGGTTAGCTCCGCCGCTTCAATTCGCGAAGGGGTGACGTCACAAAACGCAAACTTCGAATTTGCTTAGGTTGCTATTCGTTCTTTTCGAACTTCGCCATTATTGAACTGCTAACTTTCGTTTGTGTTTTATCGAGTGCCTTTTCTTTCTCCTTTTTAACTCGCGATAAAGATGGATTTGTCAGAGCATATTCGCATGGATAGTACAACTGGTAATTTGCCTCCAAATTCTATAAGCTACGCGAGTGCGCGTATGACGTCTCGTAGCAGTGGGCCAATGAAATCGCTCAATTTTCCTCCACACTCAAAATCAAGTAAGGAATTGAAATATGCTTACCGGTCAGTTAGCAATACATAAAAATGAGTGTTGCAATTTGATTTTTTCAAAATCTTTTCGCTGTAACCGTAACCGTGAGAACTCGGCTCTTATTCTTGATATTTTTCTCAATCTCGAGCGCATACTTTGAAAAGTCTATAACTCGAATTTCCATCGCATTCGTCGAATATTTGGGCCGCTAGGAGCAGTGGCGTAGCGGGGATAGGTGGCGCCTGGGTTATAATATGATTTTTTCGCCCCTCCCCCGTCATCATTAGTGGCTTAGTTTGTGTAAACGGCGCCCGGGGCATGGTATTTTTCGACCCTTCATTGTATTTGACTTTAAAAAGTGTGATAAGCACATTCACGTTTTGTCAACATGGCCAGTGGCGTAGCGAAGGTAGGTGGCGCCCGGGGAATAATATGATATTTTTTACCCCAGTCGTCCTCAGTGGCTTAGCAAGCCTAAATGGCACCTGGGGAAAGATATTATTTTTAAAAAATAGCATTAACGCAGTAATGTTTTGACTCCATGGCTCCCCTAAAACTGGCGCCCGGGGAGTCTATACCCCCCTTGCTTCCCAGTCGCTACGCCATTGGTTAAGAGCTCGTATATCGGCAAAGTTATTTTATAACCGCCCTGTGTATAAACCCAAGTTAGCAGCTACTTAATAGCAAAAGTTAGAAACGACTGACGTATGCTTTTGACATTCTTGCCAGAGCAAAAATTAGCGATTTGTAGCAGTTGAAGCAACGAGACATATTTTTTGTATGAATGGAATAATAAACGCTTAGATCCGTCTCGTGTGTATCGTGGAAACGGACTGGGTTTAAAATTGGGAAAAAACATTACACAAAGCTAGTTATGTTCCTTCCTTCTCAAACTTTATTAGTAATATTTTGTTAATCTTGCAATGGACACATAAAATGTTTATAGTTTTATCTTTCAATTCAATTCACTCATCATAAACCCTTTCCTTGTGAACCTATTTCAAATCTTGGAATGAAAAGACAAAGATTGGTTGGTTTGTGTCATAAAGTGCGTTTTGAAGCTACGCGGTACTATTTTGGAATATAGGTTAGTTTTGAATAATAGGCAGAAGATGAGGACGATACCTCAACCGAGACTCTACTCTTCGAAGTTCCATGCCACACCAACGTCAGAAAATTTGACCTACAACAGATGTAACGTGAACAAGGTTCAAATACAGGTAGAATAGGTAGAATCACATCCATTCTTAACAATGGCACTGAAATTCTTGATGCGAGCAACGTTGTAGAACTTCTTGCAATCCTAAAAATTTATCTGTAATGAATTGTGGAAACGTTCAAAATGTGCTGTGCCCTTCAAGGTCAAATATTCTGCTCAGATTCGATTCTTCGTGTAAAAATTTATTTAAAAAAGATCACACTTTCTTTTTGCTTTATGTGTTTTATTTTATATTAACAAGAATCAACAGTTTTTAAAGTTATGTTTTATTTATAAGTTAGTATATACCGGAAAACCTTTGAAATTAAACATCTAATTACACGCCAAAGTTTTCTCTACTGTTAAATTATGCTCCCTATAGCGGGTCTATATGGGATGAAATAATTTTGTCCTCTATGTTGAGAAAATTCTAATATTGCATATTAAGAAGAGCTTTTTGTCGTTTCTTCTTGAGCGAAGTAGTAAAATTTGCCGATTCTGTGCAACCTAAAACCTTGAACATGAGGATCCGGCCCGTAGAAGTCTCTTCTCCGCAACAGAACTGATGAGTAGAGGAAATGTGGTATCAAATTGTCTCACTAGATGGCAGCGGCATCGGAGCACAAAATTGAGTTGAGGCGTGTTGCGTTTACTCTGCAGGAGAATCAGATGATCTCTGGATTGTAGAAGCGGGAGATGCTAAGCGAAGGCTCCTGTAGTACCGGGCTGAAGTCGCCGGGCACTGTTTAGAATTCTGCTGTTGGAAGATTTATTCACTCCTTGTTGCAGGGCTCAAATCATGTAGAAAAGCAGTGGATTCTGATCAAATGATTTCCAGTGGAACTTCCCATAAGACCCTTTTGGGGTCTGCTTTATTTTTGTTGTTATCTGACATTTCGAACAACGAGTGAACAAACAAAATGAAAGAAATTTTCAAAATGAGAATTTTTTGGAGCTTGGTGATTGGACTCCTTTTTTGCTTTCTGCAACTCACTGCTGCTTATTATCAAGGTAAGATTTTTTATTGTTGCATAGTATTTAAAAATAGATTTAAATGTAAATTAAGTAATCTGATATCGAAAGAAAATTTTGGATCTAACCAGCTGCTTCTCTGCAGATTAAAACCATTATGAAAAAAAAAAATAATTAAGTAAAAGAAAGGAAAAATTATATGCAACCAAATTGTGCTCCCGTAAGTTTAGAATAATTACAGTATTAGTTTTCTCCAAGTTTTAAATAAAATTTTGAGAATCGCATTTAAAGCAATAATGCAAACACCAGAAATATTCTGAGTTCTTCTACCATAAAAAAAAAAGAATTATTTACATTAATGGGTCATAGGGTCGTTCCCGAGATTCCATCGCGATCAATGAAAGTTGGCACCCTTACGGATCAATGAAATGTTATTTTCTATGTCAATAAATATATATTTGATCTCTTATTCTTGCATTATCAGTAAGTTTATAGATAATGCAAGAAGGTAATCAGAATTAATTCGAGACTAATTTTGCATAATTTGCTTAGCATATAGGCATTTGCACTAATCGCTGTAGTATTCTTTTTTTTTAACAAATCCGTATTGACAAAGCAAAACAAAAATTTGAATTTTCGAAGATGATCATGGTAGAGTAGGCATATCAGCTATGTTAAAATATCTTTTTCTGTTCACACCTCCTTCCTCCCTCCACCCCCTTTATTTTGACTGAAATTTCAATCGCCATCCACACTTCCGTCCAAAAAAAAGTTTATCGCAACCATCCAAATATGCATATTTTCGGAAAATGCATTAATGTAAATAAAACATAAGTTATATAATTGCTAATTAAGAAAGTTTTTTTCATATATATGTATCTTTACTACCTCTCATAATTTTTCCAGGGCAAAAGAAAATTAGCTTAATTTCGAGAGTGATATTTGTTTGCTTCGTTTTAAGGAAACGAATTATTTGAAAATGTGACAGTGCATGTGGCTGGGATATCTTTTGACAATTCTTGGAGTTGATTGCTACTTAAGTTGTATTATCATTTGAAAAAATCTGGCCACGAAGTTCACCGCAAGAATGCAAACATTTCAGGTCTCTGTTATATGTCCACAGCTTAATTTAAGCAAAATAGGGAATGCAGTTTTCATTTATTCCTAACAGGGCTTCTATATTTGCACAAAATCGGAGCACAATCAGGTTGCATACTTTTTTCACACGGAATTATCATCTTCTGTTTCATATCCTTAAGTAATATTAGCGTAAGTAGTTTTCGTATTCGCTTTTGTAAATTTGACAACTGTGTCATTTATCATACAAGTTCCCTAACATCTGAGCTGCCATTATAATTTTAAGTTTTGCAGTGCATATTTTTTCCCCAAGATGTAATTTTATATATCTGCAGATAAATAAAGTGAAAAAGAGGGTAAGATAATTTTTATGTAGCAAAAGTTAGTTTATGTATTAGTTTTTTGAAGAAAGCAGATATTTCTGTGTTCTAAAAGCGATTATAGATTAACTGAATTCTTTTTAAAACTGCAAATTATATGTGAAAATATCTTTGGAATCTGAAAAAGATGTCGATTTTATTTCGTGAGTAAGCCCTTGGATTGTCAGTTTTCGATAGTTTTATATCTGTCAAATTTCATTTAATTGAAATTTTATTGAAACGGAAATATTGAAATCAGTTAATTATTTGGAAAACATTGACGGCAAGAGAATGTTTTATTAGATCATAAGTTCGAGCGACTGATTTAAAATTCTTCTAAAAACTGCAGGATTTTAACTATTTGTTAAAATCCTGCAGTTTTTATGTATAAAATTTTATTTATTTTATCGAAAAAAAAATTGTGAGTCTGTTGTAGCATTTTTAATGTGCAAAAATATATTGTTAAAATCGCTCATATGGCAGACAATTACTCCAGATTTCTAATTCTTAGTAGCATCTAAAGATCTTGTGCGGTAGTATAATCAGTTTCAGTGGCCATTTATTGAAACTCTTACAATGAATGATTATGTGTCCTCAATTCATAATTCACTATTGTAGGTGTCAGCTGAATTGTGATGGGAGAGTTTTCCTTAGTATATATGTCCAAAATTATACTCAACGTTAATACGTAAATAATCACTACTTAAATTGTGCTTTTTAGTTATTTTTATGCGAATCATTATTTGTTTCATTTTTTAGAATGCATAAATAATTGCTTCATTTACAATTTAAAGAAAATTTTATCCCGTTTGGAATCCCGAATATTGAAAGCTAAAAGTAGAATAATTATAAGTAGAATATAACTTCTATAAGCATAAAAAATTTATATGGATAAAAAAGAAAATTTTACGCCTGCCATTTTAGAAACGTTTTTTTAAATATATTTGACGACACCGAATTTTCTGCTGAATCGAATGTTATGGAAAAATTGCGTAGAAGGATATAAAAAAAATACTTAAGTTGGATAGATACATTGGATAGACGCCGACTAATTAATTATTTTCTTTTTTGTCCAGATTATTTTGTTTTCTTTGTTGTTCATTTTACATTACAATATTTTACCTGAAAACCACAGCTGAATTCCTCATATCCTTTTTTTCCCGCTTCATTATTCCTAATTGGATCCCAAACCTTAATTTTCTGTCCGAACCCTTCGTATATTCTATAAAAATGGTACGTTTTATCGCTATTTATATACCCTCTGACTCAAATCGAAAATATCTCTTAAAAGATATTGGGTCCCTTCCCCATCAATGTTTTAACTATAAATTTTACGTGAAGCATATGATGCTTTCTTATCTTTCCACTTTTTTTAAAAAAAGATTAGCGTTATTTGCAGGTACTGTACACTCTATTCAATTAAATTTTTCCTATACAGGAGTAACTTAAAGGCCCATTACACGAATGTAAATCTTCTATGTTTAGTGTAGTCTTCTTGAATTTGATTTTGAATATACTTGCAGACATGGGAGGAAGAATCTAGTAATTATTATGAATATATCTGATACTAAACAAGGTTTGGAAAAAAATGTAAACTCAAATAAAATATTGAATTTTACAGACATAACTTTTAAGATTGATTGGCCAAAATTCAAATTCTCAAATAGATTAGTCATGCAGCTGGCGAAGAGGCAAAGGATATTTGCATTAAAGACAATGGAAAAAATCATTCAAAGGAAGTACGAAATGTATCTAGGATTACTCACAAAAATCGTGTGATAATGTATACGTAACGTTGTAAGAATTGGGAATGGAAATTCTTCTGAAGCTATTTTTTAAAAATTAGATCTAATAAATCTTTCAAAAAATTTAATATTAATTATTTAATTTTGAATGAAATACGGGAAAATTCTAGACATTTTATTCAAGACCGGAAAAATACGTGGACGTATTTTTTTTTTTTGACGCAGTAACAACAACAAAAAAGCTAATCCAGGATGTCTATTAATCTAAACAAAACAACTCTCCCCGTTTCTAGGCATTATCTGATATACCGACAACATATAGAAATGAGAGGTGATAGGAATATAGATACAGATTGGATGAAAGTTGGAAATAAAAGGATAGCATTTAGTTTCAGTTGGCAGCCCCTCATTGAGAGGAAATCCATCCTCTAATCGCATTGCAAATGCCTTGATTGCTGTACAATCGGATCTCACTGGTGGGCTTGTCAACGACATGCCGCACCAAGATGACAAGATCTTTAGAGGAGAGGGGGGAAAAAAGTGAGGATTTGTGGGGATGAAAGATTGGCCAAAACTCCTAGACCAAATCCGGGATAAGATGGGAACGATAAAAAGAAAATTATCCTTAATCAATTCATTTCTTTTTTTTTAGTAAAAAATCGATGTCAGCGTTTTATGTGTTATCGAAACATCGCATTAAGAAATGCGAGAAATTTTTATTCACGCGACGATTGAATTTTTGGTTTAATTTGAATAGAGCAATGGAAGGGTGAAATTACTAGGAAATTCAAAACATCCATTACGAATTTCTTGAAAGTAGTTTTTGCCTTGCCTTTAGAAAGCGAATTAGAAATATATATATATAAAAAAATCCGTTGGTTGAGCGAATTAATCATGGTGTAGAAGTAGTGTAAATCGTCGCTTAACAAGCAACACCATCTATCTCAATTTTTTAAAATTTCAAAGAGGAAGAAAGTATTCAAATTTTCGCAACAACCAATAACAAATATTTCTGAATTTTTTTTTTATCATCCGGTAGGAACATGTAATCATATTTTTATATCAGATGTTAAAAAAATTCAGAAATATCCGTTATTGGTTGCGAAAAATTGAGCATTTTCTTCTGTGAAATTTAAAAAAATTGAGATGTGGTATTAAACTTGTTGAGCTACGAAATGCTTCACCTGGAAAGAAAAAAAAAAACTGTCATGCTATTTAACAAGACGAAACAGACCAGAAGTATTTTTTATTTGTATGTGTGAAATATACTATGCATTTTTCAATGAAATAAGTTATTCTACATGTTTGTGAAACGAAATGCATTGTGTTCCGTTTTTTTAATTAATGAATGTTCTCTTTAAAATATCTTCTTTAAAAATACAAAAACTGTTAAAAAATATACATACAAAATATTGTTTCATATGTATTTGTTAAATGTACTGCGTGCCTATTTTCAAGATTAAACATAAATTCGAATGGCACTGTTTCAGTGAACACGGAATTTTTAGAGAAATAATCTAACGAATAAACCGAGGTCTGTGTATTTAATTTAAATAAGAAAAGAATTCTGCATTATTGAACATTCATGGAAATTTGAACCTTGACAAAAATAAACAGAATCGGCATTCATTAAGTTTTATTTTGACACATGTACTTAATCGAAGAAGCTAATGTAAATGTCACGAACTAGAAAATACGAGATAGACATGGATAATATGCTGTTATGTAGGATTAATCTTTGACTGTTTTTAAACTGGAATTACTTTCTTCAATGTTATGACAAATTAACCTAATTTTAGTTAAATTGGGATATTTTTAGATGCTCAAACATTAGTTGCAGCAGCTTGAATGGGACAAACTGGTGAATACAATTATGTTATATATTAATTTATTCATCTTGTAATATCCAGAACCTCCGGAGCTTTCTGATTAGACTCTTGATTAAAACTTGAATATTTAGTGTGTTGTATCTTCAATACTGACCCTAAACTATTATAGCTCATTGTGCTGATCCAGAACTTGGTTAGATCTAAATAAATGGGTTAGTTATTACGACTACCCTGTCTACATGGAAGTAGTAATTATTAAATATACATTGTCCACTTCATTAGTTATTGGATTTGCCTTGCTTTGTACCAACTCATTTAATAATGTAATGAAGGCGTGATTTGATTTTAAGTAAATAGCACAAGGGACAGTACTTTTGTAAAAGTGTTTAAGGCGTTTTCTTGCATAAATTTCACTATTACATCTCTTAAGAATTCAAAATCTCATTAACTATTCCATCAATCGTTTCTTTATGAATTCACACACATTATGCAAATAGCTTTAAATAACTTGTGGCCAACGCAGAAATGTAGCAAACCTTAGTGTAGGGATAAAACCTGAAAACATATTTTGTTCGCATCTTTTAACGCGTTAAATTTTTAATATTAAGCGATATTCTACTTTAACTTAATCGTAACAAGTCCTATCTCTAGCAAGCATTAAGATTCTCTTGGTTGTCTTGTTAAAATAGGTTATTTACCTTTCAGCTGTAGGTTAGGCGAGGCACAGACCGGTTATTAAAAGACACGATAGACACTTGCTGTGATAAGAATATAAAAAAAGTAGACTGTTTCTAATTTTGATGCTGCTAATGATCGAAGATGGCCACTTTCGGTGAAGACGGCAGATCAATTAATTATATAGTTTTGCTTTTACTTTTATCCTTTTAAATTATATAAAACTTTCCTAAACTGTATAAATGTACTATGTTTGAGAAAATGTTATGTTGACTCTGCGTTAAAAAATATTTTAACTGTTTCAGAAAATTCTGTGTTGTCTATATGTTAAAAAATATTGTGTTTTTCTAATGGTTCAGTTAGTAAATAAATGACTTTCCCCCAAAATCTTTTCCCCTTAACCGATTTGCTACCAGATCCATATAAGAAAATTGAATTCAAATACTGTCATTTCTGTTTTGAGCTATTTTGTAATCAAAACTCTTTATTACAGTAGTCCCGCTAATCCGGACTAGATGGGACCGGAGACTGTCCGGATCACCGGAAGTCCGGATTGAACGGAATTTGCCTTTAAATACGCGTAATACAAATTTAAGATGGTAAAACTATAAAAAATCGGTGTTTTTTTAATAAATACTTACAACTTTCCCTACAGTTTTAATTTTAGTTTTAATACTACTGTATACCTAGCCTAAGTTTATAACCTACGAACTGATATATCATTAACAAAACAAAATATATTTCTACATAATTAAAATACGCACTTTGTATATAAATATTTTTTTTAAAATCCGGTTCGGATTAACCGGATGTCTGGACAAGCGGGGCCCGGATTAGCAGGACTCTACTGTACTTTTTAAAATTCAAAGAATATGTTTATGCCCTCAATGCAAATACGTTGCACGGATGCAACTAAGTAGGTATCAGATGGTTGAATATTGATGAGTGATAAGCAAAAAGCAGCACATTGCGAATGGTGCTTCGCTGTACACCATTCATTGGTGTAACTAATGCAATTTAGTATTTCTTTAACGAAGAACTTAATGAAGATATGCATAGAATTCCTTAAGAATTCAACTTCAGATTTAAAAAAAAAAACCCTGAAAAGAGATGAAGTAACCTTTCACTTCTGAGCTATTCAGTTAATTTATTATTCTTGAGCAGCAATGTTAAAAGTTATCAGCAGTAAACAAATAGCTGAATAGCAGTATTAAAAGTTGCAGTCAGTGATGTTGAAATAGTTGCTGCAGGTACAAAATTCAAATCAAATGTTTTTATTCTCAATAGCTGAATATATTCCTTATATTAGTACCATTTCCGTCACAGGTAGAATTACTCGTCGGCACTATACAAACAACATTTGCCATGGTAAAAAAACACTCAAAGAACGAGCTAATAAAAAATAGAACAAATAATGAATTAAGTAAAGCAAGCTATAAAATTGGAGGTGGCCTAGCTACATTTTCGAAAGCAATGAATTATTCAAACAATTGTAGGGCTTTTCAGAATAAAAAGCCATTTAATTGCTTCGGTACCTATAGAGTTAAAAGGCTTCCGTTTAAAATTCCGAATCTTTTATTTGTATTCGTTAGAACGTTAAAGCCCACCTGAAAAACCCTTAATTGGACGATAAAGTTTGACAATAAAAGCTGTACAACCCTCTTTTTACGGACCGGTTGCTGGCATATTTACCGTGACGTGATGACTAGCAGTTGGGAACAACCCACAGTTTACCAAAGATTTTGAATTGCTTGGTTTACTGTATGTCTCGGTTTTCGAGCTTTTACTGAAGTCCGAGCCGGTTTGTCGTTTTATCGAGGTTAACCATGTAAGAAAGATGAAGGATAGGTAAATTATACGGATAAAATGTTTCTATACTTTTTATTCTTTGCGAGTGTTTTTGGTGCTGAATACTGTATGGTTTTAAGAAGAGGTAGAAGTAGAGTGAATCCACGGTTACAAATTTTATGATGTGTCAGTTGATTACAAAAACAAGCTTTACGAATTTTATTGGAAAAATAAATACTCAAGTCGTTACTGAAAAAGAAAAAGAAAAAATACTATAGTGATGAATAGTTGATTTCGATTCTCGATAAATAATTAATATTGTTCATTTTTTCTAAGCTGTTTTCTGTGCCCTCTATAATAATACATGTTCATTTTATTATTCCAGTTAGGAAAAAATTAAATTTTGTGTGCCAATGTATTATGGAAAGCTAAGTTTTGGATCGACCTTGTAATGACAAGATGCTTTTGATCGATGATATTTTGGCTTCGAAGAGATTATGATCATTAGCTGATCATTTTAAAACTTAAACGAGCTCTAATTTATCTTGTAAGCTGTTGCCTAACTAATGAGGTACTCGTTAAACTAATGTTAGTGTTTAATATCGATTTTTTTCTCTTTCGGGTAAAATTCGATCTTCGTTTTCGAAAAGAATGCAAGTTGGTGATGTGATGAGGATAGATGTATTCAATTACATGCGAAACCAAGTTAACACTTTGTAGGCGGGAAACGTAAATCTACGTTTTTCTTAAATTACTAAAAATTAAAATTTTAATTCAAGAATTCGACTTGCATACCACTTTAGATAAGTTTGACATATCAATAGATGTTTGCAGAATACATTCACTTTTTCTTTTCTGGTATATACATTGTCAGAGGCGAGCACAATTACGGTTTCTCTTTTTTTTAGATATTGAATCTGATTTGTATACCGCACACAAAGTGTTAACTGTACGAAGAAAGTATTTCTCCAGAAAAATAACTTTAATTTAAATGCAACGATTTCGAAAGTGCAAAAATTGATGAACGCGAGAGAAATTTTTTAAGTTGCGTTATATGTGGATTTTTATAAAGTCGGCCTAAAAAATGTAGATCAGTATTTCATTCATTTCTTGAAATAAGCATATTGTACCAGATTTCTTATGAATTCTGAGACAGATGCTATTGATGGGAAAGGTGTTAATTATGGTAATAAAGTAGAACCCCGCTAATCCGAAATTCCGGTTAATCCGAACCGATTTTATTTTCGAAAATTATATATAATTGAAAAGATTACATGAAAGGATTTAAATATACATACTAAAAACAACAGAATGAATCTCTTCTTGAGTTCGTCGTAAGATAAGGTCACTTCATACAGGAGCACATCCATTATTCTAATAAAAAGGGGAGACATATTCTCTTTCTATTGCTTTTGAATAAAAGAATTCAAGAGATAGTAGTACTGAGTACTTATAACTTACATTTTTTTTAGCACACATCTTTTTCTTTTCTATTTTTATCGGAATTTCGAGTAATCCGACTTTTTTGTAATCCGAACAGGCACCGGTCCCAATTAGTTCGGATTAGCGGGGTTCTAGTGTATAGTTATATCAATTATACCTTTCCCATGCCTTACATAACCAAATATAAGGTATTAATGCCTTTAGGTCAAGTAAGTTTTTTTTTTCTGTCTGGAACTGCGATTCTGCAGATTCTAGACAAAATTGCAAAGAGCTATTATGAAAATAATGAATTTTGCCTTAACATATTGATAATACATGGTTTTAGCCATATTTAATTCATACTATTTCTATTATTGCTTAAGCATATTTAATTCGCGTATGGAGTAATAAGTACATCGAATGAAAGGTCGTTAGATTTCATAATGATCAACGACGTAAAATATTTTTACACCCGGCATTAGCATATTTAAAGCAATCAAATTGCCTACAAAATAGTAAATCTCATTCAAAAAGTAAATCTTGTCGCACGAGCTCGAGCTTGCCTTTTATTGAGTTAAATGGACAATAGGAGAAAAGTACTCGGGAAAAAGAAGATGTAATGCCTTATACAATATTTTCACTTCAAAACTAGTTGTAAAATATTAGAAATAGAAGCGGCCTTTATTTCGCTTTTAATCTTTTTTATGTCATTGAACTACAGGGAAGGAGAATCGAGATTTTCTTTGGCTTCCATTGTAGCTTATAGAGCAGTTCGTAACCTCGTAAAATTGGTTTTTCACATCTACTCGATTTGATTTGTTTGAGGGGATTATATCGTGGGGTTATCCGTGCTTTTCCTAGATTACAAGGAAATCTCCTGATGCACGCCTGGCCATATTTGGCGACATTGCGACTTTCGTTTTCAACTTTAAAAAACAATAATAAAACTGCATAAGACTGATAAAGGACTTTACTTTTTCATTGAGCAGCTCGTAAACGATTACGATCATTCGGGTAATAATAAATTGGATAATTTCTGCATAGCCAATTGCACGTGTTTGCAATCATGAATAGGAGATGGGATATGCTGGCTGGATTTAACAATAACTGCAAAGCACGCACTAATGTTTTGTAAAGTTTCCATAGCAATATCTTAATACTATTGGATCAACCGAGATTGTCGCCAAAACTGTTATCTAAAAGTGTGGACGAGTCGGTTTTGATTTTATTTCTCGCCATTGAGTGATGCATTGTGAGAAGGCATCTTTTTTCACAGTACCAACTAACCAGTTAGTCTAGCTTAAAACTAAAATAATAATACATAATTTGGAATCGGGTGAATCTCATTTGGAATTCTAGTTCCTGTAGACTAGACTTCAATTTACTTAGCCTTTTCCCCTTTTTGCTGAAAGACTGGTTTTGGAAGAGTTTTGCAGCTTATGGCAGGTTCCACACCCTATTTTGTAGGTGACCTCAACTTGTAATTTACCAAGTTATTTCCTTGGGTTTTCTCAGATTTTAGGGAATGGTCTTCTTTGCTTTGATATTTTCATTTGTAGAATTTTCCTGTTTTAATGATTTAATGCAAAATTTTATCAACTTCCGATTCTCTTTCATTTCAGATTAGATGACAGTTTGCAAGCAAATAGTAAAAAGAACCTAGCTAAATTCTTTTTTTTTTGCAGATTTTAAGAATTACAGATGTAAGATTTTCTTCCTTACTCGTTTAAATAAATAATAATGTGCGGATTTTACTCTAACCGAAAGGAATTGGATTACTTTTGTGTTGTAAAAGTGCAGGTCAAAAATATGTAATTAATTACTATCTGGCGCTATTAATATACATTAGCACGTTAGCCGCCACGACTCGCGTCTGAAATTCGAACCATCTAATTAGGTGACTCCTCTGCTATCCATTAACTACAGTAAAAGAGGGGTCATCTTATTAGATAAGTAGTAGGTGTGAATCTTATTTGATTCACGTGGCGATTAACGTGCTAAGTAAGAATCGAAAATGGCGAAGAGTCTCGACATCATTTTGAGAATTTTCCGTTATTCCAGGATTAGCGGATTATTTGGAAGATATATCAAACAAATCATTTTGCGAAAATTTTAACAAAATTAGTTGTTGACAGTAGCGAAATTTAAGTTAAAAATGTTGCAGTTCATGTATAAATTTGAAACAGATAAGATTTGGATAATATTGTAGCAATGGACATAAATCTGTAAATGAATTTTAAAACTTGCCTTTTAAATTTAACTTTGCTAATGTTAACCAATGGCTTGGTATTAATCAATAGATCTATCTGCATTTATGGGTACGTAGTGTTTTGTTTAGCTTTAAATATATATTAATTTTAATTGCATTGAATAAAATTCGTTTTGTGGAGATTTATTCCGACGAACTTCCTAATTTGGCCTTCATACCTAAATTCAATGTTGTTTTTACTCGATTAAATAATAGCTTAATTTATCTGCATTTCAACATAAGATTCGCTCAGCGTGGCCAAAACCTGGCTTTTACGGGAGAAAAGACACCTGAAATCTGCACATAAAGTTACATAAAACATTTTTGGAACTTTAAAAGAATTAGGATAACTTTAGATATTGAGAGATTGATCTTCTTTTTGTAAAGCAATTTCAGTGATAAAAAAAAAACCCGCTTCTTTAAAAAAATTAAATTATATATTTTCTTGCCAATTTTGGTATCGGATTCATTCTTTGATCATCTATCTATTTTGCATATTATCTTCCGATTCTGGTTTCAGTAATTTTGTAATAAAATATAGGGCAGTAACTGCAAACTTAAGGTTGCTTTTAAACTTCAGAGATTGCTGAAGAACGTAAGACAATTCGAAATCATTTGACTTATATTAAAAATAAATGTGAATGTTTGGCGCAGCATGCCCAAATAATGACCCTTGCGCCATAAACCAAATAACAAACGGAACCAAACTAAAATTTGGAAGATTTGTCTCCTAGTTTAGCTTCAAACACGTATTATAAATCAAATACATCTAGAAGCATATCAAACACTTAAAGAAATGCTGGAATTTTTCCAGAAAAAGTTTACTTTTGACGTGGGAAATAAATGTTACTAAAGCCCTGGGAATAATTTTTATTTAATTTGGAAGCCGAGGTTATACCTTCCTGTTTTCATTCACGTTCACAAAATGATAACGAAAGTTATCATTGCCTCAATACTTTTAGTACGATGGAAATTATTACGACATTGAAAAGTATTTGGCGTAAATAAAACAAGATTTAAAACAAATAATACCCTGTAAAATGCATTATGGACAAAAAATATAACTTTTCAGTAGTTAAAATGAGTGCTAAACTGAATTTGCTTATTTATCACTTGGGCTTTAAAATTCTTTTTCTCTGTTCAATATTACAATTTCAATGATTTTAATATATGAAGTAAAATATTTGTATTTTTTTCTTGCCTTTTATTAACTGATGATTGCATTCAAATTTCCAAAATGAGTCGAACTGTTCTTACGAAACGAAAAAATACCTGCAGCGAATGATTGGCTGTAATTGGCGACAAATTTGGCGATTTTCAGGTGAATGGAAAGAAGAGATATCATTTTATAGGTGAGGGAATAGTCCGGCGTTTATTTTATCGCTATTTTTATGGTGGTCGAATCTTTAGGGAATAGGAGCACTTTTATTATGTGTACGCGTCGTCACCTTCACGTGTGCTTCTATTGAATGAGAACCCCATTTTGGGTCCCCTTTTGGCTCGGGAGCTGCCCCACGGAAGGGAGGAACATAGTAAACTATGAGATTCAAATTCACTTCAATGAATTGTTCATTCCCGTCCCTAGTGCTCCCGCTTTTATGTTGTGTGTGGTTTGGATTAGGGGTTGGGGCCCTGTTTTCTTTACTGTCCATCCAGGAGTGATCAGCAATATGTTCAGAACTGCTGTTTTTTGAATTTTGCGAGTGTGGTATTTGTGGAATTGTGAAAATTCTTTCAATTTGTGAATTATAGAATCTCTTGGTTGAGTTTCATCTCCCATCGCATCTACTGTTCAGCAACGGATTCCGAGACTACCACTTTTGGACGATTTTACACCGGAAAAGGGGTGTTAGGCAGTGAGTCATGTGAGCGCATTTCCAGGGTTCTTTGTTAGATCACGCCCAGTAAAATGTAAACGTCACCCTTCTATCTTCACTTTTCCCCTATTTTGATGAAAATAACTCCGCCCGGCGCATGCGCAAATGCGCGGAGGGTTTCCAAATCCGTTGCTAAACAATAGTGTATGTTATCAATTTTGCTAGCCGAATTCAATCCTCTTGCTTATAACCTTGAGAATATTTCTTCTGTAACATAGTATAAAGAGAATCAAATAAAATTAAATTTGCAATTAAAACAAATTAAAAATTTTAAACATACACTATAAAATTTAAATATTCTTTTGTTGGTAGTACTTGTATTGTTCGTCTTTGGGAAATTTCGGGCTATGAGAAGCTTTTTTAGACGAAAGTCAAGCTTCTTACAGAAAAATTTCCCAAGTAATTTGAATCCATATCATATATAGTGTATAGCCCTTGAAAAAGTGGACTAGAATGGATTCATTGTTTGTTTAATTCTATTCTTTCGGAGTTTATTTCTTGGTTTTTGACTTTCTTCTGTAACATGTAACAGCGGGTCGATGCCAGCGCCTATGGAGCTGGGTTATAAATTCTTCTTTTAACAGATCATAACATGTTCAGAATAAAATTTCTTGTTTTTCTAACCTAGTTGACGTGTCTAAAAGTTTATGGTCTTTTATATATGTTATTTTTATTACAACTGTCTTGTTTTCCATTACTATGACATATATTTATTATGTTTTGAGAAGTTTTTAGAGAGGTGTATGTGTGTGTGGGGGGGGAGTTCCTGTTAAATTGAATGCGAGAAATCGAGGAATGGCGTAGCGATTGGGAAGGGGGGGGGGTGTTTAAAATACTGCGGCACCAGTTTTTAGGGGACGCCGCCACGAAGACTGAAATTAGTGCACTAATTTCGCTTTTTAAATCATGATATCATGATTAGGAACATGAAAGTACCTCGGACGCCATTTACCCTTGTTGTCACTGTTTATTTTGTTATCAGTAGCTATTACAAATAAAAAAAAGTCCGCCGTTATCCGCCATGATTAGAATTGCCGCAGTTTTGTATTAATGCTTTTTCTGTCATTATTTAAACTATTCGCTGCATAAATAATTATTTGAGTGAGTTGTGTAATTTATTTTTTCATTTAACGCCTTTGCTGTGATGCCCGAGGATCGAATTATGACATTTTAAACTTAAAAGCTAAAATTAAGTCATTCATCGACGTTATAATTTGATACAAAAATTACCAGTAATCCATTAACTTCTCAAATGTTCTGTGAACTCTCATTTGACTCAGATACGACAACACATTCCCAAACCAGCAAAGCTAGCACATTCCCAAATTAGTAGAGGAAACAACATTTAAGGGGTTAAATCTATTGTATTCACACAAGGAAATCTACTGTTGTGCATCTTAAAAATATTATAACATATCAATTATTTTATTATTATAATATTAATTATTAATAATATTATAATTATTAATTATTTATCAATTATTATTATAACATTCAATTTATTTTATAACATATCAATAACATTTACATCTTTATTGTATTGTAATGTCGTATGCAATTCACTGGTTGTTTGATAGTATTTATTTACTTATCGCATTTTTTTGCATATATTTCCAAGTTACATTTCACCCATGCACTGAATGCTCCAACTGCACGGCAGTAGTAAAAATCCAAAATAGGCACAGTAGAAATGAAAATGTGAAATCTATGAAATGAATAACTGACTCATTTCTGTACTATTTGTACAGTAGTTTCAGCTTATCTCATTGACTATTATTACAAATTCATATCTGCTGACTTGAGATTTTAAGAAATCAGTTTGAATTCGCAGCAAAGTTTACACTGAGGTGTCTCCTAATTTTTCCTCAAGCAGAGAAACCAGACCTTCACCCGAGTCATTGTGTAGCTCCATTAGAGAGTGAGTTTAACGAAAAGAAAGGAAATCAATTGTTAAAAAATAATTGATTAGTTCATTGTGATTAAATTCTTTATAACAACGGTACGAAAATACAAACTAGCAAGTTTATTGGTGATGAAACTTAAATTTCTTTAATGTTTTACGATACACGGTCACTGAAATAGCATAAATTATATTCTTAATTTCATTTTATTGTGCGAGCCTAAAAATTTCTTATACTTTTATAAGTAAGGAAAATACAAAATGCTTAGCTTCCATAGCCACTAAACTGACAGAGCAAATCTTACTCAATTTCCTTAACTTTTTTCTAGTTTTTACATTTCGCCTTTATATAGCTTGAAAATCGTGACTAGCTGTCGTTTTTATTCATTAACTTCCTGTATTACCGAGACATTAGTTTCAAGCCACATAATGTCATGCAGCACAAAGCATCGGATTTGGTCCGGATGCGGATCAAGAGACTGTACTTAAGTCTTACTCTAAGTCAAGACAGTAACGTGCGTTGCATATTAGCGTTACGTCACTCTAAGCTTTTAAACAATGAATCATACGATTACCCAACGCAAGTAAGATAGAATAAGTAAAAAAATCAAATTAGAGGTTTCCCCTAAATCTAAAATACATGGTTTGAATTGGAAGTTAGCATTAAAGCATCCAAAAACGTCGAAGGCGTTTGTTAAACAGAACTTGGGTCACGTTTTCTGTCTTGGCTTCGATTCGTTTTGAGGCGAGACTAGTAGTTTGGGCGTCTCGTGACATGCTGCTTGGTGTATTAGGAAATTTATCATTTGATGCGTGATAGATGAGTTAAAAGTTTTGACATTGGAGAGATGAGCTAGAATATTTCATGAATCGTTTTTAGCCACTGAATATTTTCTGGCGGAGTGTTCGGTCAGTATTTATCAAAACAGGATAGTTTCCGACTCTTTTAAATTTAGAGCATTTTCTTTTTTATATAGATAAATTATCCCTTGATAGTACAGATTTTTATTGTAATCTAAATTGTCAACCGAGAATAAAGATACATATTAGAATTTAGTAGTTTGGAATGTGTAGGATAGTTAGAATTAAATTATTCCTTGTTCAGAGCATTGGAGAGAGAGAAAATAGTGGTCTCTTAAGAATTCGAAGTCTCAGTGGTATCCATTTCAGAACCTGGGGAAAAGAATGGCACGCACACAAAAAAAGGAAGACGCCTGATAAAAATGGCCTGTTTTGCCTTAAGACTCTTTACCTTATATACATTAATTTAATTGACATTTAGGTATTTGACAGTTTTTAGTATTTAGTGCCCTCCTATACCACTTAATATGTGCATAATAATAATAATGCATAGTAATAATTCGCGATTATTATACATAAGATTATGACTGAATTATTATTCGACGACAATTGAATTATGTTTATACTAGGGACTGTTCACCTATCTTACTCTATCCTTAGGGTTGCCATGCGTCCCTTATATACGGGACTTCACCCTATTTCACTACTCAGTCCCGTATTGCTATTTATCCCGTTTTCTCCGTAAGCTCATGTCAGTAGAGGCAATTGAAGCAATTTTGATTTGTCATTCTAATTTTACTTGCGTCCAATTTTATAATTATATGAAAGATGAAAATGATTTAATAAAGAGTAAAATCTACTTTAAAATACGACTGGGCTAAAAAGGATTAGCCTTGCATCATTTTTATTATTCTATGTGTTCATTTTGTTAAATTGCTTAAACTTGGATTTTTTTTTATCAGAGTAAAATAAACCATTACCTACCCACTTTTTCATGTTTTATTTATTTAGCACTTAAATGTCCCGTATCAATGCTTGACAATTATGGCAACCCTATCTATCCTTTCTTTCTGTAACCCATTTAGGTCATTCTCTTCCTCAAGTTTTGAAATACTCTTGTCACCAAGATTTGTCGTCCTTATGACCACTAGATTTCCCCCTACATTTCTCCGATTAGGGATATTTTAGTTCTAACTACCCAAGGTGCTGTAGGTTGTTAGTCGACTGACTTATAGGGAAGCCCCTACTCAAGTATCAAACTGAAATGAAATATACATCTCAAATATCTCCTCCACTTAGGAAATATTATTTTCCTAATTATTGTTTTTCTCTTCACAATTACCGCCTTGTATGTCATTGCCACTTTTATCATTTTTTTTTGTCGTATGTCTCATTAACATTGGAATTTGTTGAGCTAGCCCTTGAAAAAAAGTCGGTCTTTCCAACATTCTGATCTTTCGTTATGTGAAGTAAATATTGCCTTTTATTTACATATTTATTTATTTGCTTGCCATTTTTCATTCTGTAACTAATGACTTGTTGTTAACTGTTATATCAGAAGATAAAAAAAAATAATTATGTCGGATTTGTTGTACTGTCACCGTACACGCTTCCACGTTTGATTACGTCTCTTGCTCTCAAGTGCGAATGACAAATACAAATTTTCAACTCTTTTTCCTGCCTCCATTGTTTACTAAGTTCTTATTGTTAGCTTTCGTTCATTACGGTTGATTATTCAACCAGTGCGTTTCTTAGAAATTGTGACTCTTTTAATAAAGAACCTTGCGTCAATGACAATTGCCAAATATAACTTCGTTAGTCTGTACTGCTTGATATTTGCCGATGTTGGTTTACTCTTTTTTTAATTATATGCGAGCGTTGCATTTCGTAGAAATTGTCTTTTCGGAACAAGAGAAACGTAAACGAAATATTAAAAAGCAAAGAGATCTTTGAAATGAAAGTTTTCATCATTTCTGCAAAATGTTTGCATCTAAATATAGATTCAAGGATAAAGGGTGCTATCCGGCGTATGCTCCAGAACCTAGTTCATAGCTTGTACCGAGTACAATCATACCATATCGGGAGTATCACAAAAGGTCTAAATATAGATGTTGCATTGGTGAAATTATTACATACAAAAGTTTGAGTCATCTGTTATGATTTCATCTGGGACATGATTTAGTTTATAATTAACTTAATTTTGTTTATATGAAAGTTGCGCTCTTGTTTCGGTTCTTTTCTCGAAATAAAAAAAAGGCGGGGGGGGGGGGGGTAGAAGCCATGATTCCACAAGAATAAAGGAATACTGGCCCCTCAAAACTTTTTGATAATGGAATCATGTTACATGATATTGCATCACTTGACAAACGTCATTCATTGCACATACCATCTTAACTGCACGATGTCTTATTCTGTACTGTGTCGTCACCATCTTTTTTCTTTCTATAAAGAAATAGGTTGAGTTTCAAAATCGGCCCTGCACGCCCGGTGTTTTTATCGAGTGCCAGCATGCATTTGCCTTATTCATTATACTTCTGTAGCCTGGGTATACCAACTGTATCTCGCAAGCTACTGCTCAGCAACGGATTCCGAGACTACCACTTTTGGGTGATTTTACACCGGAAAGGAGTGTCGGGTAATGAGTCATATGAGCGCATTTCCGGAGTTCTTTGTTAGATCACGCTCAGTAAAATGTAAACATCACCCTTCAATTCTTCACTTTCCCCCTATTTTGATGAAAATAACTCCGCCCGGCGCATGCGCAAAAGCGCGGAGGGTTTCCGAATCCATTGCTAAACAAATTCCACGTGGTGTTCTGTGGTTTGTTGACATTTCTCTACTCGAATCTAAATTTTATAACACGCAAGTTGATTTAATCAATTGTATCAGCTCACGTGACGTGACGATCGCAAGATAAATGTAACTGCGCATGTTATCTAACAGCAAGCTTTCTTATATTGTGCTGCGACTTTTAAGTTCTTGAGGATGCACAATGGATATTCCAGATTTAAACTGACTAGGCGCTTTTCACCCAAATCACGTGAACATAAATTGTCTCCATAATAACTCAAATCCTGGTAATTTTAGTTTCGATTACCTGTTTGATTAAATTAAAAATTTGGTCATAAATGACACTGTAACTTTCTTCTTTATTAATTTTGTAGTAAAAATAAAAATATTCCTTGTTACTTTCCTCCAGACATTGCAATGCAATTTAAACGAAAAAATTCCTTTTGTATTTCATTTTTATGTGAGCTATTGAAAAGGCACGGCGTGGAATGTTTAATTGTTTTTACGCTTCTTGCCGTTAATGCAGTTTTTTAAAACTACCTTTAAATCATGGACTTTATTAAAGTCTCCGAGATAATGCAAAACAGACTTATTAAAGTCTCCGAGATAATGCAAAACAGACTAATCCTTTGTAAAACCCCCCTTAAGGAAAAACTGAAATGAGTGGAGGGGGAAAGGGCCAAGAAGATTTATGTTTACAACGAGCCTGGATTTCATTAGGAACATTTGCTTCTTAGGTTCTTTGTTCCTAATTAATTTCTCTCGCTCCTGAACTAAATATTGCGTTTTATAACCTTTTTTTGCATATGTAACCTTGAAAATTCATTTTTATTTATGCTGTTTCATTCTTTAGAAATCTCGTACCAAATGTTAAATCTCAGAAATCGGGTTTATTACTTTAATTTTATTTTGCAAGAATTTTTATTTTTAGATATATTAATCATGCACTGTGCAGTTGTACATATATGCATTATTTACATTTTTACCCTTTTAGAACAATTTTGAATTTTTAAATAAATAATTTTAAGCTGAAAATATTTTATTAGACAAATATAGTTTTTAATTAAAAACTTAAGTAAAAATTAATTTTAAAACAATTTTTTCTGTTTTCTGCACGTCTATTTAAATACATATCTACACAATTGGGGTTGAAAATTTTGTTCACTATAAGGGCAACCAAAAAATTCATGTTACTTTTTACTATTATAAAATTTGTGTATAAACGCACAACATTGATGCATTCTATTATTGATAAGAATCTACTGAAATCCTAGATTAAATTTTAAAGATCTCGTAAATATCTGCTTAAATTTAAGATACGTGCCCCCTTTCAACATTCCTAACCACCGAAATTTGTTCATGTGATATTTTATTCATGGCTGATTGTCTTAGAATGCTTTGATACCCACCATATAATCTAAAATCATTTTATTTAGTTTCATTTAAATAAAAATGTATCTTAATTTTTTGGCCTAATCAAATATAAAACAATATTGAAAGCCCGATTTTACTCGCACGCTCGCTAACAAAGTCTGCATCTCAGTCGGAGGGTTACTGGTTCGAGACCAGATTCCACTGGAAATACGCCGCGTAAACATATCTGGTGCTTGCTCAAGCTGTGCAGTGTTAACGCCCTCCTGCTGATGTGGTGGAAAAGTTCAGAGACGGGGCTACCGACTCTAGTGCCATCATCATCTAACCAATATACTGAGGTACGCGATCCATCCCAAAGATAATAAGTGTAATTTCAAAATGATAAGTCCAGTCAATTCCCATACACAAGGCAATTAGATTTGAATCCACACTAGTCTGTATAGCTTTCTCGTAAGAACCAGTTTTTTAAATCTTTGATTTTCACTTTTATTGTTCTGATATGGGAGGGGGAAATCCGCCTGTGATATTATAAACTAACCGAATAACAGCAATGACAACCGCAAGGTAATTCAATCAGCTTATTTCATTTACCTTGAAACACACAAGTCAAAACATTGCCATTCATCCATGAGAAAAATCATTTCGCAAGTTTTTTTCTTCTACGGAACTAAAATCTTACAAGAAAGATTCGAAGAAATGCTTATTGAATTCTGCATTTCCATAATAAAGGAGCTCATCTTTCTCCAGAGACGAGATTGACAAAACGCTTTTCAGATACTCCGATTAAGAACTTTAACCTGGTATGGCCGAAATAATATTCCCTAATTAAGTGTCAGAGATTTCTTTTAAAAGCGAAATGGAGTGTTGCTCTTCACCTGAAGAGTCTTTCCATCGCTCTTTCAAGAGCTGCAATGCTCATCTTCAGCAGCCTATTTATGTACAGATTTCAAATGGTCGTGGTGGAGGGTATTGAATGAATAGCACTTCAGCTCTTCCATGCAGTTGGTGGAATTACCATCGTCTAGACATGCAGGAATTTATCTGCGGATAAAATGTGCTCAAGATGTGTTAATATAAAAATAATAAATAGTATACTCGCTGCAGTTTGGAACCAGTACAGCATTTCGATAAACTTTTTGATTAGGTAATTTATCTATTTATAGTAATAATTTCCAGAAGAGTGGTTACGTTGTACCTTAATTAGGTCATAGCTCTGTTTAAGATTGAAAGTTGATGAATTCCTGGGGTGTTTTTTTAAATCGTTCTGGAATTATTTTCTTGCTCCAGTAGGAAAGTGATGTTGCATTGCAATAAGCTTTCCGTTTCTGCTAATTTATTTGAAGAAGAGAACTTGGAATGGTTGTTTTAAGCTTAATGCAGCTCCAACATTGCTTGGCTTGAGGTTGTTGCAGTAATGGTTTTGGTTTATTTTTTTGGAGGTTATGACGTAAGGTTCATTATGTGACCATGATGCGTTAAACTTAGGTCAGTATAATTCTAGTAATATGCAGTTAACCAACAATGGTAAAGATAGTAGTTAAAGTTTTAAGCTGAAATTTAATATTCTTCAAGTCAATAATTTTAAATTCTGATATTACATGCATTGTCAGGGGTAAAACTGAATTGAGTGCAATATAATTTTAAGATAGAATATAAATACCTTAGTGAAATCCAGTGTTTTTAAACATTGAAAATATGTATACGGGAGATGTTTGCTAACGAGTGCGGCCAAAGTAGATCAAGTCTAGCTACAAAAATCAAAAACAAAGGAGAACTTCAGACGCAGTAATAGTTTTGTTTCTCAAATCGACTTTCCTCAAAGCTCTTCAACGTTTTGAAATACAAGACTTCGCTAAAAAGGATTCCACGTTCCAGAGAAATTTTAATTCTTGCGAATTTAAACAATCGGCTGTAGTTGAAGTGAAAAAAAATATTCCATGTTAGTAAAGACGAGATGAATTCCACTAATTTTCTTCATAATTCTTTATAGGAAAAACTTGAAACGCATTAAAAGTATTTAAATAATGAAAACTTAAAACAGCTGCTTTAAGGCCTGTAGGAAACGGTATAGCAGAAAGAATTCAGATTTTCTTCTCAAAAATTAAAATATGTATACTTATTTTTGTTGCAGAATTAGGCTCTGAACTGAGGGTATTTTTGTAGAATGAAAATCAAAGCCTCAAAAACAAAAGTAAAAACACTATCCCAAATGATAATTACTAAAACAACGTTTTCGTATGCTTTTTTTTGGACGAGGGAAAACCCCATTCTTACGCTCTGATACAATTGGTTTTAGTTTTTTTTTTTTTGGGGGGGGGGGGAGAAAGCATGCATCTCTTTAACGATGTTTAGACTACAAGCAGCGCATTTTTGTTTAAAAAAATCTCGGCAATTTCAGATCGAGTCGATAAATAAATGGTTGCTAAAAAAGTCCACAAAAAGAATTGGATGGACTTTTTTGCACATTTATAAAACTCGAAGGTTACAACTGAATTGAATCACTTGATCCTATATTTTTAAATTAAAAACATTTATCCCTTAATAAAGGCGCTGGTCCTTTAAAACCGGTTGAAGTACTATGCTCTAATTTTTAGTCAAACGTTTCTTATACTGTGAAAATCCGATTCATTGTTTGCTCCAGTTATCTGAAGGAAGAGAGCCAGAAAAATAAAGGAAGTCAATGAAACTGAGCTGAATAATTTCCGACTGCTTTCAAAATTTAAATGGGCTAAAAACTGAAATTAATTTTAAGGTGTTTTTTTTTTTTTTTTTTTCTTATAGTGTTGGACATTGAACATCTCGTTTGATTTTTGTTCTTTCAGTATAACCGAAATTGCAAAGTCAGCTTAATTAAAATGTATGTTGGTAAAATTTCGTTTTGGATGTTTGTATTACAATGTTTGCTTCTATATGCTGTTGATTCCGCTTGTGAAGATAAAAAAAAAAGTGAAATTTGCTTATTGAAAAGTGAAATGTTTGATAGGGAAAATTGCATTAGAGGCATGTTTTTATAAGAAAATCGCGATTTCCTTTCTGGTTTTGACTATCTGAGAGCATTCTCCTGGTTTGAAAATCTTCGAGAATCTCTTTTGAAAACGTTCTGATGCAGCAAATTAGACATAGTAATGCATTCCGTGTTAGTTTTTTCCCCCTAGGAAAAGCGAGTACAATTCCACCATTTTCACTGTGGTATTTTCGTATGACTTGCAACGATCGGGACGCATATATTTTCGGTTTCCCTTTACAGTGATAAAGACATTGGAAATAAAACCATTGTGGTTTAGAATTCTGGACTCTTTTCACTCAAAAACCGTCATCTTGCATACATATAATACAATATGTTTTAAATAACTATTGCAAGACTTAGTATCAGCCACTGTAGAATCGATAAATTTTCAGTGCAAGTGAACCAGCAGAAAGTCGATTGTTCATAGGAGCAGGACGTTGGACACCCTGTTATCTAAAAGTCATGATATTTTACATGAGAAGTGACGTTTCGAGTACTTGAAAAGAATACCTTGTTTCAAACCACTGTAATTTTATATATTCTTATGCACAGTCCACTGCTCCTACAAGACGTGAACATGGCCAGAGAAGATAATCCGCCGATGCATTGCCATATACGTAAGGAGAGAAAAGAAGGGGAAAACTTGGGAGGGAGAGTGATCTAAAGAACAATATCACTTTAAGAGATCAATGAAAATCTACTCTTAATGCTTACCTCCTCGGAAAAAAAAATAACAAAAGACAAACAAAAAAATGTCACAAAAAATCGATAATGTAAAGTTCCAATCGATCCGGTTCTTTTTGAAAGGGAGGGTAACGACATATTATGCATTAAAAAAAGAAAAAAATTCTTCTCGAACGTTAGGGCTGTATTGACCTTGCCTAAGGCAAGTAAGCTTGCGTCTAGCGACTTGATGCTTTTGTTGAATATCAGAGCAATCCCCTCGGATTCGAGTCTTCAGTCGTCTTCTGATCACCGACAGTTGCAATCTTTGTATAATGGTCTTTAATTCTGTTTTGATGTCCCTTGGTTGGCCGTTTCGAAAATCGTGTATTTTCCTGTTTGTGTTGGAAACCAGGGAATGATTAAATGCTAGGTGAACTAGATGATTGCTAGGGGCCCTGTGCTGAAAGGAGGATCCTTAAATTAAGAAGTCAAATATAAATTGGGTTATTCTCGAAACAGCCCAAATTTATTTCCAGCTTAATCAGGTACAAGAACTTAGATTAGAACAAGATGGGCTAGCGTTAGTACCAGACGACCATATACTCACTTTCTAGGGGTTAAAGAAGAAATCCGACCACCATAAAGAAAACATTCTGACTATGCAGAAAAATTAATTTACCTGACTGAGATGTATAAAATCACAAAAACTCTATCATCAACATTTCCCGACATTGAAATAATTTTCTTTTTATTCTGCCGATAACCAACTAATTACCAGAAAGATTATTTTCTTGTCTTGAATAGAGTCAAAAACTATTGTAGAAATTTAGTTTAGCAATACTGGTAAAATAATATAACTGTGCTTCGGAACAAAACAATAACAAATAGCATCTTCATATCTAAAGTAATTAAAGAATTTTCTTAAGAAATCCTGGAAAAAATGTACTAGATTTTTAATTTATGTATAATTACTTAATGAATAATTATAATTGTTTTCTTAAGAGGCCTTGAATTTTGAAAAAAAACAAAATAAAGCTATAAGGTCTTAAAAAAAGAAATTTAAAGGTATGTTGCAACTTGCCAATATTTTGCAGTTGATCCCGATAGGCATGAAAAAGCAGAAAGCTCATTCACCATGTGCATCAGCTTTCTATGCATAAAAATATGGCATTTAAACGTTAAACATTCATCGATAGGAGGTAAATAAACATGACAAGTTGAAAAATATGACGTAAATAACCTTCATCAGAAGAAAATACAATATAAAAAATTTAAAATTTTAGTTAAAGCAGCTTTAAACATTTTTCTTGATTTTATTATTTTTCAGAATAGGTTTCTTTTTTATAAATTTTGAATCTAATATTTATTTCTTTGTTTTCAATTTAGAGCAGATTTATTCGCACTGTAGTAGTTCACTGTTTAAAAGTTCCGTATTTATTTATTCATTCATTTCCTAATAACAGTTGTATTCTCAGGTCTGTATCAGCCGGCCAAAAATCCAAACAGACTTTTTAAACTGCTAAAATAATATAGCGCCAAATTTGTTTTTTATAAATTTTGAATTTAATATTATTTATGTCTTTGTTTTAAATTTAAAGCGGATCTATTCAAAACCTAGTATAGTCCAGTGTCTAAAAATTCCTTGTTTATTCATTCATTCATTTCCTAATAAGAGTTGTATTCTCAGGCCTGTATCTGTCAGACCAAAAATCGAAATGGAATTTTTAAACCAGCGGTTCCCAACCTATGGACCGCGGCCCATTTGTGGGCCTCGGATAGTGTATTAGTGGGCCGCGGAACGCAGGGTCGAAGTGTCTATTTTCATATAGACTCTTCATCGTATATAAACATATATAGAGAGAGCCAAAGGTCTCTCTCTACATACTATATATGAAAGATCAGGCTTTAAGGGGGAAATGTAGTCCATTTTGGTAAAGGAAAAGACAGTAGTTGTTCAATCTTCATTTATTCCATCGTAGACAATAGTATCTTACTTTTCAATAGTTAAAATAATCATATTATACGCGTATCCATGGCCAGATTTGAAAAAGGTAACGCGCGAAGTTCTTATTCGTTACATGTTGGAGTGAAAAAGGACAGATAGGAATGCGCACAAAGTTTAAGTACCCGGAAAAGGGAATTTCCCCGGTAAAGACTCGTGACTCGAAAAGAAAATTGTAGTGCGCTTATTACGAGAGAAGTAGAAGTTAAAATGAGGTGTCGTTAAAAGTGATTTAAGAATTAAAGAAGTTAAAAAATTAAAATATCACATATATATGTGTTTCTATATATTTATATGACCGCGGTGACCTAATGGTAAGGTCACTGCTTCGGGGACGAGGGCTCCTGGCTCGAAACCGGATTCCACTGAAGATCCGCCGTGTATGTGGGGCCTGTTGCACATCAAATCATGAGAGAGGTCCAAACGTCCTCCCGCTGGTGTGGTGCGAAAGTTTGGAGAGGGGGTGCGAGTTCAAGTGTCGTCCTCGTCATCTGACCGCGGTTCATAATTACGAGGTCCCTTCCAAAATAGCCCTCGTGTTGCTTCAGGATGGGGCGTTACTATAACTTACATAACTAGATGTGTATTTGTTTGTATCTTTTTTACTTGTATATTTAGCTAGTGGGTCTCAAAATATTTTTTACCCAAAAGGTGGTCCGCGCAACCAAAAAGGTTGGGAACCGCTGTTTTAAACTGCCAAAATAACAGTGCAAATTTTTCGTTTGTTTCATTAACCCCGATTTGATTGATGGTTTGAAATAAGTTATTTGCGTTTCTTTCCTTTATTCTTGCAAGTCAAACACTGATCGTAAGAGAAACAAGAATAAATATGTCATTTCAACGATTGAGAAAAGAAAAAAAAAGTATAATGAGAAACATGTAGTGTTAAAGAATGACAGCAAATATTTCTTTCAACCCACAGACATACACTGGAAACTCATCGTAGATCTTTTTTTATTATGTCTACGACGAGTCGAGTTCCTTACTCATGTTGGTTTTGTGTGTGTGTGTGTGTATATTCGGTAGGCGTTTACTTCTCACACTTTTCTTTATTGCTTGAAGCTATGTAGCGTGAAGAAAACAATTTTTGTCAACAAGATTTATCAGTTTACCTAATTTGTGTGGTAAGATTTGTTTGAAACAAATACCCAGTGCGATGTTCATGAATATACGGCGACTGAAGCACATTCATTTGGTGAGGTAGAATTAATATCACTTGATATTTTCGAAAATGTAGGCAATTTTTTTATCCACTTTTTTACTTTCTCGTATACGAAGAGAAAGTATTGTAATCGTCAAAAATTTGGAACTCGAGATTTTGATGAATCTCCGTTTTAGACCTCCCCGAGTTCGAAAAACACAATTTTGGAATTATGTCTGTCTGTGAACACGATAACTAGAAAACTATTCGATCTACCAAGATGAAATTGAGTATGTGATCTTTACACATAATTTGTAGGTTTCTATCAAATGTTGGACAAAATCTTGCAACAGGAAGTCTGTTTGTCCGTGTCCCTGTGAGCACGATAACTCAAAAACTTAAATAGCTAGGTGGGTGAAATTTGGTACACAGTTTTATCATCAGGAATGTAAGCCCTTATCAAATTTTGAACCAAATCCGTCAAAGGGTCGACTGTCTGTCAATCTGTATAATCGCATGCTTTTAAACGCTATAACTCCTAAATGCAATGACTTAGATAAATAAAATTTGCTAGGGGTCTTCTAATCTTAATTGTATATCTGTGTCCAATTTTGGTTTCAATCGGTTGAAAAAAAAGGCGTTAATTGCATATTCGTTTCTTCACGATTCTACGACGCAAAAAAAAAAAAAAGGCGCGAACGATGGAGCGTTTTACCCACTTGTGTTAGGGAATGGAGCAGGTTACCAACGCTTAGCGCATCCCCCACCCCACCCGTGTTAAACGTATGCGAGAAAGTTTCAGGGAGGCCACTCCCATTGGTTTATTTAAATAAACGCAAATAAGCGGAGAAAATAATTTAATGGTTGTTTATTAAAATCATAATTACTACATCTACTCATTTGGAGTTGCTTTCTGATAACCAGCATAAGCATTTACTAAACAAAGGTTCTAGATAAGTAAGTAATTTAGTTTTTAAAAGCATTTTACATTAGTTTAATAAACGCGCGTTAATTAAAACATCAAGGTCTAAACTGATTGTGAATCATAAGTTATTCATGTATTACTGTATATCCGGATTTTTCTAGTTCACTTAAGTACAGGCATAGACATGGGTATTAAATCGTCATTTTGTGAAAATAAAAAGTATTAATAAAATAATAGTTTGTGATGTAAAATTAGAAATTTGAAAGCATATAGCGTTAGCACATGTTTATAACAAACCGTTAAAACACGAATTTTTATATACATCATAAATATCTCTTTTACATAGACTGTGATTAGGTTTCTGCATTGACTGCAACCAACCGCAGAGTGTATTAACTATAGTTATCTTAACAAAAGAAACCGCCGTTTGAAATCTATTAATTTTTTATAAGCATTATTTTATAAATATCTACTGAGTAATGATTATAAATATAGTACTTTGTTCTGTTTTTTTTATTCATTAATGAAATGTTTTGTGGTATGGAGAAAAAAAAGCATGAAAGACATTTGACTAATTTTTGCCTCCTCGTCGCGTTTCAGCCCCATTACATTTCTAAGAACGATGATGCCGAATTCCTTTGTCAGCGTTTTTATTTCCTCTTTCTTAGTGTGATATTACCTAAATGCTAGGTAATTGCCTCTTCACTCACTAAGAAATCAGCCATTTCTTGAGATTTCGAAAAGGGGGAGGAGAAGAGCGAAACCTTGCACAGTGATGACGATAATAAATGTTGAACAGTGGAATTCCCATTTATTCTTTCGACCTTAAAAAAATACCTCTGTGTTCATAGAAATAGATTATTTTTTAGCCGCAAAGAGGAAAAAAATCTGATTATTTGAAAGGAATTATAAATGTCTCTCGTCGGATGGCATATTAGGTTCATCGCTGACAATTTCAGAATCTAGGGGATGGTAATTTAAACATCATTCCATTAAGAGGATTCTGGACTTGATTCTTGAAAAGGATAATTAACTCTGCCTCGCGTGGTGAAGCAGTAATTAACTTTGGATTGCTCTTCTTTTTCAAGAGTTGTATTTTAATGTGAAAGTTCGCGACTCTTGATCAATGAATCCAAACGCTTTGATTAGGAAAAAAAATACATATCTAAGCTAAACAAGTAGCTATCAAAATGCCAGTCTTTCCATTGTATGATGATCGATAAAAATGGGATAGAAATAATAACATTAACATCAAATATATTACCTATATATTTTAATGTGAAAGTTCGTTTCTTGATCATGTATCCAAACGCTTTGATTCGGAAAAAAATGCATATCTGTATTTTTTCTGCATTGAAGTATAAACAAGTAGCTATCAAAATGCCAGACTTTCCATTGTATGATGATTGATAAAAATGTGATGGAAATAATAACATTTACATCAAATATATTACCGATATATTTTAACCTTATCAATAATTAACTTCGAATTGCTCTTCCTTTTCAGAGATTGTATTTTAATGTGAAAGTTCGCGACTCTTGGTCATGTATCCAAACATTTGGATTAGGGGAAAAAATGCAGATCCAAACGTAACAAGCAGCTATCAAAATGCCAGCCGTTCCATTGTATAATGATCGGTTAAAATGAGATGGAAATAATAACATCAAATATGTTAACGATTTATTTTAATCTTATTAAGATAAATACCCCTCGAGTAAATTCAGACATTCCTCGGAATCCTAATTTTATAAACATCAAATACTGTAATTTAGTAAAAAACAATAGAAATGTGGAAAAAAATGAGGAATTGGAACATTTGTAATTGACTAATTATTAATGAAATATGTTGTATTTAGCAATTTTCATTGAATTAATTGAAATTCTATGAAAGATACAGTTTGCGTATATTTTTGCGGTAGGGTGTTGAAGAAAATGTTAAAACTATTATTATGTTCACATATTTTCTTTGGTATGCATCATCATTTTGTATTCATCTTAAAAATGGTTTTGAAAAAATTCCTCGATTAAAAAGGTTTTATATTTAAGATAATGAACTAAATTTTCGTATCTGCTGAAATCTTTATTTTATGGGCTTTAAATTTTAGTTCCTGATATTTTTCGTTGTTAACGACGCGATTTAAAAAAAAAATCGCATTTAACATGCATTACATTTGTGGATCCAGCATATAAACATATTTACCTGATGTCTGTTTTTGACTATCAAGCAAAGACCTATTATTTCTGTTTCGAACTCTTGAATATTTAATTTAGTTGCATACGAGTTTATCTGATATAAAAGGAGATTGTCGATATCGGATACTAGGGAAAGAAAAAGAGGGAGCACTTTTTATGTAAAAATCCTATACTATGTTTTAAACCTAATATATTTCATGATATGTTTTTCAAAATAAAAACCAGACTCAGCGGGTCTAAAATGAGGAGATTAATCGAAATGTCGAGGTTGAATTTTTTGACGATTTCAATATTTTTCTCATGTATACTTACTGTACGAGAAACTAAAAAGTAAAGCACCATTAAAATGAATCTATAACGACAAAAGTTTTTTTTTTTTTTTCTTTTAAGTTTGGGGTAGTCATCTTCTTCCCTGCAAATCGATGTTACCTTGCTGCCGTAATGGTATCAAGGGAACATCACGTCCGTACTCGAGGTTTCTCTCGTGCGCAGTGAATTTCAGAACTGCTTCAACCACATTTGGTCATTTTAACATCGCTGACTTCACTCAAGCTCGTCATTGGCATTGTTTACAAATGGAGTGTTTCATCATCAATTTGAACTGTTCATCCGAACTCTTCCGTTCATGAACATCTTCAACTGAAGCGTCATCACATACAGGAATTGGAAAGATTAGTTTAACCACTTGAGTCTTCGGATTATATCATGGACAGTTAATTAATCATTAAACTAACTAAATTGTTACTTAAAATTAGCCCAAAAATCAGCGACTAATTACTGGACATTCACATCACAATGGTTTAATTGCCTTGGGGTCTCCAGCATCTCTCACTGTACTGCTGCCTTTTGCCGCTTGACTATCTACAAATTGCAAAACAAACACACACACACCCAAACACTCGACCTACCGAATGATAATAAATACAATAAAATACATTTTTTTAATTTATGAGTTCTTAATTCAAGACTGATGTCGGTTAAAACGGAATGTGGTATAACAAGACTCCCCTGTGCTTTGAAATTGAGTCATTTTCTTTATAATCTGTGGATCTGAAAATACTCATTTTGCATTTGATAGCAGAGCATTTTAACTTTTCTAGGAGTTCTGTCATCCAGTAGTTGTTGCACAGACTTGAACTAAATTTTCACATTAAATATTTGTTTGAAGAAATTTATGGCAGTTTCATCCAACCCCGCGCAAATTTTTCGTCATTTATCTTTCGACGCCATCCCTAGCAATCTTTGGGAGTGCGGGGACATAGGACTGGAGCGCTACCATGGTTCTTGATGGAAACGAATAGGGGTTATGATTGATGTTGCGTTGCCTGGCAACTAGTAGAGAGTATTCTGCTTTAATGCTCCTGCTGACAGGTATGAGGCCTGATAAGCCATTAAGCTGTTTCACGATTATTTTTTCCTTGCAACTGCTTTACTAAACGTGAGCAAAATATTTCAGCAATTGAGAGATTATTCGCCAGTTTTAAAATCAAGATTCCTTGGACGAATCTATTTGTAGTTGTGCGAGATATCTTATCAGGAGAAGCTGTTATGCAGCTGGATAAATTCCGAAGCATTAAGAGATGGTTGCAGAATTTTAAACATGATGTCGCAAAAATTTTTGCCTGGTAGACTTTTTGTAAAATCGCAACAGTTATTTTATGACGTTCCTTATCCACTTGGCATACATATTAGACAAGCACCATTTCTGATGTTTTTTAAAAATCCTTATACTGTAAGTCGAAATCATAAGCATCAAAACCTCATACAATAAGTTTAGACCTCGCTAAGCAATCGAAATATGCAAGTCTTTTTATTAACTGCTGCATATGTATATGTAATATATATTTATGTTCAAGTAAACTCTTTCGGAATGCAAAAAACATGATGACAAGCAATTTCTTCTCAACTATGGAACAGAATTTTCAAAACGTTATAAACAAAGTTGCATGACTAGATATCCCATGCGTTTATGCAATAGTTCCCTGTTTAACATTTGTAATGCACATTTGATGTTTTATTTATGTATTCGTTTCAAACTGTAGCTAGTTTTTAGCGGCCACGTGCTGCTATATTCATCCTGTTTTCCGAAAAAGTCTCTTTTCGAATAGCGATTTTTCATTTCTTCTGTTCTTTTTACTTCAACGACTCATTCATACCATTGCGGATATGGTAATTTTATTTCATTTCATCATTGTTATTGCCTTTTCACTTTTATTTTCTATATTCACGTTATCACGCAATCCCGAAGTATAGGTGTGCCCGAAACAAAGACCCTTTCTCGCGTAAAAATAATTCATTGAAACGAATGCGTAGGCTGGTCTGGACGGAAATGCTCAGTGAAACTTCTTGCTGGCCATTTTTCTTAAAGAATCTGCCTTTATTTATTTATTTATTTTTGGTAACAGCGGGGTGCAAGGTCGTTACGGGCACTTCTGGCACTGGCTGACTCATTGTGCGTTGCTTGTTTCACCTATTCACGCTGATTCCAGTGTCATAAACCATGTCTGCGCTATAATCCATGCGCTGGACTTTTTTCATACCGTTTTTCTTGCACCACGAGTTCGTGCATTTGCAGAACTACATCTGTGTCACATTATTTCCCCCCAGCTGTCATGCTAAAGAATCTTTTCTTTAATTCCTTATTCTTAATTCAAAAGAAAGAAAAAATATCTTTTGCCTTTTAAATGAAGTCGAAACTTTCTGGTGTTATAAGAAAGCCTGTTATGATGCACTGTTCGATAGAAACTGTTCTTAAACTATTTACTTAAGTTTACTTGAAAAAAAAAAAAAAAAAAAAAAAAAAAAAAAAAAAACAGGAATATCTATAAATACATTTTGGTCATGTAAATTTAATTTTCTATTAATGTTTCGGAATGAATAATTTTCTTTCGAAAAATGAAATCAATTGATTTTTTTTGTAGGTAGATTCAAAAAATTTCTTGAAAAGATGTATTGAAATTTATAATTCGGTTTATGGAACTTCTCTTTATTTAATTCGTCTTCCCTTTAAATATCTTTAAAATGTATAAGATTTTCGTCGACTTATTTCTTTATTTGTAGTTTTTATTTCCTTCAAATAAATTAAAGTTTGCACAGAAACTTTTAAGGGCTTTCTAAAATGTAATTTTTATTTCAGAAGAGCGCCACGAAAAAAATCTTAATGATTCAATTTTTATATTTAATCATAAAAAAATAGCAGATATGTATCATTTGGAAAATAAAATTAACGAAATATGATAAATAAAAGGAAGTGTAATATATTTATTTGTTAAAATTTAATAAAAAAATTTTAACCCAAAAAAATATTATTACTAGTAATTATTTTTGCTTACTAGTATCGAAAAGTCTGATACAATTGAGGGTGATACAAAATGGGGGGTGCAGTCTGGGTAGGGTTTAGGTGCCCTACTTTAGGCTAATCTAGACGTTAATCAGTTGTCGCCTGTATAAATGTGGAAGGCAAAATACTTTTGCCTTACAGGAGATGCAGATGCTGTGCTGCTACTAAACCATTAGAATTAAACTCTTCTCTCCCCACGGAACTAATTTATTTCTCCGGTACTCATCATTTACATAGGTTTACTCCCTTGTCCTATTTTAGCACCCAGTGTGTGATGGCTGTACTTACTGCTAATGAGAAAATTCAAGAAAGTAACCCCACGGTGGTCACAAGGGACCACAGATCTTATCATCCATTGATTTTAATCATCGAAGGAGGAAAACACTTTCTCTTCGTGGATCCCAATTTTAAAAGGACGTGTGGAGACTTAATACATCCGTTATCTAAAGATTAATTGTCAGAATTAAAAATATCTGTGAAAACAAATACTGCATTTGTAATTTCTGTATTCATTTGTAATTCTGTTAATGTATAGTTCACTGCCTTAAAATGAAAAATGAAGGTCTGGGAAATTCACTGTAGCGAAGAACTTTTTTTCCTGTCTTTAATTCAGGATTGCTGCAGAATGGAAATGTATTTTAAATCGACTATAAACACCAAAAATTTTTTAATTGTTTGTACTCGAGCGTGCTATGACTTTAAAGGTTATTTAATACAAACTCGGAATAATTTGTCCTTCTAACATTCTTTTTGAGTGATGTTATGAAAAAAGAAAATGTTCATAAGGCCGTGATGAAATCAAAAAATGTACGACCTTTATTAAGTTGAATTGTGAATTTTGTTTTCGAGAAAGGGCTCAATTGCTGCTCAAATGTAATGAATCGAAATTGTGTATTACGTTTTAAAATTAATTTCTAAACGTCTTTTTGTCTCTACAAAAGAGGTTATTATTTTTTTAAAACTGTTAATAAAAAGCCCTTAACACGTTGCGCACACTTTTAGATCTTGCACAGATTTTCCTTTCGAAATTTGGACCACTGTAGTCGTAATATGTGGAGAGAATGTGCTGTGCTGGACATGTGTTTGAAAGGAATTTCTTCAAAACACAATTAAATTTCAATAAAACTTAGATTTTATTCTGTAAATTGATAACTTTTTGAAGTTTAAGATACCTTTAACGGTTTTTGGAATGATGCTGTGAAAATGTATACTCAAATAACGAAGATAAGTTCCTGTTCCATTTTATAAAATTATTACTAAACACATGGCAGACAACCCATTCCTTAAGATTCCTAGACATAATCAAGAATTTAATTTACTTTAAATTTAACCGTTGGTAGCTAATGAACCTTTGTTATTTTACGTAAGTGCACTGATCCTATATTTGAAGAATGATTTTAACAATTTAATTTTCATCGCTAATGTTAAAGGATGCAATAGGTCATTTGAAGAATGATTTTTACGATTTAATTTCCATCACGACTGTTAAAGGATGCAATAGGTCTTTGACTAGAAATAAAAAAAGGGAATAAAAATGTAATAATTTATCATTGTTCATTGTTCGATTAAAAATTCCGAAATTATTTGATAAAATTATCTCAAGAATAATTTTGACTATTTATTTTTGAGCACGAATTTTTAAAGCAATCAGTGGGTCTTCGACTAGAAATTTTAAAAAAAGAATTCATAAAATACAATAATTCATCATTGTTCACTGTTCGATTTTAAAAATTCGCAAAATCATTAGCATTTGGCCGGTGACTTCTACTGCTTTAATAGGATAAAAGAGAGAAGTTATGAATATTTTACTCTCCCTCCCTAGAACCTAATGGATGCATTTAATAAAGTACGGCTCTGTAATTGAATTTTTCCTCCGCTCCTCAACTCCATTAATGAATACTTAGAATACAAAATACAATTTTCCTGCTTCCCTACTGTTCTCGCAGCAAGACAGTTCCATTTCTATATTCTGACGCCGATCCAAACCCGAATTATTTCTCTCGCTATCGCTTCAAAATTCTAAGCACGGTCTTTTATAATTATGCCTCTGGACTAAGAGGCTTCTGCAAGAACTAGTTAAACGCCACGATCATGACAAGAATGATAAGGAAGACTATCAGTTCATTATAGGGATGATGTGCCTCTAGCGTGTGTCTGTCACATGGGTTGTCAAAATTGGGGCATTTTTTCTTAATCTAAATGATTATAAATAGTCTTTAATACATGCCGTTGCTTTAAGTACCCTTTCATTTGTTTGTTTTTCGTCTGGAAATGCGACGTTCAGATTTATTCTGTGAATTTTCCATGCGTTTTGCAAATTTTTTACTGATGTACAAAATTAGGGGCATTGACATTAATAAATAAAGAAGTAGTATTTTAGTGGGTTTTATGTTCAGAAAAATCTATAGTGTCCGCTCCCTCTCCCCCAAAATTAAATTAAATTAAATTAAAATTTCTAAACTTATTTCAAATAAAATGACAATGCATGGAATATAAAATTGTTCTCTTGGTAAACTACTGACACTTTATTTTTTAAAGATGTCTTGCTCTGAGGGTATCTGCTAAATGATTGGTTGGAAATGCTTATCGAAAAGTATTTGCACCCACAATGAAATTGCTATAAACAATTATTACTTTACAATGCTTTTTTGATATAAAATGTCTTTCATGTTTACGCATGCTATTAGTTGTATTGAAACTAATCGTTATAATTTTTGACATGCTATAAACTACCTCCACTGATATTTTTAAAAATGGAAGAATTTGCCTCTACCTCAAAACTGAAAATACATACATCATTTAAACTGAAGGGTCGAGGCGGTTTGGTGGTAGATTCTAGTCATCAGGATGGAGGAGCGTGAGTTCGAGACTCGATTTCACCGAAGATCCCTAGTGCATGTGGGCCTGGTGCACATGAAATCTGCCGTTGTGATTGGTGCAAACGTTCTCATGTTGGTGCGGCGTGAAAGACTGGAGAGTGAGATGCCTACTTTGGTGTCGTCGTTGTCTTCTGACCACGGTTCAAAATGACGAAGCCTGTCTCAAAATACCTCTTGTGTAGCTTCAAAACGGAATATTAATCTGGCAAACCAAATCAAATTCTTGAAAGTGACTTAACGTGCATATTTTAAGAATGTTTTCTTTCAAGTTGATATTCGATTGTTTCACTCCTGATCAAATAAAAAGTTCCCGATTTATGAATTTATATTAAAAAAAATTATGAATGAAGAGAGAATAAACGGATACCAAAAAGTATGTACTTCTTCCATCTGCGCTAAAATTTATTTAAATTAATAATTTGTACTCTTTATTATTTTTTATAATATTCGCAGTAATGCATCGAAATGCCCAAATTTGCAGAAATATCTTCCATGACGAGAACTGTAATATTTAATTCTGAAATAATTTTAACTTGCCGAAATGTGGTGATGTCATAGTCAAAGGCAATTCCAACCTTCGGCCACAGCAGAGATAAACTCCGAACTTCCCGATTGCTGGAACGTTTCAGAAAGCAGCTACTTTTCAGAAGGCTCGAGTTTCGACCATTTACAGCAGAAGCTACCTTTTTCAGTAGGTTTTTCTAAAAAAGCAGGGTTAATAAACTTTACTGGCTGCTTGACCGGTATTCAAGTCGAATTGGCAACGAAAAGTGCTACGTTCGAAACGCTCATTTCTTGCTTTACAATGAATTTAGTTTTATCATGCACTTTTATCAAGGAACGAATGAATTATGTACATTCATGATGCGAATGCTATTGCGTGGAAGGGACGGTTTTAGATTTGAATGATATAGCTGATAGTTTTATTTTCTGTCTTCCGGATATTTTATGTTAATGATACGGCTGACATCGTTAACGACCATGTACTCTCGTGAGATAGCTACCGTACTTTGCGAAAAGACGTAAAAAAATGTTTCTGACACGTTTACGCCTGAATGGTTTGCTTTAGTTGGTCCTACCCAAGATCTAAATGTTGCCTTAGCCCGGACCGACACAGAAAAATGGTGGACCGACCGCTACATATTTTGACTTGCATGCTGACTCTTTGGGGGAGATGTAAAACTACTAATACTGTATAAGATGTAAAAACTACTATAGTCTTCAATACAAACGAAGAAACTAGAAAAATGCGGGTAGTGATTTGAAGTGAAGTCTATTCCCGGCTGGGTTCCGCACGTTAACAATGAACCTGAACCTCCAACCAGGGGTACCCGAATAGACCCCTTAACCCCTTCTTGGGCGGATTTTTTTTCGAATTTCCGACCCAAAAAAGGCTTTTGTATTGCTGCAAATTTATATATATTCTATCCTGAATTCGAAAATGCAAAATATTTTTGTCGGTAAACAATTTTTACTTGACCTACTGGTGGTCATCCATGTGAACCCGTTCACTGATCTCCAGTTTCCCCAGCAATGCACCCAAGTTTTTAATTAAAATAAAATACTCTCTGATAATATATTTTCCAAATCTATTGCTTAGAACAGGGGTTCTCAACTTTATTTCACTCGCGTACCCCTTGGTTGATCTTTTTAGTTTTGCGTACCCCCCTACTGTCGTATACATTCCTCAACCATCCGTCTATCTAAAGGAGATTTTATCGATAGCGTTAATGGCTTGAGTAAGCTAAAGAGTCAAATAACTAGATATAATAACTTTTGTAAGACTTATTTTGATTTTACATTTTATTCCAATTTTACAATAGTATTAGCTCAACGCCAAAACAAATGACAGCAGTATTGTAATAATTTCGCATTAACTTATAAGGGTCAATGGAGCAATGATTTTCTTTTTATTTAGAGCTGCAATCATGCTGACACGCTGAGTCAGTAATGATTACACTCAGCTAAAAATTACACTTTGTTATTATCAACTATTCAAATGGTATAGTTATTGAATAGTAAGTATTCACTTCGAGAAATAAAATTCAGTAACATTTTTAATCCCTCATGTTTTCTTGTTTCCGCCATTACCAACTTTGATTTCGCGTACCCCCAGGGGTACGCGTACCACAGGTTGAGAACCTCTGGCTTAGAGGTATTTAAAATAAATATCTGCATATAAAGAATTAATAATAATATGTAAATTTCGAATAAAAAAAAGGTTTAACAACCTTACCATGAAAACGGCTTTGCAATCTTTCTTGACCATCAGAGCGTGAAAACTACAATGAAATAATTTTTTACCGATTATTTCATTGCTTCCATTGTCAAAATCGCGGAATATAATGAGAAGCGTAAGCAGCAACGAATTCACTTTCAACGATGCAATTTTTCTCATGCGACGCCGACCGTACGGGCCACAAAAAAACCGGACGTGGGACGCCGACCAAGAAGGGGTGAAAGTGGTACTCTTTCATAATTTAAAAACATGTTCCCCAATTTTATAAAAATAAAAGGCATTCACTAATAGTTATCTTCTCTGTACAGACCAGAGGAGACATACTACATGGCCTGCTTGGCCCGATTCGGCCATATGGCAGCTAAACCCGAGACCGACCGGGGGTCATGTTGGCTCATCCCATGCAAATTTTTAAAGCTGGGCATTCACGAGAAGGCTAGCTATACCATTTACCCCAAGACTGGCTTTTCCCCCCACCCATTTTAGTCGAAAAATTAGGCAAAACATTCACGGGTGTTCCAAAGTTTTGTTTTGAGACAAGGTTCAGAGTCGCAGAATTCTACTTATCCACCCTCCTCTTCATTTTTGGAGTTTCATTTCTACCCTCGACGCGAGGCCCCAATGTAGGCAGATCCTTTGATGTGCCGCTACTCTAATCGAGGTATCAAATTGGAATCGGCGGATTGAGTTTTGGAATTTAAAGCAGGCCATTCACATCTCATCCACAATTGAGTTTTTGGAACACGGGAAGGAAAAAGCAAAGTTTTAAAACCGATTTAAATTGGCATAGCGGCTTGGGGAAGCTGGAATTCCAACGAACTCAAAATCCAACACTTCATGCGCCGATTCCAATTTGGGACCTCGAGCGAGGGTAGCGGTAAGATAAAAGGGTCTGTCTAGATTGGGACCTCGCTTCGAGGCTAGAACATGTTGAAAGTAAAATCGGAAATCCGCCGTGGGGGGTGGGGGTGGGGAGAAATGCTGTGGTATCGCACTTTGGAGCCTCAAGTGAATGACGTGCCTGGTTTTTCGACTTGAATGGGTGAAAAAAAAACACTCTTGGGACGAATGGAATTAGTACAGATGAATTGCCGGCTTAAGTTCTTTTGATTAAACCATTTCGAATTATTTGCTCCAAATTTGGCAGGTTTTGGACCTTGACGAAGGTTATCTGTTCCCGTGTTCCAAAAATTCCATTTTGGAAGATCGGTGAATGGCCTGCTTAACAACCAGCTAGCGAACCATCTGCTTATGGCAAATATAGGTTTCTGCCATGCTTTGTTTGCAGCAGATAGCTTTCATAGTTCAAAATCAGCTTATTAGGATTAACTTATATATTGAAGAATTTCTAAGCAATTACTGAAGTAATTGTAAAATATATTTATATATAAAATAAATAATATAAAATATATTTATATGACGTATCCATGGTTGTAGTCGTTGAAAATAAACACAGGCCGAGTAATTAACTAATTTCTTTTTATTATCGATAGGAGAATGGTGGATATACGGCCATCTCTCTTTAGGTTACAAGCGAAAGTGCACAGAAAAATCCCTGTATTCTCTCGGATAAGGGAATAACGTATGGACACGTATCAAAGTGAAGAGAATATTGGGGGTTTTTAATAAGTTACGTAGGCGTTTCAGGGAAAAAGTCTGGTGTCAAAGAGACGCCGTCATGATTTTCTGTCGGCACGTGAAAGCGATTAAATATTCTTTTAGTAATAAATATGCCAAAATGAGAGATTTAATATACCTCCAGCGCGGGAAAAGAACGAAACTGGAGTTTTAGAAAAGTGATTTTGGAATACATTAAGATTTTAAAATATATAATATTAGAATTTGGAATAAAATTAAGTGAGATTATTACATTTATATGTAAAATATATTTATATATTTCGCAACTATCGTGAATCTTCAATGGTACCACTTTCAATGCTTACATCCCCCCAGTCATACAACTTTTTCGCACCCCTAAGTGTATATAATAATAAGGGAAATGTAATGGGACTGTGAAGCACTGATTAATTATAAAGAATAAAAAGTTCAATACATTTTTTTTGGAAAAAAAACTACTGATCGGAATTGGCTGAAATTTTATACAGCTATGTTTCAGTTCTTACTTTATGATCGGCATCAAAATTTTTATCTGTTTCTATTCGCGTATTTTTAAGATATAAATATAATCTTTAGTAAGTTTTATAAAATATTTAAATTTGAAAAGAAGTAGTTTTGATTTGTGTTTTGCAGCAATTCATTCTAAAGTAAGAACTATTGTCGACTGATTATACTAATATATATATTGAAAAAACTGAAGCATTCATTTAATATTTCGATGTCCGAATTTCAACTATTCATAGTTCTTTGAAAACACAAAGTTAATATATCTATGCCATTTAACTTAATCTGGAGAATTTGAATATATATTCCGAACTAGGGGTTGCCATTCGAAAAAATTGAATGAGTGCGAATTTTAATATGACTACCCTTTCCATGAAAAATAATTACACGTACATAAAGAGAACAGTTTTGGTAAGTAGTTCCTGAGTAATGAATAGCGTTTGAAAACTTTTTTGGTGTACCACATGAAATAAATGGACTTTGATCAAAGCTGATTATTTTTATCGAAGAAAATTTTTTTATCTTAATTATTCAAGGAATTTTGCTTAATGAATCGTTTACTAGTGCTTTATTTCTGGTATAACGTTTAAATAAAGATCTTTTAGTCCTATTTTGCTGAAATGAATATCTTACCAAGATCATTTTTTCATGTTACTGCTATTTGATGTATAATATTACTTCTTTTCATAATATTTAAAAAATCTTTCTCTATTTCTGTTTTATTAAGTTCATTTATTTCTACTTCATTTTACAGTTATTTTTTTTAAAAAAATAGTACAAAAATGACGTAAATTTCTTTGAAACAACAGACAAAATTTATTTCTCTACTGTCCCCTTGTCAGTCTAGAATTCATTTATGGATTGCATAAGCTTGTGAAAAATTTGAAGTATCTAATTATGTGTTTAATTAAATTGCTTTAAGATTAAGTATACTTTTTATACATTTAATTATTTCCAACCGGGAGTTGTCAAATATTTCTTGCTGTATATGAACTTCCTTATCGCTTTGCAACTACGAAAAAAAAATTAATCGCACTTTTCCAATCCATCTAAAGAGTACTTTTCTTTTCAAAAATTGCATTATTATCTCGCATATTTCCAACAACAATTCATCCGGAGGCATAGTGCATGGCAAATTGCGTAGAGATCTGCTGAAAAAGCGAGGAGTGCAAGAGAGGTCTGGAAATTGTCTTCTCCCAGTAACGGTTTTCGAAACAGTCCTTGCTGTCTTTGATTGAAAGCAACAAAAGAGGAGGGAAAAAAGCCCACTTTCTTTTATGTCGGGGCGTGGAGAATAAGAAATTCCGCTGGCTTTTGTGAGAGTGCCCTTTTGAAGTTCGCTTCTCCTCGGCCAGCAAGGATTTTTGCCTTCGCAACAATGACACGTACTAAATGTTATGTGAAGTGAGGCAAGCAGAGGAAAAGCTGTTCAAAAGCGAACTGACTCACAGGTTGCCATATCGCGACTCGAATCTCCCTAATAACAATGTTACACTTTTTGGACGAAAGGTCTTCGAACTTAACCGTCGCTTTCAACTGGATGGTGGATGGGTATGCTAGGACAGTGACTACTTGTTATGTCGTTGGGTACTTGTATGCAAACTTTTGTTTTTATTAGTATTATTTTACAAATTCTTCTGCTATTTGCAGGATTAAAGGTTTACTAGCATTATTTCAAATTCCTAATATTGATCGAGAAGAGATTCTCTGCTGCTATATGACACATACACCAAAATGCATTTACAATAATGCCTATACAGGGTTCATACGTGTCCTTAAAAGTCCTTGCTTTTACATTTAGTCCTTAAAAGTCCTTACAAATCCTTATTTTTATGCCCCATTTTTAAAAAGTCCTTGAAATTCCTTACTTTTTGCCACCTCAGTTAGAGCAGAATACATGCAGTATTTAGAAAGTGAAAGACCCAAAGAAAAGACTGAAACAAAACAACTGAAACGAAAAGCTCTAGGAGGAAATAGATTTTTTTTTTAAATAAAAGAAAATGTTCCAAACCAAATAGACCAAACAAATGGGGAAACAAATGATTTAGCTAATGAGGCTGAAAAGTCAAAGGACATAAATTTATTTATTCAATCGCATGAACTAAGAAAAACAATTATTGAAAATAAATTAAAATAAATACCTTGGGTATAAAATTGAATGAAAAAAGTTTGGAATTAAAAGTTATTTAATTTGATTACCAGTTTCATGGTTTTTTTTTTTTCATCAATTTATTAACTCATATTTTTAAGAATTTTTGTTGTGTTAAATTTGTAATGTATCTTCTACCTATGTTTTATATTATACTTTATCATCTAATAGGTTGAATTTGCAAAAATGAGACATTTTATTTAAAAATGCGTGCGACAATTAGTTAAATTTATTCAATTTAGAGGTCCTTATTTTTTGGTTTTCTAAGTCCTTAAAAGTCCTTGAATTTCTTTTAAGGAAATGTGTATGAACCCTGCTATATATTATTACAAATGTAACTACAAAAATGTTACCATATTAATTACACACAGTTTTGCATTGGGCATTTTTCAGATATAGCCGTTTCTGCTTGAAGTTACAGGAAAATATTCTAATGCAGCATTTTCCCAGAATTAGTTATTGGAAGAAAAAAATGTCTGTTGTACAACGGGTTGAGGTTGTTTCAGTTTTTAAGAGCTAATTATACAGTCTAAGCACAATTTATAAGCAGTGAACCCGGAAACTAGAAAATGGTGTTGGTTCTCGTTTGCATAATTGCGTCCGTGTATATAAAACCTTATGCTTTCTATCAATTGGGCGTATGTGACAATATTTTTTACCTTTTGTTTCTTCAATGAGTTCTATTGTTTAGCAACGGATTCCTAAACCATCTGCACTTTTGCGCATGCGCCGGACGGAGTTATTTTCATCAAAATAGGGGGAAAGTGAAGAATGGGTGGGAAGATGGATACATTTTAATCAGAATGATCTAACAAAGAACTCCGGAAACGCGCTCATATGACTCATTGCTTGACACATCTTTCCGGTGTAAAATCGTCCAAAAGTGGTAGTCTTGGAATCCGCTGCTGAGCAGTAATAGACTTGCCGTACTTTCCTCTTTAGTTTTACATAAAAGAAATAAACGTCAAATGCTTATGCTTATATTTTGTGAAACAGCTACCTTGTTGAGTTGAACCATATTAGTGTTAAATGATCGATGCAAGTGTTGTAATGATCATAATTTTAACGAAACCTTTAACATATTTTAACCCTTTTAAATGAAATGTCGAGGCTTTAAATGCGCTTTATTTAATGTAAATTGTTATTGTTTTCAGCAAGATTTTTATGTAGTTTTTTTTTATTAGTAGATAAAACAGCTTTAGCTTCCCTTCCCAGAATGAATCAATTTAGCTTGTATTAGTAAAATTTTATGAGCTAGGATTGAAGCACTATTTTGAATAGCAAAAATTAATATTGCTTTTTCTTACCATTCCAGAAAGCAGTGTTACAAGATTTCAAAAAATATATCAATCCATGGTAATATCTTAATGAGTCAAATCGGTGTCATCGATTGGGTGGCAAAAGTAGGGGGGATTTATAGACACCTAAAAGTACCCGGCAGTATGGGGGGTAGATAACAAAATTTTAAAATTTAGTTTCAAAATTAGCTGGCTTTCCCGGACACTATTGCTTTTTATAATTCCTAGTTTTAGGCATTTAAAATGAACTAAAAATTTAATTTTTTCCACACAAATTGGGAAGGAGGGCCGAGCGCGCCACTGAGTCAAATTTGAGGGAGAAGCACAAATATCCGGTAAAAAACTTGGCTCATTTCAGAAAGAATGAGTAAGAAACAAAATGCGATAAACATTGCGTAAAAATGGGTAGTATAAATAAGATTTTGAAAATGTTATTTCGGAAATATTAACAATCAGAAGCTACATTAAAACATTATTATATCAATTTTCCCCATGGTCCATGTCTTAGTTGGTTGCTTTTTTGGTAAGTATTGACTGAATGTGACTGGTTTCATGGGACATCACTTTCTTTACTATGAAATCACTTTCTTTACTTAGATTGTTTAAATTTATTTTTGCCCCCCCCCCCCCTTCACTCTTGCTTATAAATTTATGTTTTACCCCCTTGCTCCATTTCCGCACGAATTAAATATTTTTTTTTCCTTCCAACTTTCAACTGTTGATGGTTACTTTGCTCCTGTCATTTTTCTTTTTATCATCCGGGTGCATCTGGAGAGCAAACATCTAATAAACCGTTCTACATCATTAAGTAAAATCTCAATTCCAAAAGCATTTTCCATTCGTCATGGTCATATCTTTTCGATCATGAGCACACAGACTTCGGGGAATAAAATTCGATGGAAGTGTATTTCCCATCCTTCTGGATCTAGTTTTAGTGTTTCAAGTTATGTGATTTTATTTTCCTTTTCAACGAGTATAAACTTGGTAACTAAATTTCCATTTTTTATGGAGCTTCGCAAATCCTAAGCTTATGCTCCATTAAGAAAAAAAAAATTGCTCACGCAGCCAAAAATTGGTAAAATGCGTGTTTATTATCAACGAAACAGTCAGAAATATATTTAACAGTTCTGATGTAACTCTGTGTTCTTTGCTGTCCATATTTTCACTTGTTTAATTTTTATTTTAAAAATCACAGTTCATACCGTTGAGTTTAACATTTTTTTTTTTTTTTTAAATCTGATGGAGGGCACGAATTTTCTAAAATCGCCAAAGCTTGTTCTCAATTATTTATAGAATATACGAGAAATTCAATGAAAGAAATCCGAAGAGTTACATTTATTGCCTTTTTAAACATAATCATAACAGTGTTGAACAAAGATTTACGAATGTGTGCCAAATAAATATTTTAGAATTCAACTTTCACAGATCAGATTTTGAAGATCTTCGAATCATAAAACGCGTTTTATAAGGATTATGCGTTAAAAGAAACTCAGTAATCATGCATATGGGTAATCTAATTGAAAAAAAATATTTAGTTGCCTGGCCCTTTTTAAAAATAATTAAGCATTTCGCCACAATAAGGGGTGTAATAACTGTGTACTCCAGCCTTCAATAAATTCACTTTTTTGCTATCACACTAGTTTATTAGAACTACTGTATACGATTAAATAGGGGCTATATACATATGTACAATTACGATTCACGTTCAAGATTACTCATAATTACTAACTTGGAGTTCACCTAGAGAACTCCTACAAAAACGTGCACGCTGCGTGCAGAGACCCAATCCCATTAATGGCGTCTACCACCTCGTCTCCCTCGCAACTGTTTCTTACACTCTTTATTTCACATCCTTTTGGCTGAGAGCCGGAACAGCTACGTGGAGGTTAGTGGTATGACAAGGGGTATAGGCCATTAGTTGTAAAATCACTCATCGTTACTTCTAAAAATGAATTTAGGGAGCGATTGCCTTCCTAGTAAACATCTGAGAGGAAATGATCCACATTCATGTTACTCAGAGAGAAAACCGCCGAACACCACTCCTACCGCATCATTTTAATTTCCGTTTCAACGCAATCTATGAGTTAAATGATTCTATGTGTAGAACGTACAGTAAAGTAGATTAATCGTCAGCGTTCGGACCAGGGCTGTGACATATAACAATTCTTTTAATACATATGTAACGTCATTTCACTGCTGACTTGGAACCAAAATGAAAATAACATCCTTTAAAAGTGAATAATACATATGTATTGCATGTTATTTTACCAAGCGATCTATATAAGCTTCAATATAAAAGTAGTAATGTACAGAAATGAAGGGTTAGATTTTTTTAAGACGAAGGCGGATAGCAGAAACTGACGATTAATCGAAATTTTACTGCAATTTGAACATACAACCTCTTGAGAATAACGAAAATTTTTAAAGAAAAGCGTGGGGTATGTTGTATGATGATAAACAGTAACGTTTATTCATTAAATTATTCCCGATTTCTATTAATTTAAAACTATAGATTTATGATTATTTTATATGAAAAATTAGATTGTATCGCTTTAAAGTGTGTGATTTTATTAATTTTTGAAGTATGCAACAAGGGAAAGGCCAGTTTTTACCATGTTTATTTAGGTTCGGTATCAATTATGGATTCAAAATTTTCACTTTTTCATTTTTTTCCACTACATTTCCATACAATCTCCTTTTTAGTTTTGCAGTGGATTTAATAAAGATATTATACACTCAAGAATGTTATAAACAAAATAATATGCAAGACATATTTATGAAAAGTCGAAAAGATTTCTTTTTGCACAAAAAGATCTGAATGATCATGTGTTTTTTTCTTCTGTAGATATTTTACTAATTATAGCTTTAATGATACTGCACATTTTTATTTCATTGGACGGAAATAACATCAAATCTGAGTACGTAACTATTCTTTTTATTTGAAAAGAATTTTAAGAAAACGCTGAGGCATACAACGATCTAGGAAACCGTTTATTAGCGGAAAAGGAAAAATAGGAAATTCAGTTACCATTGTCTTGCCATCTTGGCGAAATAGCAGATTTGGCTGAAAAACAACTTGCGATATGATGCCAAAATCGCAAACAATTGGCAGATAAAACCTATTGGCCGTGAGCCAAGAACACGCGACAATCGATTCGCTTGGTTCTCCTGCGGCATTGCTACTGCGCCTGCGCTGTGGATGCCGCGCGAAAGAAGGATCTCCATCTTCTCTGGTTAATAACATAGGCCTTATGTAAACGTTGGGGGCTTTCTATTTCTGCCAGTAGCACCTATCCGAAATGAATCAATGTTGGCTAATTGAACGTAAATACCAGTTCAGTTTCCAGGTCTGTGGGATGAGGTTTGCGAAAGAAGTCGAACTGTAATGAAGTTTGCTCCACTGCTATTGGAATTGAGTGGCTCCGCTTTCGCCTAATTAGTCTCTATCTATTTACATCCGGAGACATTTTTAGTTAGTGGAGCTTTTTATGCCGCGTTGCGTAATTATTCATGATAGATGAAAATAAATTTACTTAAAGGTTTTCTGGAAATTCTGTCTGAGAGAAAGTTTAATATTCATAATGATTTCGGGATTTCCCCAGAATCCTATTGTCCGAGAATAACATTTCTAGATGAAATTAATTGCATGCATTTCTTCCTGTTTTTTATTTTCAAATAATTATAAGAAAGTTTTACGAATTTTTTTTAAATTTTGCCTACCAGTGTATTGGAAATGTCTCTACTGTGTACCTTCTATGGAAATATAGTCAGTTTAAGTCTTCCTCTAAAATTATTGCATTTTGAAAGTGTTGGTGTATTGTGTGAGTAAAGAAACTAACCAAAATTATTTCTATATACTTAACAATTTTTAACGTGTTTTATTAAAAAAACTACATCAATAAATCATATGCAAGCTACAACATAAATGGAACGATCATGAATCAGTTGTCAAATATGACATTGCCTTTTGACCACTTCGTTATTTCAACCAATTTGCTAACAAAACTTGCTTACGACCCTTGGGATCCTGAACTTCAAGGTTCTATAGTTCACTTATACGTGGAGTCAGTTCGAATCGTAGGGTTTGAAAAATTGCTTGCTGAACTGGTAGCGGCAAATCCTACATGAACGACGCTTGGTCCTCATTTGGCTCAAGGTCTGTAGATATGGTAACTAGAAAGAGGTTTCCACTGTTCCTGCAATGGTGGTAAATCCATAGAGTATCTTCTACACTAAGGGTAAATCTTTTGGAGTAGAGACAGTGCCGCCACGACTCCATGTTTTCATTCGAGGGCATGCCCCATGTTTTCATTCGAGTGCATGCCCCATGTTTTCATTCGAGTGCATGCCCCATGTTTTCATTC
>BGPR01000011.1:2130626-2256789 GCA_013235015.1 Araneus ventricosus | reverse complement strand
GCATGCCCCATGTTTTCATTCGAGTGCATGCCCCAAGTTTTCATTCGAGGACATGCCCCATGTTTTCATTCGAGGACATGGAAATGTATGAAAAGAATTTTAACCCTTATATTTTCAGCTGAACAGTTTATATATGTTGAGTATGGAATTTAGAATTTGTCAGAAGTATAATAATCCATTGGACAGAATCTTTTCATTTCTAACGTTAAATAGTATGATGAAAAGGACTAGTAATTAGTATTTATGATAAGAGATAACGCATTGTGTTAGGGGAAGGGTTTTTGCTTTGCTTACAAATTATTGCCCTGCGTGTAAATACAACACACGAACGGCAATAATGCAAATTATTTCCTTTCGTGGGCGTCTTCAGCGAAGATGGAACGCTGGATTCTGCATGACCTTTTCTTTTTACAAACGCGCCTGGAACATCGCTTCCCCAAAATTTCTCTTAAAATTTAATTTTTAGACGAATTTGTAATTAACTTTTTATGCGACTTTAACAAAATTGATTTTTTTTTTCTTATTCTCCTGTTTATCTTCTTTCCTGTTTATAATTTTCGATAAAGCTTAGTATATGGAGGACTTTAACCAGAACTGTTTTTATGTGATAATAAATCGCATCTCAGTTTTTTCTCTCTTTTTTTTCCGTAAAAGTTTTTTTGAAACGTGAAGTGTATTTATGGTAACCAAAAAAAATTCATTCATATGAAATTTGTGTTATTCTGTTATTTGGCATATTTCAACAAAATGCTGTTAATATTCTGCTTTTTAAAAAGTCTGGCCTTTTATATTTTCCATGATCTAATAATTTGCTGAGTAATATGACGAAGATATCTAAAATTTTTCTACGCTATCTCTTCTATCTCGATTTATACGCAAGAAAAATACTTCTTTATTCACTTATTATTTAACCTTTTCACTAGGAAAAGTAATTATATACATGATTATTAATAAGTGTATGAGAGTAAGGACTAATTGTAGCGTTTCGGAGGCTTGAAAATATAATTATTGTTTAATATAATTCTTAGTAAATTAATCTACGCATTTTTTTCAATTCTGCGATTTTTATGAATATCGAAATCTATTAATAATGCCAAAATTATGTGTACCATTCAGAATGCGGTTTAGACTCGACATACGAGTGCAAAGTGTTAAAATGTAACAATACCAGTTAGTGTAGCAGAATCCGCCAAAAATCTCAGGGTCGTTAAGCTGCCACAGAAATAACATCTTCAAAATACGTCCGAGTTTATAACCCTGAAAGTGTTCGTACGATTTTATGTGTTTCAACTTTTATAACAGCGCCAAGTTATTGTGTTTTGACCCATAACTGCATCAAGTCGAAGCAAATGCGTCGACCTACTTACATGATTGAGAGCAAACAGCACATCAAACTCACAATCATTCTCGAATTTCTACCGATTCAGTTTACAATTGCGGATTTTACTAGTATTTCGGCTTTTCAAATAGAAATAGACTACATTTCTGTTTTTAGGCCGTTAACTCGTAAATCATTTTCAATGGACTACTGTAAAGTTCTAGACTGCGGAATTAGAATTAGCTGCGTAAGTATTTTTAAATGGATTAAATTTACACTCGGATGTTAAACAGTGATGGAATATTTATTTCAATGATGAACTTGAAGATAAACGTAAGATCGTAGGTGTATTTATTCTAATTTCAGCGTTTGCTCCAGTTTTAGCAACAGTGTTACAATTTGTTAGATAATTATGGTTTGAAATTTATTTTCTGACTCGCTATACCATTTTAAATTTTTCGATAGTTTGAGACTTAACGCACATATGCGTACTAAGAATTTCATTATCTTTTGTTGCATCCAAACACAATAAAGCCGAAGAAAGAGGAGGTCAGGGATGGAGAAGAAAGGAAGGTAGTTTCTTATGAAAAAGAGGTCAAAGTCAAGAATATTTCAGAATAGCACAAATATTGCAAAATCATTTTGAATCGGGTCAAATATCTTTGCATTCTGGTTTAGTTTTTAATAGATGCTTTTACATATTTGCAGATATTTACCAACGAAGTAAATTTGTATACATTTTTTAACAAATAAAATATAAGGCACAAAAGTATGCTGTACTATTCGCTTGTAAAAGCGAATTTTTAATTTAAAAAGTCAATTTTTTCATCTTACTTTAATAAGAGGTTTTTGTGTCGGTTATACCTTTCATTACAATTAAAATGTGTAGCATTGGGGAGCAAAGTAGGTCACCCTGAGTTGTTTATAAATAATTTTTAAACCTTCTTGCCTCCGGCAATATTAGGAATCGCGTTTCAGTTATTCCATACAGTTTCTCGGACTACGTTACTATAGCGTTGCACACAAATTCGCTGCATTGCAGAAGCGTTTGGATTTATTCGCAAGCATTGCATATAAATAGCGATTAAAAAGTAACCCACGGGTTCATGCTGATAAAATAAAAAATACTACCTGCTGAAGGGTGACCAAGCCATATTTACATGCTGAATTATTCAGATTTATCGCTGACTTTTGTTTATTCTTTAAGCACTGAATTTATTATTTTTCCAAAGAAGCTGAAATACGTTAACTACTATATAGAAAACTGATTAGGTTTTCAGAGGATGCGATTGGGTGGGAAAAGTGAGAGAGCCAAAAATTTATAAACATCTAAAAGATCCGGGGGTATAGGGGTAGACAGGAAAATTTAAAAATTTTACTTAAAAAATTGGCTAGTTTTCCCGAACACAATTGCTTTTTTGTAATTCCTAATTTTATGCACCTAAAAATGAAATAAATAAAAATTTAATTTTTTCCTAAAAAAGTAGGAGTCGAGTGGCGCCCCCTTCGCGACCCCGACTTGCCACCACTGTAGGTTTTTATGCATATTCTGCTTTTAAGCTTAAATTTAGTTGATTTTTTCAAAACTTTCTGGAGTAACATATCAGTTTGGTTAATTAGAAACACGTGCTCACAAGGATCATACTCACATTAATAGTAGGAGTAATTTTAAAGCTAATTTATTTTTCAGAATCATGAACAGTGCTGTGATTTTCTCGCTGATTGTATGAATTGCTAATTAAAGCAGATGATTCCGAATTTTAAAATTGTTTGAAAAAAGTTTTGTTGTTTATTTACATCTAACTCGAAAAACCGTTAACTCTTGGGTATTGGTTTTAACACTAACAGTCGTGTTTATTTCTTTTAATAAAAGTTTGGAAATGATGTAAAGAACAAAGATAAATTTTATTTGACCATTGTTGATTTTTATTCACTGTACTCCTCCTATCAGTTTTTTCTCCTCCTTATAAAACATAACAAAAAATAAACACCTTCGCAGTAGATATATTCAGTGAATGACCGAAAAGCGCCAAAGCATTTTGATCGAAAATCAAAAACACTCGAAATGTACTTTGCATTCCTTAAAACAATGAAACTCAGCAGGATGGGAGAAACCGCGCTTATTTCTACCAATTTTCGAAGCCTTATCTCAGAAACTATCTCTTTTCTACCTGAGATCAAAGCCCGGTAGGACCCTAAGAAAGGAAGAATACTTAAACCCGAAATAGCCATTATTAAAGCTTAGCTCTTTATCTCTAGTCCATTACTTTTCCATAGAAAAACCTATTCCGTTGGACGCTGGCGAATCTTTCTTCCAATTTAATAACCGGACGTCACCGGACAAGCGGGTGAAATCAACGAACCAGGTCTCCAAATAATAGGAAAAAAGATACATGTTCTACAGTAATAGCACTCTGGATAATAATAGAATGATGTTCCGGGCGCGATGAGCTGGTTTTCTGTGCAGCAAACAGATAGAGGTACAAGTACATTTTTTTTCTTTTGTGATAACGGGGGAAGCTTTGGTGTATTACTCGCATGTACGTCGTGAGGGATTTTTTGATGCAGAAATTCGCTGATGCGAATCAAAAGATTGGCGTATCCACGATCTATTCAAACGAAGCTGGTCGTAGGCTTGCAGTGCGAATATCAGTTAACGAACCACCTTACAGACCCCTGCTGTTGCTGCTTTCGTGTCTCGTTTCGCTTTCTCTGCACGTTTTTCAAGTCTGATTTCTTTTTTCCTTTCTGTTTTTTTAGTGAAGGAGTAGGTTCTCTGTAAAGGATGGACCTTTAAGGTAAGGCATAAAGAGAGCAATAAAAGTTGCGTTCAAAAGAGAGAGGTTGCTCATTAAATTATGCATGCCTAATCTTGTTATGTTCACCTACCAATTAAATCCTACAGGAGTCGGAGGGCGTACACCCATGACTTCAAAAGTCACATTTCAGCCGACTGCCAACAAGAGATATTATAGCTTTTATGTTCTTGGTTTTCTTAAGCTTTTAAAACAGCGACACCAATTTAAAAATTGATGTATTCGACAGTTTAAGTGAATAAGGCATGGAATAAAGATGCAACTAAAATTTGATTTATGTTCCTTTTCATTGCTTCAGACAAAAAATTGGTGTCGTATTTTTTCCAATGACCTTTCCTGTACTATCAGTGGCAAACAAATTAAGTTTTCTGGGGATTGATCTGCCCCTAAGAAATAACTATACAGTGTTTTATAGAATGTGCATTAATTAATATCCAACGGGCATTTCACTTCTTGGATCTTCCAAACTCGTACGGTCTGAAATTCGTTGAAAATTCCATCCAACTATTATATTTAATCGTATTTTACTCGTGGTAATTTCAAGCGTTTTTTACTATAACCTTTTTACTACTTGAGCTTTTTTTTTTACCGTGCCTCACTGTCTTGTCTTTGATTTTAACATTGCTTTTGGTTTGTTTTAAATGTAAGACTGAAATTAGCTATATCATGGAATTCTTTAACATTCAGTTTCAATTTATATCATAAATAGGGTGTTCTAGAAAATGTAGACGCACTTTGAATAACTCTTGCACCGACAGGTAACGACATAATTAGACTATCATGCTTAATTTTTTACATATGTAGAATTTTGTCACTTATCGGAAGTGTCGAACTGTTAACCGATGTTGCCCAGAATCTGCTGATAAAACTGACCAATGGAATTACAAACATCACAGTGTCATTGGCAGTTTCATGCCAGTTGGTATTTCGGGGCGATCTGTTTCAATGGATCCTCTCAACTCGTTGATCATAGTTGGTCTTGAGATATAAACAGCATATTTCACATATCCACAAAAAGTCCATTGAGGTGACATCTGGCGAGTGTCTGTGTGGTGGTGAGGGGAGATTTTAATGCTCCCTCTTAATCCTCACCATCTATTACCAGATTTGGGGCCGCGGTGGCCTTGCGGTAATGTCTCGGCTTTGGGGCCGAAGAATTCCAGGCTGGAAATTCGATTCCATCAAAGAACCGCCGTGTATGTGGGCCTGATCCACATTTAAACCTGACATCGAAGATCAAACGTCCTCCCGCTGGAAGTGTGGAGAAGGGGTTGCCGACTCTGGTGTTGTCCTCGTCTTCTGCCAAGTCCGTCCCAAAATAGTCCTCGTGTTGCTTTAAAACGGGAAGTAAATATAACTAAATTAAACCATACCAGAATTGCATCAGGATAGGTACTCGCGTCGCGATAGTGCTCCATCCTGCTGGAAGTACCATTCTCAAATATCTATTAAATGGGTGATATAATGCATTCCTGTTGTAAGTTCAAATAAACATCACCCGTTATGGTGTTTTCAAAGAATAAAGGTTCAGTTAAACCACACACTCACAGACTACCATAGACAGTTAACAAATGATATATTCACATGTTGTTCCACTGGCAATTGAGTATTATGAGTTGCTGAGTATGTGTAATTATGGCGATTGCTTGAACCAAAGGTTTTAATATAAAAAAAAGTGTAATTGTAAAATATTGTACGAATGTTGTAATTCTAAATGTTGTAAAAAATGTTTTGCTAGTTAACAAGAATCGTGAAATTTCCGGCAGCTGACAAGATTTTACATTTGTGTTTATTTTTTGAGTTGGGAAACATTGATGTATGTTATTAATTATTTATGTAATAGTTATTAAAAGTGTGTGTGTATATTATATATTATTTGAAACATTCTGTATTTGGCGCAGCACGGCCAAATTATGGTCCATTAACAACTCCTCCAACGAACCACCCTGAAACTGCCGTATGAAAAAGAGATTCTGGAATGAAATTCTTTTCTGTGTAAGGCAGCGATTTTTTTTTCTGTGTTCCAATTTCATCGTAAATATAAGTTTCTTTGAATATTTAAAAATTTCGCATTTTTTCTCGTGTTGGAAGATTTCAACATTAAGCCTAAAATACAAGTGATTAAAGGGAAGAAAAATAACCGATTTCAACTAAAGCTCTGGACTCCAACAGAGTGCTTCGATCCATTGCCTTCCGAAGAATCACCTGCTTTATGTTTACTTTTCTTGTCTGTCACTTGCACACGTTCTTTGATCTTCGTAAACTATGATAAAGTTTTATTTTCTTCTTCCAAAGCAGGAAAACGTGAGGGATTATAAAAAAATTTGTTTGTAGAAAGCATTTCCAGTATGATTTATAACGCTCGTTTCTTACGCCAAAAATACCTTCTCTATTGCAACTCGGGCACCGACCATAATCTACGAAAATTGTACTTCTTTCTACGTTGGTTTTCTTTTGTTACTGGATTTCAAGTTGACGGACAAATGCGAATAAAAAAATGATATGGTTTTATTTGTTATTATGAAGAGTTATTTCAGTAATATACATACTTAAATTATTTACCTACTCTGTTCGCTTTAAAGGTGATTAAATGTCATGTGACAAACTGTGACTAAATATAGATCAGATAAATAAGTTTGCTTTTTAGTTGTTGGAACTGAAGTAATACCTACGTCTCAAAAAGCGATGAAGTACTTTGTTCTGTTTATCTTCTTTCGGTGCTGCATATTGTTTAGCAACGGATTCGGAAACCCTCCGCGCTTTTGCGCATGCGCTGGGCGGAGTTATTTTCATCAAAATAGGGGGAAAGTGCAGAATGGAAGGGTGATGTTTACATTTTACTGAGAGTGATCCAACAAAGAACTCCGGAAATGCGCTCATATGACTCATTGCGTAACACCCCTTTCCGGTGTAAAATCGTCCGAAAGTGGTAGTCTCGGAATCCGTTGCTGAACAGTACGAAAATTGTACTTCTTTCAACGTTGGTTTTCTTTTGTTACTGGATTTCAAGTCGACGGACAAATGTGAATAAAAAAAATGATGTGGTTTCATTTGATATTATGAGGAATTATTTCAGTAATATACATACTTAAATTATTTACCTACTCTGTTCGCTTTAAAGGTAATTAAATGTCACGTGGCAAATTGTGACTAAATACAGATAAGATAAATAAGTTTGTTTTTTAGTTGTTGGAACTGAAGTAATACCTACGTCTCAAAAAGCAATAAAATACCTTACGGAACAATTTGTTCTGTTTAGCTTCTTTCGGTGTTGCATATTCAATATTGACCCTCTTGAAGGGGCACGTAAAAGTGTCTCAATTATGCCGTTCAATTTGGCTGACTGCGCTATCGTTGTGTTGCTTATAAATATCAATTCACTTCAATCCAAAAGCATTTGGACTCGTTTATAAACGTTGCATACCTTCTGTATTGTTACAGCGTTACAAAATAGCCCTCTTTTTCATGCAGAAAAATTTAAAAATTATCGCAGGTTGGATTGTTAATCATGTATATGTAAGCAGAAAGGAAAAGATAAGGCGGGCTAAAATGACAAATTGAAGTCTTTCGTGAAATGAACACGTTTTCATGCATTTACACATTTTTTTGCTTAATTTTCACTCTTCTGTTATTAATTCATTAAACAATCGAAATCTTTTATCAGTTTTTTTTTATTTTCTTTTGAATGTCTATTTCCTCTCTTCACTTTCAACATTTATATTCTGTGACGTTTTTGTCTTTATGTATTCTTGAGTATCCTAATTTTAAACCAATCAGCGACCGCATTCGAGCAAGCGTCGCGTGTTGATTGGAGGATCTTCTTTGAAACGGCCGTTGAAATGGTCTAAAATAGTCCAAAGCAGCGATATTCAAAGCTTCATAACTCACTCAGTTTAAGTCGCAGAAGAATTCAACTTTCTTTTATTTAAAATGTTAGCATGTGAAGATCACGAAATTCACTAAATGTGACTAATATGATCGGGGGACTGTATAAAAATTTAGACTCCGTAATTGTTACAGCGGTACATTTATTGACTCAAACATATAATTCTTTACGCCATTTAAAGGATTCTTCCGACTGGAAATATGTTTATCTCTAACAGTTTTGAAATTAGCTATTGGGCTACGTGTGAAGTAGATACCCTTATGTATAATATGATTTAGGATTAGAGTGGATATCATGTGTGTATAATATAATTTATTAATGCTTCTTAATTATTTAATGTCCTCAATTAAACTCCTACTCAAAACTTTCCTATTATATGAATTGTTCTATATTAATAAGCACACAATGCAGAAATTGAGTGAATAAAATGAATACCATGACAGGAAATTTATAGACATTCAACTTAATATTGGTTTGCTCATAAGAAACTATTGTCTGTTACCAAGTGGTTGGCTGATCATCTCTGACCTTTGTAAACTTCTTACGTAGTGATATTTGTCTTTTGTTTCCATTAGCAACGAAACCGCAATATTTCAGAATTTAAAAAGAATCTTTCCTACCGTGGGAGTGCTGGTTCTGTATTTTTAGTGACTAGCCTCCGCAGCAGGAAACAAAAACATAACAGAACTTATGCATAAAATACAACACAGACGTGCCAACCAGCGGTTTAGTTGGAGAATTCAAACTTTATTTTTTTCTGTACTTGTGTGGATTCGTCATTTTCCAGGATTTATTGTTTGTGAAAGTCGGTTTTCTCAAAATAAACATTTCCAAAACCTGCTGATTTTCCAACTTGTCTGGTTGGCTGGCATGCGTAATTTTTCTTTCTTTCCTCAGATATGTGAGAAATCGTTTTAAGAATGAACAATTTTTTTTTCAAGTGGTAGAATCGTTTGCTCTAACGGAGAATTATTTTTAACTTCGTTTTCGTTAGTTACAAACAAAACCCCGTGAACGGAAGACGACTTTTTTGATTCTTGGGTTAAACGTTGACATCTGTTTCATCGTACATCTATTTATACTTAACTTCGTATGGCAGAAAAGGTCTTTTTTCCTTGTTTTTTAATGGCAAGAGGTTTACAACTTGTGTAAAAGCGTCTGCTAAGTGTTCTTGAAAACTAAAGTAGGGGGGGGGGGACTTCTTCAGGGAAAAGAAAGGATGAACTTTCTTTAAGCGTTATAACCGTCTTCTAACGATTTCATTTTATCTAATAGCACGTTTATTTCTACTTTTATGTTTTCCTCTTAAATTGAACATCCGGCTCCTAACGATTCCGAATTCAGATCATGTTGGATTAGATTTTCAATGGTACAGAAATGTATTAACGACTCTTCGGGAATGTAAGGAGGGTTACTGAAAATGGTTGCGATTTCAAAGAAATTTATCTCATAAGAGAGAGGTCCTTTTTCTGTTGCTTTTTTGCTGAATACTCGAGTCATTTACTTGGATCGCATTTCCATAGAATTCATATTGCCGTTTTTCTATATAATGTTAAATATCTTATTGAATTTCAGTTACTTAGTTTTAATTCTGGCTTATTTAAGTCATGTGGCTTTGCAACTTTTGACTTGCAGTTATTTATTTTTAGACTGTTATGTGTTGCAACGGAAAATCCGAAATACGTATAATTTTTTCTATGAAGTAATTAAAAAGACCGCGGAAAAGGGAGTAATTTATCATTTCTAAATGCATGCAAATCTTTTTTCGAACTAGCGTTTGTTAGCCATTCAAACTGGTGAAAAAAATAATGCGTTTAGAAAATGCAAAGGACAATCTCTCAATGAAGTGCTATAATTGTCAACGGTTCCCTTTATTAGAATTGAAAAAGAAATTAAGCTTTTAGTATTGTAAACAGACATCTATTTTAGAACAATTTCCAGTTCTCCTTTCGTTCATAGACCTTTTGTATTCTTCTTGCCAGCTTTTTTTCCCGCCTTATATTTCAGACTTGGCAACATCCTTAACGTTAATGGGTCTGAACCTGTCTTATCTATCAAACCATTATAAGACTATTTTTTGAAGTGTTATCTTCCATTGAAGCTGCTATCGAAATTTCATTGGAGCTCTGGATATCCACTTCACACAAATCAATCATCCAGCATAACCCAAAACGAAACAATACTCAATATACCTCTCGCCTCTATAACAAAAACATACAATACCATTCGAAGTTGAACACTGCAGCGGTTTTGTCATTTCGTTCTTCATAGGACGATAAACAATACCGTAGGATTTCTGCAGTAAGCCATTGGGGAGGACCCATTGGCACACTAAGTAAAAGAAAAATAAGTAAATGAAAACATAACTGAATGAGAGGGGGGAATGGCACAGTTGAATTCCTTTGTTGGCATCATGCCAGCTAGCCTTAATGTAAGGATTGGACGATCCTTCCCTCTCATCATCGCTTTGCTGAAGTTTCCGGAGTCTTCATGTTGCCATGGTAACATTTTCGTCCATCCTCTCCAAAGTCTCTCTTGGACAGGAAAAGGGGGCACAAGCGTGACCTTTTGTGACGATGGTGTAATAAGTTTTCTGGGAAACGCTCGTCACGAAACGTTGTCCTCCACATTGCTTGCAAATTGACGAAATAAAATTGTGTGCCTTGTTGAGAAGAAACGGATGAATACCGCTAGAGCAAAGCTGTACCCGCCCAACCTCTACCTTACACAAAGAAAAAAGCACTTTTTCTCTAAACGCAGATATTTTATGATGTGTTCCATCCAGTGATATGGTTGTTGTATCGATCTTTACTGAAAACACGTAACAGCGATGGTTGTCAAGTTTGCACATTGACAACGTTAGTTCGCATGCTGTTGGGTTTCTATATTTTGATTTTGTATTGTTTTCTTGTACGATTTTCAACTAAGATCTATTTCATAAGAGTGGTAAATCGAGGCGTTTACATTTTTATTTTGTCAACTTACAAATGCTGAGATGGATAGCTTTTGGCGGCGAGAATTTTCCAGGAAAAAAGGGAGCAACTGTGTCATCTTCACAGAAGTCATTTTCAAGTTGGAATACATCAAAGAAGACGCACTCTGGATTTTCAGAAGTTTCATTCCTAAATTTCATTTTCACTCTATTTGAGACTTAATGATGAGATGATTACTAAATGATGAGAGTATAGATGAGACTATTAACGCCTCAGTTAAAGAAAGCTCCTTTTTATTCAATTTGTTGCCTGGCACCATTCATTAAACTTTTAACCGGGTATTGCGAAATATTTTACGTGAAACGAGTTGAACAAAGGTTAATTTCGCGATTAATAATAGGTTAAGTTATTCCATCGGTCTGTAACGATTGATAGAAAGTTTGTGCATTGATACCTTTAACTCCAATGTTTTAATTTTATACCGTGTTTTAATTTTATATATAGCAATTTTTTAATGCACGAAACTCACATGATGTCGCTGTCTCGTGACAAACGTAACTGCGCATGCCATTTAATTGCATGTTGTTTTATGCTGTTCTGTGACGTCACATCCTTTTTCTCCCGCAAGATGCACAACGAATTCCAAAATTAAATCGATGTGGCGCAATTTATGCGTATCACTTGAGCATGTATTGGCTTCATTGCTGAATAATACTCGTGAAAGAACTACCATTCAAATCTTGCGTTCTTTATAAACAGTATTTTTGTTTAAGCAGTTTATTTGCTGAATAAGATGCATCCTTTGATACATCTTAAAGCTTGTAAGCTCATTTTGGTAAAAGTAAATACACGATAAAAAGTTTAGCTCGGTTCAGTTCTGACTTTTAAGCTTATAGTTTAGTAAATGAAATATTTTTAAAAGTTACTTCCAATATTTATTTAATTCTCACTCTTTCATTTCAAAAGACTCTAATTGAAAATGTACATCGGAGTTTTCGAAACCTTCCATTTTTTTCGCTTATTAGTAGTGAAAAATATATAGAACGCAATTCAATAAGCAAGCAGTGGTATTTTACATTATGCGAAAGAACAAACCCACAAAGACTACCGATTCTAAAAAAGTTATTTTACGTGTTTGTGTTGTATAGAATTATTAATAAGCGGAAAAATTAATAAAATAAAAGAAAGAACCTACTCATCCGCAACAGTAATCAACTAAATTTAAAACACTAATCAATGCATTGCCATCTATCTATTACAGGATTGGCGATTTATATATTTTTTTTACATCGATATGATTTCGATGATAGGAGTAATTTCATATGCTCGCGAACATGGATCATTACACGGGAATTTTCTGTCGTTAGAAAAAAGTTCCATCTTGAAACAATGGAACGTCAGTGACAAATGCTATTTCCGGGATAAAACTGACAAAAGAATCGGCAACTAAAAGAAAGGCAACGAACTGCTGGAGTTATGTTTGCTTTGAATTTGTTTTGCAGACGAAAATATTCAGTTCGTTGAGTTTTTCTTTGGTTTTATGTATTTTTGTAAACGCTGATGATGTACAGCATTCCATTTTTTCCCTGTTTAAAGAGTTTTATTGTGTTTGTTTACATTAGAAAAACTAACTGAATATTGTTTATCATCAGATTATGCTGGGAGGATTTTATAGGGAGGAGCTAGGCGTTATAGGGCAATAATTCGAAGGCATTTTACTCTCCACGTCCTAATTTTTACTGAACGATTACAGTCAAAGACAACTGAAGTCGAAAGTACTGTAAAATCCGTGCAATTTATCTTTATGTCCAGTTAAATAATCTTGAATAGAATTCTAATATTGTTTGAAACTAAATGAGATATCTGAACATAATTTATTTTAAACTCCGCTAATCGATATTACGTATGATGTAACTCTTTGTTTTCAATGAAAGTAGTTTTAATTTCGTGGTCCTCTTTTCTAAAGCCTTAGCATACTTAGAAACACGTGTTACGCCATTCATTGCTGATGCGGTCACTTGCAGCTTTCTATGAACTGCCAACTTGTGTGGTCACCTATTGTAATGGCATTCCAATTAAATTTTCTGATTAGTCGAAAAAATACCTGAAATTTGTGAAGATTAATTTTTCTCCCATTCTCTACACTATTAAAATGCTACGTGTATGTATGGATGTGAGTCTATATTCTCACGAACCGCTGAAAGGAAAAGCGCGCCGAAAGTACCAAAAGATGGGAAATAGTCCAAGGAATCCATTTTGATCATTTAAATTCCGAAATTATTATTAGTAAAAAAGATATTAATTAAAGATTAATTTACAACAATACTTTTCATTGTTGCAGCGCAATTCAAACCTTTTTCATTGTTCAAACAAATATTTAATTGGCGTACTTCTTTTTTATCGTTGAAAGCTTCAACAATGCAATATGTATCCCTCAACAATGCAGTATGGATGGCGTTGTGTGCGGGATTTGGTAATTGACACAAAGAAACAGGGGAAATTATCGCTCAAATAGGGATTTTATTAAAAATGTTATTTTCCGTGAGGTTTTAATTGGAGATTTCATGTATGCAGTACATCTTGTTTCATAAGTATAATTATTCATTTTTAAGTTGTATTAATTAATTTACGGTTTATTGTTTAAAACTTTAAAATAAAATTTCTTTTTCCAAACTTCTCGCGTTTTCATTCAAACCATACTGTTTTAAGGTAATAAAGAGGCTTGATTTGAAAGTTTTAATTCAACAATATAGGATTCAAAGGAGATAATTGTAGGAAAAATGGACAATATATTTGTAGAAAAGTAAACTAAAGGCGGGCATATGAAAAAATATGGATCCCGAGCAACGCCGGGCTATTTCCCTCCCTCCGTACTAACACTGCACGTGGCCTCCCAGCATTTTCAAAGTCACTCATTTAGTCTTTCGTTCTATAATTGAATTCATTTGAAGTTTAATTTAAGGAGTTTTTTTGAAGTTAAATCACTGCAAAATAATTTAGTAATTACATATCTTCCATTATCTTTCATATTAAAAAGATGCATTCTTCTATCTGGGGGATTAACGCTATTATGAAGATTTATCCATGAAACTTTAATGAGCGCAATAAACTTTCGAGTAAACTTACTTTTGAGCTTATTAGGATGGATTTTGTGTCTTTTCTGCAAAATTTTAAGTGCCAATCTTGAAAATAAACTACAATTACCTTAATCGTGTAAGTTACCGTTTAAACTTTAATGATTGAAATTTTCGTAAGAATTTAATATTCACAGAAAACCGTGCTATGCGCTCACTAATAAAGGTAATTAGCCTAAATTTCAAATCTTTCGTTTAGGATATTTTGTTTTTTGAATATAAGACAGCAAGTGTATTTTGCAACTGGTTAACTCGCTCTACAGAAAAAACTATCTGTGACTCCTCTAATTGCAAACGTTTAAGATTCTTACTGACTTCAATGAATATAGACTTATTTCTAGAATTAAGCAAATTTCTTTGAGAAAATTGTTACGTTCATAATCTGTATAGAAAAATGGAAGAACTTATACATTTTTAATGGGGTGGATCCCGTTGTGTATATGGTACTTGTTAAATTCGATTGGTGTGGCGTTTTCTTAAATATCTCGAAAACTATGAGTTCTATCGAAAAACACTCAATTACAAAATTAAATTAAATGAAATTTCCTACAAAAAGAAGTCCTACTTTTTTTGTATCATCAATAGTTTAGAAGATACAGAGGGATTTAAAAGTTAATATTTCTAAAATTCCTTATTGTACTGGTAAAATCGATTAAGAGTGTTGAATCAACTACCCTCATAAAAACCTCATGCCTACATAATAATTATACGAGGGTAGTATTGTAGTGTCGGAGCGGGGGGGGGGGGGGGGACAAACCCATTTGATGAACAATTATGCTCCCTTCTTCCCCTCACATCCGTCCCCCTTCACAAGTTTCCTTCTACTCGTAGTCCAGTCAACGAATTGTAAATTTAAAAAATGGTGTAGTTTTGAAATTCGGCACAGTTGTTGGGGAGAGTGCCCTAACCGACATACTTAAAAATCCCCGCTGGTGGATGATGTTCAGGGGGATTTCTCAGTTTCTTAAATATCTTGAAAACTATTGATCCTAGCGAAAAAACTTCAGTATAAAATTAAAATACATTAAATTTCCTACACATTGTTCATAGGTTGAATAGTTTAGAATATTGTAGCAGTACATAATTACAATAAGTGGTTGAAAATGTTAGTTTTATTTTTATGAAAGAAATTTTTTTATTTCAAAATGGCGGCTATCTATTACAATATATCTATAACATATTATATCTTTCTATAACATATATATATATATACCTACATAAAAATATTCATAACCCATTTTTATACTTGCTCGTAATTAAATTTCAGCATGTTTTTCTAGTATTTGATTAAGTTCGAACTCCTTTTCTTCTAGAGGTGCACCTTTCTTACAGGTACCATTAAAGGTGCCAAAATAGAAAAACATTGCTAAATGTGTGTTGCTCCGCCGCTCTTTTGGTTGGAGGAATTGAGGAAAGATAAACTTTGATCTTGGTTGATGATTTGAGAAATGCTGTGTATCTACTGTTATTCAAATTATGTTCATCAGCAGGGGCTTTGTATATGGCTAGGAACATCTCACCGGCTTGTGAGATAGCATCCATCTGGTGTTGATGAAGGGTTATAAAAGATGTCAGCAATGTTTTTCACCTGGCTCAGTCGATTTTTGATCAATGTAACTATAGTGCTTTGCTTTTTATATAAATAGCTGGTGTTATGTTGTAGCCACTGAATGCATGGAGAAGGAGAATGGTTTGGGCAAAAGAAAGATCTTTCTGCAGCTTTCTTGCAAAAAATAATTTAGCTTCGACTTTCCCCTTCCCAGGCTTCGTAAAATAAATGTTACTTTCTGGTGGTGCCAAATCAATCAGTAACACGACTAGGTCTACGTCTTTCCCTTGGGATGAGAAGTTGCTGTCTCTAACCCAGATCTCACAATATAAATGTCAGCATCCCCTGTAGCGACTCGCGTTTCAATTCCTTTAGCAGCCATTTTCTGTGTTAGTAATTGAACATGCCTGTTTTTATTTCTTCAATGGCAAGAAAATGTTTCTGTCGAACTGTGACAGACTGGTTGCGAGCTTTTAAGTTAAACTCAGCATAGATATGTAGATTTAGATTATACTGTCTAAATACACTCATTTGGAGCGTTAACAGAACCAAAAGACTAAGTAGAAGGGATCTTCTGGAGGGGAACGGGCATGAGGGGAGAAAGAGAGCACGACTGCTCATCATATAGTTTGTCCCCCTGCCTTGACACCGCCACTACTCTCGACACATACAATACTGCCCTTGTATGATTATTGTATAGGCATGAGGTCTTTCTGAGAGTTGTTGCTTCAACACTTTTAATTGATTTTACCATTACAATAAGGAATTTTAGAAAAATTCCCTTTTATATCCGCCTCCTCTATCTTCTAAAATTTCATGCTACAAAAAATTTAGGACTAGTTTTGTAGAAAATTTAATGTAGTTTAATTTTATAACTAAGTGTTTTTCGCTAGGATCCATAGTTTTCGAGATATTTAAGAAAAACTGAAAAATCCCCCCCTGCGCACCCTCCACCAGCGGGGATTTTTAGTATGTCGGTTAGGGCACTCTCCCCTACAACTGTGACGAATTTCAAAACTACACCATTTTTTTAAATTTACAATTCGTTGACTGGACTACGAGTAGAAGGAAACTTGTGAAGGGGAACGGATGTGAGGGGAAGAAGGGAACATAATTGTTCATCAAATGGGTTTGTCACCCCCACCCCCGCTTCGACACATACAATACTACCCTTCTATAATTATTATGTAGGCATGAGGTTTTTATGAGGGTAGTTGATTCAACACTTTTAGTCGATTTTACCAGTACAATAAGGAATTTTAGAAATATTAACTTTTAAATCCCCCTGTATCTTCTAAACTATTGATGCTACAAAGAAAACCGTAGGACTTTTTTTGTAGGAAATTTCATGTAGTTTAATTTTGTATCGGAGTGTTTTTCGACAGAACCCATAGTTTTCGAGATATTTAAGAAAAAGTTAAAACGCCCCCCCCCCCCTTTAAACCCCCTGTACTCCCGTGCACCACTACCGGCATGGACTTTTAGTATGTCGATTAGGACACTACCCCCGAGAACTGTGCCAAATTTCAAAACTACACTATTTTTTTTCTATTTTTCCTTCGTTGACTGGACTAGAAAGGAGACCTATTGCATTGTTTGGTTTTTAGAAGAGTATTCTTTGTACAAAAATAGTGAGTCCTTTAGTTGTTCTTTTGATTTAGAAACTGAATATGAAATTCGATAATATTTTTAAATGCATATAGCTTGATTTTGATTTTTGAGTTAAAAATAATTGTTTTGCATATTTTAAGGCATAAAAAATTAGCTGCATTAAAATGACATTTTATTAGTCAGATTCTACGAAACAGATGTTTTAAAATTGTGTTTGATAAAAAAATATATATTTTTAATGGTAACGAATATTGTTTCAAAAGCAGTCTACTATTTACTATCGTTTTCTAAAATCTACGAAAAGTTGTTTAACCACATGAAACTTCCATTATGTTTCACATATTTCATTTTCTTTTTTAACGCCGCATCGCAACTGCTTCGAATATAGCTAAGCCTAGATAAACGCCTGTGTTCACGATTGTACGTGACTGAAGAATCCTTATAAACGGCAGCTGGATGCGAATCGAATTAGGCCACTCGCCAAGCTCTGAAATGAATGAACATTACCTGTTCGATATCCAAATTGACAACCTTATGGGTCAGATCTTCGCGTGTCGAAGCTAGCCAGGTGTTCGCTGCAAAACCGGCTTCTTCTAACTGGAAAGAGGCTCTCTTACAATAGGCAGACGTTGCTCATGTTGTATGCATGTTGGATGGAATCACTTTACAGCAGAGAGAAAATAATATAAGGGCCTTATTTTTGTCTCTCTTCCATTTAAACGATTCTAAATTTTTTTTCAACAGTTTATTCGTTTAAGTTGGGAATTGAATCTAAACAATTTGATGGCATTGTTTAGCATCGGATTCGAAAACCTTCCGCGCTTTTGCGCATGCGCCGGGCGGAGTTATTTTCATCAAAATAGGGGGAAGTGAAAAATGGAAAGGTGATGTTTACATTTTACTGAGCGTGATCTAACAAAGAAATCCGGAAATGCGCTCATATGACTAATTGCCTGACACCCCTTTCTGGTGTAAAATCGTCCAAAAGCGGTAGTCTCGGAATCCGCTGCTGAACAGTATGAGCTTTTAGGATAATGATTGTAGAGTTTGAAGAATGATTTTGTTCAAGTTTTGGAACTACTTTAATTAACCCCTTAACAGTGTAGTATTCTGTACCATCTAATTATATGACCCCTTCCCCCTTTTTTTGGGAATGTGTTGTCGTATTGATTCAACTAAGAGTCTGTAGAGAGCTTCACTTATTAATGGATTACCGGTCATTTTTGCATCGAATGATAACGCCTATGAATGGCTTAATTTTAGCTTTTAAGTTTTAAAATGGCATAATTCGATGCATGAACTGAGCTCGGACATCACTGTTAACCCTTTAAAGTTCGCGACATGTGTCGTTTTGAAAATTACTCACTTTCTTTCAAAAATGAGTATTAGACATGTAGCTGATCATAAATATGTAAAGGGAAAAAATTTAATTTTCAAGAAATTTGTGGTTTCATAGTGAAACCAATGAACGATAAAGGGCTATTTTTCCTCCGAATAAGTTATCATAAAAAGGCAATTTAAATTATGTATTTAATTTATAAGTATACGTGAGCATTCAGGATATTCAGCCTTCATAAATTTCAATATTACTTTCGAAGATTCAATTTTTAAAAAATATCAATTTGTGAAAGAACCCTCATGATTTTGTTTCTCTTAGAGATCAAAAGCAATTTAGCTCTTGCAATGCCGATATCTTTGTGAATACTGACGGTAGGGAACTGAAATTTTTATATAAGTTGGCCTATATATCTGGCTCTTAAGGTTGTAAAAGAAAAATTAGGCTAAGTTTCGCCCACGCGCAGTAGAAAAAAAAAATACTCAGTGAATAGTTATGTGAACTGGTGATAGAATTTCATATATCATTTTGCTTCTAGTGGAACATTCCAAATGTTCTTAACATTTTGTTCTTGTAAGAGGAAATGCGGTGAAGAAATGTTGGCCAGTTGACTGCCGTTCCTCTCGTACAAAAATGCTTGTATCCAAGAAAATATTAAATCGTGATGCAATAACCTGTTATGTTTTTATCACTGCAAATTCTTTCATTTATAAAATATTTTTTCTGTATAAGGAATGTTCTTTCTTGAGTGCTTTATACGCGAACAGCAGCAAACCACAAGTATTTTTTTAAACATGTTTGTAATTTTTTGTTATTGCAACTACAAAACCAAAAAAATTTCAATAAACGAATAATAAGTAAAGAAAAAAGTTTCAGTAAATCTACAGGTAAACAAACAAACAAAAAAAACTATAGTTGGACAAAGAAAATGTGTACTCTTATTAATGCCTTTATACACGAGAGAGTTTTAAAAATGTGAGTTAAAACATATAACATACTTTTATTTAGAAAAGGCAAATGCAGAATTTTATGACTTGCAGCATTTTTCCAAATCCTTATTGATATACATTTAGAAATTAACAAACCTTCCGGAATCGGCGTCAATCGACATAAAAAGTAATATGCAATTTGAAATCTTTCAGTTAATCTGAGATAATTTATTTGAACTCGATAGCACAATAAACCTTCATAATATCATTCTAAATCTCAACAAAGTAATACTTCTTTATAGAGGGTAAAAAATGTACGAGGTGTTTCCTCAAAACATTTCATTTGTTTGACAGGGAAGCTCACAGTAACTTGTCGAGAGCTGTCAGCGTAAAAAAGGCTAACTTTTCCTTCCTGATTTTAATTTTACAAGCATTATTTCTTAAAAATTAAAATTTTAATTTATTTAATAAGTAACAAAAGTAAATTATTTTATTTTGCATTGACATAGGAAGATTTTAGATAAATTAAACGATGATTTTTAATTAACTTTAATTACAAATTTGTGCTCAAAATGATTTTGAAGTTATGTTTCCTGCATTTTTTGCTCTCATTTATAGAGTTTCACAGCTGTAGTTTAAAAACAAAAAAGTATGCAATATCGGACTAAACACTGATTGCTTTTCATTTCCCTTTTTAACTTTCATAATACAATAAATATTTTAAAACACAGATTTCAGGCCATAATCGATTATCTTACGATCCAAACCTGCCATCAAGGTTGCGAAAAACTCTCAGATAGATAAGGGATTATCAATAAATCTTGAGAGAAATTTCGAAAGAGTATGTACGGCCTCTCGGAATGATAGCATTGAAAAGCCATCTTCTCTCATACCTGACAGGAATTTTGACTCAAACCGAAGCAGCTGTAATTACCGAGACCGTTATAAATCTTCGGCTGTACCTCGCAACAGATAGTTAACGCCTTCTACTCTTGCACCAGTCGTCTTCTGTAATTGCAGTGGTTTTGCTGAAAGAGAGAGTGAGGTCACAGTAACCCCCTGTAGCAGGAACTTTCAGATTGCAGCTGTCCACATCAACGAAATCTTTTCCTTCTTGTTTCTTTGTAGGTCTACCAAAGAGCTGCCATTATTTGCGTTTTCAGATGTGGTCCATCAAAGAGGAGATAAATAAGCTTTCGGGCTGGAATAAGGTTCATATTTCCCCTCATGGAATTTTTGAAACGGATGAGAAAATGATTGAGAAAAATGCCTGGCAATTTTGTTTGCTGTGGGAATGGAAAGAGGGAGTGCAAGTAATTGAGGTTGATGGGAAATGCCAATTCTATGCGCAAATTGTAATTTTAGGGTTTTTTTTTTAAATGTGTGGTAATCTTCCATCCAAGTACTTTTCGTAATTATTGAATTAGGGGATGGGACTGTGTTTGTAATTTTGTTTGCGTATCTGACTTTGTTAAAGAATAACTAACTTTGAAAATGCGTATTCTCGAGTATTTTTCGTGGAACATAATTCATTCTTGTTATTCATTCTATTTACATTGACATTATTCCGGAACAGGCGTATACTTCTGAAGAAGCTTGTCAGGGGGCCGAAAATCTGGTCATCACTATAAATAAATAATTTAAAAAAATACAGTTGTAATTTTAAACAATACGTTCTTTTATGTGAAAAGTAGATTCCTTTTTTGTTTTATTTGTGTAAATACTAGAGAAAAACCATTACAAAATAAATAACTCAGAATATATTGCTTGAATCCTGTTGAAAATTTACCCTGTATCTGAGTTTTATGTATGTGATTTTTTGAAGAGTTATACCTCTATCTCAAAAACCGGCTGTATTGGAAGCAGAAGCAAACTAACCTAATGTGTTCACAAATTTGCATATGCTAATGAATAAATATTAACAAAATCTGATACATTTTAGCTATTCGTACCAAGTCTGTATAAATTTGCCTTATCATGCGTAAACTTCCAAAAAAATATAACTTCTTATTCGTATATTTCATATAATTAATTTAAAGATTGGCTAGTTTAGAATTACATGATAGTTTTAACGTTTTCTTACGGTCGTACAATTCTGCCTGATTTCAGAAATTTATCTACATCATTTTTTTTTCACCGGTTATTGTTTTATTTAACCTATTAGAAGTGAATGATAACCCTCAACACTTTAAAAGATAAATGATGTTTATCTAGATTGGTTCTTTTTAGATCCGCAAATAATGTATCGAAACAAGTTCCAGTTGAATAAAACCTGAAGTATGAACTGCACTCTTTTTTTTTGAAAATTTATTACTTTATAAGTTTTGTGCGAAATTATTATGATAACAAAGCTGGGGTGCAAGTAGTTATTTTTAAATTGACTCTGAAATTTATCAGTTAAACTCGAAATTCTTGATTGATATATAGCATGTGAGTTAATACATATTTTCGTTTCATATAAAAAAGAATTTAAATGATGAGATGCGCAGGGCTGACGCCAGTGGGGGGGGGACAGGAATTTTGTCCCCCCCGTCGGGGAAACTTTTTGTTCGGGGTATTCAACTAGTTGATAAATTAAGATCTGGCGAAAATTTGAGACCAATTTTATTACATTCTTCCCCTCGTACAGCAGGTCGTGCCCTCTTGTCGGGCAGACCGTGTCCCCCGTCGGTCAAACTCTTAACGCCACTCCTAGATGCAGTCATTTGTAAAGCAAAGGAGTCAAATCATACTCACATGATACACGTCAAATGCTCTGAAACAATTAAAATTTATTGTCCATTGCACATTTTCCAGGAGAGAAAAAAGGACATGACTTCACAGCACAGCTGAAGATAAATTAAAAGCTTGCAGTTAAATGTTAATTAACACGAGAAATTACTTTTGTCGTGCGACTTTGACATCACGTGTGTTGATTCCATTATTTTCCTGTTTAATCTCTTTTTAGTGCATTTTTACTTTCTCGTATACGAAGTATACAAAGAGAAAGTATTGTAATCGTCAAAAAATTCGAACTCGAGATTTTGACGAATCTCCACGTTTTAGACCTCCCTGATTCCGAAAAACACAATTTTGGAATTATGTCTGTCTGTGTGTGTGTCTGTATGTGTGTCTGTGTGTGTGTCTGTGAACACGATAACTCGAAAACTACGGGGATGAAATTTGGTATGTGGTCTTTAAACATAATTTGTAGGTTTCTATCAAATTTTGGACAAAATCCGTCAACGGGAAGTCTGTCTGTATGTATGTTCGGTGTCATGCGAACGCTATAACTCAAAAACTTGAAAAGCCATATGGATAAAATTTTATACACAGTTTTATCGTCATGAATGTACGTCCGTATAAAATTTTGGGCCAAATCCGTCAAAGGGTTGACTGTCTGTCGGTCTGTATAATCGCATACTTGTTCAGTTTTGAACTCCCTGCGCATGCCTGTGCAAGGAAGGGACGCTCCGAAACCTGGCAGTTAGCCAAAAACAAATTCTGGAGTGATTTTGTAAGGAAGCAAACATTTAGGGAGTCTCGCCAGGTCCTGTTGCGCAAAAGAATGCGTAGGGGATTTGAATTTGTTTTGATCCTTCAAACCACGCGTGGTTCCAACTTTGGTTTACTTGCGACGGAAGTTTATTTGACGTCTTTTATTATTCTAGTTTTCTCTACATGTGTAAGGAGTATACGAGAAAGTTTAGGGGAGACCACTCCCGCTGGTTTTAGCTACCGTCTTATCTTAATTTTCAGCTAATAGAATCAGTCGCTTTCACAATTACATATAAGTATACGAATATAAATAATTTCAGTAACTTTTTCGAAGAATTGTATGATATTCATTAGCTTTGTTTACTTGGATCAAAAATTGCCGTATTTGTAATCAAAAAAAAAAAAAATCACTACATACATTTCATTACAACTAAATCTCGTTGAGATTAGAATACAACATTCTTGGAATTATGTTTGTTCAAAAGTTAATTTTTGTATTTTACAAAATAATGACGAATCTCTGGGTGTATAAAGAAATAGTCTCTCCCCTCTCCGTCGTCTCCCTCATAAGACATATGATTGATGTTGTTAATCGTCTATCTACTGGCGAACCTTCTCCTCCAATATTTTCCTCTTTCTTTCATTCCAACGTGAGATTACCACAGTAATTTTTGTCGATCAGAGAACGTGGCAATTCTTATCAATAATTCATTCAAAAAGAATACTATTTTGCTTAAAATAACATTCAAAATTGATTTTACGAGACTCTAAATAAATCCATGAGCGATAGACAAGGCATGATGTGTATGTTGTAAGGATTTATTTGGATCGCACCACTATCGAAGCAGATATTGATATAATTAGACAAAGCTAGCTACTCTAAAATTTTGAGTTAAAAAAACCCTAAAAATATATCGCTTAACTTTCCACAAAGTATTTTGCTACCCATTTTTAACTGGAGAAAAGTGTTTTTTCTGGCTTTTTTCCCTGCATGCTGATTATAAAGGTAAGTAAGTGCGGAGAGTTTTTTTTTTTTGGTTTGCCTTTGGAAGAAGATTGGGAAAGGTGTGTCTCCCCCTTTCGACCAGGCAGTGCCCCCCCCCCTTTTCTTTTTCTCGTTTTCTTTCTTTTTTTTCTCTTTTTTATTTTCTCTTCTTTTTTCTTCCGACCTCTTCACCTGTACCTGAGCTTGTGGCAGATGTTACCAACTGCACTGAGCCCAGCGCGTGACTTGGTGGCGAGAATTAATGAGCTGTCCGGGTGTTAAGTACTTTTTTAACTAGAAAAAAATGACATATTCTTTAAAAAAATGCGATTCACCCCTCCCGCCCTTTTCGAATAATATTCTATTCTTTCAAAGACAAAATTATGTAACCGCAGAATTTCCACCTCTACAAGTACTTCCGTAATTTGTTGCATCCTCTGCCATGAATCAGCCAAGCAGCTGTAGTTAAATGATAGTTTGGAAGAATTTCAGATTGCGTTCGAAAAGAACCGTGCGACATCTTTTGGTCTCGCACACATTTAATTATATTATTTGGTTGTTATTGTACTGGCACATTCTAGTGGCGAATCACAAATACTGTAAAATCTTATGGAACAGAAAATATAACTTTCAAGATGGATACTAGAGACGGAAATGAATTTGCAAATATTTTTTGGGGGGGTATTTTGGAGATGGCTTATAATTAAAACTCGTAGAACTAAAATTCGTTTGTGTCCTAAATGTAAGAATTCGCATCAAGATTTTTTAAAACCTTAATTCCAGAGAATAAACTTACATGAAAGATTCATGTGATTTTATGCCATTATAAAATCTTTTCATATAAAACCATGAATCTTTTTCGAATCTTAAGAAATTTTACTTGAAGTGAATGCTTTTTATTAACCAGTTAACTGTTTATGACGAGTATACTCGTCATGAAAAAAAGTGCACAATTTTGTGTTATGACGAATATGTTCGTCATGAGTAAACAGTAGTGACAATTTGCAGTTTAAATTGCAATTTTAGTTAAAACTAAATCATATTCATAAATTTCAAGATGTTTGAAATATTTTGAGGCGAAGTCGAAATAAAAGTTTATAAATAATAATTATGAAAGAACCGTATATGGTACGAATTATTTTTTCGTAAATGTATTGTTAGCTTTTATTAGTCAATACTGAAGCAATTACGGATTCATATTGTTTTAGCCTATGCAATATTTTTGTCTGATCGAAGAAAATAAATTAGTCTATATCAAGCCGTCACCAGATCAACAAGTATAGTACATTACAGTACAACAAAAGAATTTGAAGTACGTAAATATTATAAAGTTCTGCAGAAAAATGTTGTAAAATGAATGATGTGAGTAATAAAATAAAGTCATTTCTTTACAACTTAATTCCATAGTCTGTGTTTGACGAGTATTCTCGTCATCGCTTAATTTGTGCGATGCAGTTTAGATACACATTTTCCAACGACGTAGAAACAGTTATCTGGTTAATAATATTATAAATATATTTTTGAAATTAAATGCTGCATCAATCAACTACTTTGCTGGATTTCTGGCCATGTGGGCCACATCGGGAAATGAAAGCGCGGATTTAGCAGAACAAAAGGACCATACGTAAAAAAAAGTCGAGTTTTGGCAAATAAAAGTCAAGACTTTCTAGTAATAATAAGTTGCAAAACATGCGGGGCAGACAAACTATTAGCAAATTACATTTTACCCAACCATCAAGAAAAGGCTTTTTTATTACTAATTTTAATAGAAAAATTAATGTAAAACTGACAAAACTTCGAATCGGTCACGCTTATTTTACATAAATACAATTATGTAAATTCCTGTATGTGATTTATTTATCCCTGTATTATTTAAGACAGCGGAGACTGCCAAACTAATTCAATTTTAACTGCAAAACATATTTTGAATGTTATTTGAATTTTAATAGTTTTTAACACTTCACATATTCGTACATACACTTCGTACCTTCGAAAACAAGATAAAATTCGTGAGTAACTAACATTAAAATTTCAGCTCATTGATGACACTTGTGTCATTTCAAGCCACGCACTCGTCACCCTGAAATCAACTAAAACATGATAGCAATTGGACAATTAATGTGCATAGAAAATGCCAGAGATTGTTGCGTAGAATTGTAGAAACATGAGCGGAGAATGCCCCCATATTTTAAAAAAATACCTGGACAGCACAATTTTTTTCTCGCCAGTTTTAGATTGGAAACAAATCATATCCCCGAACGTGATATTGATATTTCTAATGTGGAAAGCGTAGTTTCATTCATCCTGCTGACACGCAGAGATTTTTTTCTTTTTTTATATAATTTTCGCACACATTGAACTGAGGCAGCGAAGCATTATATTTCAATCTTCGCAGTAAAACCCATTATCGATTTTCGGTATGAAAATATTGTGAGTCGTGGAAAAGTTCTATATAATAGTTGAAGAAGGTGGAATGAAAGAAAAAAAAATGAAAACGGGAGAGCCGTGATTTCCCATAGCTGTGAAATAAGAAAATAAGCAAGATAGGCCAAACAATTTCTGTCTGGGCAATCAAGTAGAATTTTAAAAAAGTCTCTAGTAAGTTTTGCTTGAAGGAATTTGTGGTTTTTTGGGTAATAATAACAGTTCTGAAGCATATAAAAAGTACATGTTTTGAAAAAGATTAGTGAATCTGTTCTTTTACTAGAATTTCTACCGGTAATTTCGCGAACTATTTTCTCTGAGCATAATTTTTTGCCTTCTACAAAAATTATAAATAACAAAACCACATAAAATTAACCGATGCTTCAAAAGTCTGCTTGCTTGAGTTATTTCCGACGATAATTCACATTTATTAATTTTATTTCCTACTGTTGGAAAGTGATGCTTTGTAAATACAAGGGGCGTGTTAATTCGCGAGATTGCATCTGTGATTCCGTAATTTTTTATATGAAATGATATAATTGTCTGAAAATACTTTTTTCGGTGACTTTTTGACCGGAGAAAATCTTCTTTAAAAAGAAAAAAAAATTGCTTTGTCATTTTCTGTCATCTTTCATTCTTGTATTCTTCGAATCTTATTTCAAAAAATCCAGCCAAAATGCAATCGTTGAAACTGATTATATTTGATAAATCTTGTGTTTTATTTATCAAATATTAACGCTATTCTTCAAATAATCGAAATAACTTCAACACGACAAAGGCAACGTTACAGCATTTATAAATCGGTAATTATCAAGTAGAATAAAATATTATCGGTTCTGTCATAACAGGTCTTTCTTTTGCTGTAATTGTTGAGAGATTTGTAGTGAATAGTTCTCCAACGGATTTTAATATTTCTTTTCTAAAATAATTTTAGTTTTTTTTAGAAAAACTAAGAGTACATATATGTTAGTGTGCGTGAAGAATTGATTGTAGAAGAAAACAACTTAATTACGTAAAAAAAAAATGAATGATAAAATTTCCTGTCTAACATTGGTTTTTAATACATGTTTGATACCACTGGGCTATGCCAAAATACACAGAAGTGAAAAGGTTTTCCACGGAAACGGAAAGATTCCGAATATCGAGGCAATTTCAGTTAAAATTAAAATCCGTATTGTAATAAGAAAAGCAGTCAATGGAGAAGAATGCGAATTTTCATTTTCAACTTCATATTTTAAAGACAATGCATTATAACGCGAATTCTTATCTACTTATCCCTGAGCTTAATGGGATTTAACATTAACACTTCTACTGTATGAGCGCTTTGCTTTATCAGGCGCCGCCGAACTAAAATGAAATTTGACCGCAACGATAACCATTGCTGTTTCTAATATTGAATGGTTATGTTTACATTATCGAATTTATTATATAAGTTATGTTTATAATATTGTGTTGAAATAAAATAATTCCTACTCTTTCAATTCATATACGTTAAATTTCCATTATTTAATTTTCAACTATATGGAAATTTTTTCTTGTTACTAAACAAACTAAATTGTAGGTGGTACGCGCACTGCCTGGTGAAACATTCAAGTGCGAGCCGCCGGCGTGAACGTGTTAAATATCGCACTCAAGCTTCAGATTACCATAAAATGGTTTATTATGGATGCAAATATGTTTGCGATTTACAGATTATACTGCAACATGTAGGTATTTGCAGTTCCAAGCTGCATTTTAGGAATGAATGTTTAGACAATTCGAACGTTTAGTAATTCTGATTGATTTGACTCCAGCACCAGATAATTGACATCAAAAATACTATAATTCAAATTGGAAAAGGTAATATGCAGAAAGAGCGAGATAGAAAATTATTGAAAAAAAAATCAATCATAACCGTAGTATTCCAAATCGAAAAAGATGAGTAAATAAGAAATAAGTTACTTTAATTCATTTTGATCTGGGAGGTATTTTTATTAATGCCATCCTACGTAGTAAAACAAATGCAAATAGTCCTGAACAAATATCGTGAGTAGTTAAAAATGCTACATCTCCAGCCTCCAACAGAATGCCACAACTATTACTAGAATGGTTTCGTTCTGCAGTACTTGGCCCGAGTGATACGACCAGCCATGACCGTACAGACCATCAAGCTCTGTTATTCGCGTAGCTGATTACTCGGACGAGCTTGAATGCCATTATCCGGAAGTGAAATAATAAGTCCATTAGCTCCGAACAATCCCTTTTTTTGTTGCAGTCCGTGAAAGAAAAAGAACGCTTGAACACCAGGGCTCCGCCCTCTCCCTTTCTTCTATCTCCAAATGCAGTTCAATTCTTATCTTTAAGCTTTTGTTTTGGCGTCAACAGTTTTCACTGTGTTGAAGAAACATTGATTTTTTTGTGTTTTATCTCGTCCCAATGACAACTGTGGGAGATTTATCAAGCTATATATATAGGGTTTCATTCCGTTGTCGGAGAGAGATAAAGGGCGGCTTTTCTCGATTGGATTTGTAAAAGAGGACCTTGCGTTTGAAAGAGATGGGGGGAAAGATGTAAGTTCGTGTTGTTAAAAATTAATTGTTGTTGAAGCGCAGGAATTTGTTGAAACGATAATTAGATTGTGCTTCAGCAGTAGGTTGACCTTCTCGATTGCTAGATACTGCGTTTGCGTCATATTTAGCCTAATTTCCGGGGGTGAGTGGACGACGACACTTTTGAATTATAACTGAAATAGTACATATGCAATTTAATATTTAACATAAAGGGGAAAGTAAGGGACCTTGATTTTCAGTGGGAAGGAATTATATAGCGATAAGTATACTGACTTCAACATGAACCGATTTTCAGGAAAATTTAAAAATAACGTTGCATCAACAAATGAAGCTATTTTATTTTTTTCTGTATGATTTTTACGTGTTAAAAAATTCCTTCAATTGTCCGAATTTGTGAATTTCAATTGCCTTTGATGAATATTCAGTTTAAAACAAAATTAGTTTCGATATTATAAATCCTTGGTCTTCATTCTAAAAAACTAAATAACACATAAAATTTGTGATTTTTATGCTTTGAGGTATTTTATCTAATGGAAAATAGTTTGATATTTTGTCTTCCCGCTCACTTTTCTAAAAAAAAAAAAAAAAAAAATTGAAATCCTCTAAATTTGAATACTTATAATTGAGCGTAAGAAGCTATTGAAAAAATCGGATACTCTTTGGTAAAAAAATCTGACATTTTATACAGCATTATAATTTTTGTAATTGGCCTCATCTCCTTCACAATGTTTCCAGATACGTGTGCTAATATTAAAAACAACTGCCATTCCTGATAGCTAAATATTACGTAGTAAATAAACTGTTTTTCTGTTCATCGTTAAATGAATTAAAATATTTTTAAGTGTATTTAGTATACATGGTGGATAAATAAAAGCAGAATTCAAATTAAAGGCTTCTAATTTTCTTCCAGAAGTTTATTATATATAATATAAAACTTCTGAAAATGTTCCAATGTCCTATTTTCTTAAAAGATATCTTGAATATTTAGAGCTAAAGCGACAGAGCAAAACGTCAAGATGCTAAGGAGTGTTGAAAACGTTTGTGACAGCTGATTTTTAAATTTAATCAAATTGTCGAAATTTCTTTTTGTAAATTGACCTTTATCATTTATTACAGGGAATGGAGATATACAAAATGAGTATGTCCGTACAGGCAGCAACGCTACTCTGTACTGCCAACCAGCTACAGATGTGGACAACATAAACCGCATTGTTTGGTACAAAGAGGACAAAAAAATTGCTGAAGTGGTAAATGGACGGAGGACGTTTTGGGATGCTGGTACACATGTCAACCTTCAGACCCACAACAACGCCCTTTATTTCCGCAGAGTTACTTATCCAGACAGTGGAGAATATTATTGCGAAATCAATGGCAAGAGGACAAGGAATTCTTTAGCTCGACTTCTCGTTCAAGGTAAGTTCATTTCCTGTCATCTTAAAATGAATGTTTTTCTTCTAAATAAGGTGATACTGTTTAAGATGTGGTTGTGTATAGTGAGAATTTTATAGTACAGGCAGCCCCAATGTAACATCCCTTCTACAACACGGTTTCGCTGTGTCTCGGCTCAAGAATGAGGAAAAACCCTTGAACAGTGGCATTCTGAAAGCATGATTACTCGTGTCGACTTTAGAAAAATCTCAAACAGCTGAAAGAAGAAGAAAGTTTAAGATAGAATTTCGTTAGCACCATAAATAGAAATTTAGAGCGATCTTTCATTTAAAAGCAAACGATCTAATAGAACAAATTTCGTCCAAAAAGTACGATACAGAAACCAAGATGATTCTGAAGGCAGAAGGGTAGAGACGTGAAAAGAAAATAACAGTCGGTATTGGTGCTTAATAATAATGAACGAAGAAAATCTTAATATAAATAAAAGTCATTGTGGGTATGTGGGTGGGTATGTATGTGGCTATGTTCCACATCTCCTCCTAAACCAATGGACGGTTTTCAACCAAATTTTGTACACTTATTATTTAAGAGAAGGGGAAGACACTTATGAACTTTTCCAAGTCCCAAAGTTAATTAAACAGTCAGTTAATTAGAAAATAACCGAAATCGTTTTTCCGCCGTAACTTCGGAGCAAACTGTCCGACAAAAAATATTTTTATACCATCTTAAAGTTCAAATTTTTACCTTTTCAATGATACTAATTTTATTTCTCTGACATTTTCCCTTCGATTGTTATTAATTTTTAAAAGTTCCAAAACTTTAAAATGCGTGCAGACGATTTTGAAATAACGAATATTTATAGCTACTCCGTTGCTAGGCAACGGTTAGACTTTGAACTAATTCACCTTTATTTCCAGCTTGGCGCTTGATACAGTTGCCAAATAGATTTGGCGATTGCTTAAATCGGAAGGTTACCGGAAAACGGTCTATGAATCCAAAATAAACAAACCAGGATCGTCCATTGACGTATATGATATGGTTGTCAGAGTTTTTATAATAGGAAGGTATATTTTGTCTTATGTATTCTTTTAAACAGTAGAAGCAGATGACATATAGCATGGTGGATGATATATTCCAAAGAGCAGATGATACCATTGAGTACAATGATGTAATTTACAGTAACAGAGAATTAAATTAGTCGTCCAATTATGTATTATCAACCGTCAGAACTTTTGACTTCCCCTTTCTATATATAACGAAACATTTACATTCGTAAATTAAAAAAAAGTAGCAATTCAAATTCTTCGCGCACGAAGTCGCGGGTAACAGCTAGTATTTAATAAATTTTAGCATGTAATACTTTTGATGAAAATTGCTTTAGTGGAGGTGTTCGCTTAGTCATAACAAATCTAATTATATGTTTTTAAATGTTAGGATCCAAAGCCGCCCCCTTTTCTGTAATAGTTCAGTACTTCGTATAACACGGCATTTTTTAGGATCCTAGAAAGGCTGCCTGCACATCACTTCCTGAGGCGCCATTTTGCACAGCTAAGGTGACAAAGCAGCCTGCTAACTAATTTATTAAGCATCAGCAGCAGAGAAATAAGAACTTAAACTGTTTTGTGAAATTATTATTATTTTTACTTAAAAAAATTATGAAACCATGGGTGAAGTGTGTAACTAAACACTTTTTATTGGCCGTAATTCTAGAATAACAGAATTTTCTGTAATACAGCGTTATCCTTTCGTTTGCTACCAGTTTTCGATTTATATTTGAATGAATTATTTTTGAATGATATTTTATAATTCTTGCGTAGTAAACAGTAAAAATATCTTATGAAAGTCATTTATCAGCGTATCAGGTTGGGTAAGAAGATAAAGGAGATTGAAAACTTTCTTATCAGTCTTTTCACTTATAGTTAGTTAATAATGGTCTTTCTTTGCTAGTTTTTAGTTTGATTAGTCTTTATAATTCATCCTAGTCGTTCATTTCTTATTTCAAAATTATTCTGGCCTTGTTGTAGCTTTTGGCTTCGCATCGAAGAAATATACATTTTTATTTCTCTACGTAAATTTAAATAGGTAGCTCTATCCCGTTTCAATACTCTTTATTACCCATTAGATGCAAATCTGTTCCGACATCCAAAAAGAAAATTGGTTTAATCTCCTCTTACGAAAACTCTTTGAAGCGTGATCAATTCTTCATCAAACTTGGTTCTTACGGATCATCTTCAGTCGACAGCGCCAATGCTGCATGCAAGTTTTCTCAGTCAAGTAAGCGGAACTAAGTAGATGTATAACAAGGGGAAATAATACTAAATCTCGACTTTTTTCTCTACAGTTTCATGGTTAATTGCTTTATTTAGCGGATCTTTACCTGCTATTTTTGATGTTTTTGTATGTTGAAAAGAAGTTAAGCAAACGTTAATTAAGATAAGTAGAAAAAAATGGCAGAATCTGAAGCTAATCATAATATTTTTTTCTATTTTTTATCTTTCACAACTTGCGTAGTTTATTTAAACACCTTATAATTGAGTTACGTTTCTCTCCTTTTTACTTCGTTGTATGATTTAGTAAGACTTTTGGTTATGTTTTTTTCTGAAAGCTGTTATGACGGGAAAATATGTATTATTTATTAAAAAAGGAAAAGCCATTTTAATTTATGTAAACTGTGGTTAAATTTTGAAGCTTGACCGATGGCAATGCAATAGTAATAATGCTTTTTGCTTCAGATTTCTTGATAATTTTTTTTAAAATCTCCATTTTTAAATTTAAAGCTGCTTACATCAACTATTGATGTTTCAGTTTCATTTCCCCCCCTCCAAAATCGACTAATTCGTTGAAATTTATCCGCTTGCCCAAATATTACGAATTTGAACATCGCCCAAACAAATGGGAAGAAGAGGCGAAACAAAAGAAAACTAAGGAAAAAAAGGTGATGAGTTAAAAAAAAAAACCTCGGTTGTATGTCGAAAATATATTATACGATGACTTCGTAAATTTTTTTTACCTCTATCCTTGGTTTTTCTTCTTTATTGCATGGTATACAGAAAACTCTTTGTATGCCACTGATTTGTAGTGACCCGATGATCTTATCATTTCCCCCCTTGAAATTATGGGGTGTAATACTGTGTGAACCACTGGAACTAAAAAGAAAAAAAAACTCACTTATTACAGTGTTGCTTTTTTGAGTCAAAAGTGGAACTACTTTCTGGTCAGTTTACAGATCCGACATTCGCATTCCGAATATTTAACAATGCAGTTCCCACAGTATAAAAATTTCGAAAGGTGCTGTTCTAAACCGTAAATTTTTTTTAAAAAAAATAAGTATTAATGCATTTTAATGTTGCATGGTATAGTTTTTTGATCTCGTCTGCAATGAATACATTTTTGCAACTTCAAAATCGGCGATTTCGAATTTTTTTTAAAAAAAATCTTACATATACCAATATGTTATTGAAAGCTGATTATGCTGTATTTTAGATTCTAGCTTCTAAAATAAACCTTAAACTAGCATTAAGAAATGAGCATTTTTATTTGATTCAAAATATAAACTTATATAATGCTGCTTTAAAACAGAACACCAATCCGACGAATCAAATCAGGGTGAGTTAAAATAATTTTGAAAACACTCAGTTGAATTATGGATTATTTCTCTTATTTCGAATTTACGTATTAATCTGAGATAGCAATCTCGGTATCATTGTAAATAAATTTAAATTAAGCATTTTATTTGCATAAATGTCTTATGAAAATCGTGTTATCGCATAAAAATACTATTGACGCTTAATTTTTCAGTATTAGCATAGTGATATTTTGATAAACAGATAAAAAAATCTTTACCATCTTACACATTAAATGTTGTTTCTGTATATCTTATTTATATTTAAATTAAAATGTTACGATTTTTATTATTATTTAACCCTGATTTCACGTTTTTTCTTTATTATTATTTAATAGCAGTTATGCGAATCTAGATAAATAAATATTAAGAATTTAATAAAATTATATTTTAAAAATCATTCTGAATTTGTTTTTAACTGAAATTATTTAAAAACTGTAATGGTTTGAACAAATTCATTTTTTCTTTCTAGTTAAAATTTAATAAATTAATTACTCTAATTAATAAGCATGAAATTATATAAAAGTAATTTAAAAAACAGGCGGAAATTCATGTAATTAATATGTATCATTGCTTAATGTAGGATTAGTAATTTTGTAAGTTGAAAACCATTTGAAACAGTAAAAAGTGAATTTTTCAGTCAGACTTGTTACAATTCACTGTACTGGCTTTCTTTTTATTATTTCATCTGACACGCAACAGAAGTATTTAAGCTGTTGCATCATTTTGAATAAGTGATCTGAAACTACCTCAATTGTTTCATTGTTTATATCTATGAATAAATTTTTTTTCTTTCTATTTTGTCGCTGTCTAGGACGAGTAGTTTCATACCAAAAATTTGTACGCTTGTTCGGAGCAAAGTAAATGTTTAATTGCTTTTAGATTCAAGTACGAGTGTTTTGTTTACATTAAACAGGTGTTTAAAATTCGTGATTTTACCAACCGCATGTGCCTGTTATATGCTACGGCAGATGTCTTCTGAAGTCTTCTTTTGAATTTGGTAACAAAATATTTTTACTTTTAAAAATTAATTTGCTAATGATTGCTTTAATAATTTATTTGTTTGCGTTTGAAATCTGATAATAGTAAATAGCAACCAGACAGTTTTATTTAGAGAATGCGAGACGCTTTTTCAAAAATGCATAAATTTTATACTTTCAAAAAAGTTCTTTTTAGTTTTAGTCTAGTAATGCTAGTTATTAAAACAATGTTTTTTCATGGCTTAGTTATTAAAACTATATTTCTATATAACTTCCACAATGTTAACAAATGTAAGAATCTTGTAAAAGCAACATATAACAGTACCATGCAACAACAATGCAAAATATGTTTAAACTTTCCAAAATTTGTCAATTTTTTTTTCAATACCCTATTTTTCCAGCTTTCTAAACCATTTGAAATATATCAGCTCCTTAAGTAAAAATATAAGTATTTAAATTCAGGTCAGTAATTTAGAATGCAACCTCAGGAATTTAACTGAGAATTGTTGTTAGAGGCTTTTAATGTTTAAATTCAGTTTTAGTTATTGACAAAGTGTTTTATTTCTTAGTTGTTTATCTCTGTGGTGTTTCAGATGCACATTAATCTTGGACACGTAAAATTTCAACGCATTTAAAAATCATCTAAGTTCTTTCCTTCATTAAACCTCCATAGTGTAGTATCTCATTGCACCTTTTATTTTTGTATTTCTTATTTCATGATTAAACTAATTTTTTATCATTAAAGGATAGAGCACTTTATCTTTTCAACGTTTGCTATTTAAACTGAACTGCTTTGTCATTCTCAGCATTTCTAGATGAAGTATGGCATTATAACTGAAATTATATTGGTATGCTCTAATCCAGCAATGCGTGTTTTCTTTCTAATAATTTTTCGACCGCAGTTTTGGAAATATATCCAAGGAATATTTAAATTTTAAAAATTAATTTATGACTTAAATTTATAATTAAAAAGTTGATTGTTCCGTAAATTCTTTTTATTTGTAACCTTTCTATTTGAATTCAAGAATGTAATAAGCAACTTATTTTATTAATTAATTAGTAAATCACTAAAATAAGTTAGTTATCAAGATTTATTTTTTAAGAAACCAAAAATATGAGTCTAATATAGTGCTGTGTATGGTAAAGAGGCTTTAGCATTGAATTAACTTTTATCATCTAAACTAATTTTAGCACACTATCTTTACCATTTTAAATTATTATGCAGGATTATTATTTGCTTGAAAATAGCTTATTTTATCCAGATGTTTTATAAAGCATGTTGAATGTCTACAAAATGCGCGTTCTATTTTTATTATATCGATAAAATTCAAGTCACTTCTTTGTAAACTCTCTTTCTGTCCAGCAGACAACTTAATTATCACTTTCCATAGCGAAATAAAAATAAATTTCTGGCATATATATTTAATTTACATTTTCCTTATATATTGCGTATTTATATTTTCCTCTAAGGGAAAGTAGAGAATATGAGAAAAGCTCTCGACAGAGATAATTGAAAAGAACAATTTTCCCTCTTTTGAGTCAAAATATCATCGCAATTTGTTATATATGAGGAAAGGAAATAAAAAACTGGTGGTAACATCCATCAGCATAATGGTGAGGGCTGGAAGCTTTTATTATTGGTTATGCGACCACAAATCATCGCTCTTTGCATTTCTTGAAAAAATTGACGAAAGTTATAGCGCTGGAAAGGCTATTTGAAGTTGCTTTATTTTAGCGATAATTCTTAAGAAAAGGCTGTTGGAGTGAAAATGGTTCACGGACCCTATAATAATTGTTTTTCTCCAAAGTCTTAAATTTCTTTCCTCTGCGTAGGAATTTGAAAGAATGGGTTAAATATCCTTGTTATATGGAGCGTGCTTATTATAAGGGTTTTGAATGAACTCGGTAGAATAAAACGAGCTAAAAAGCTGGTTGAATGTGCAGCCAGCTGCAGAATATGCTTAAAGAATGTTGTGGTTATTTTTTCCCTAGAAGATACTCAAATGATTCGTGAATATTAAATAACGGAATAAAAATTATTGTGTAATTCTAGTTCTGAATCTACCATCCATTTGGGATATTTTTTACTATTTCAATCTATTTAAGATGGTAGAGAATACTTGAAATATTTAAGCGTGTCCAAGTGGTTTTTATATTTAAAAATTAATTGTTACTTGGACTTAAATACGGATTTAAATAGCAGAAATTCTGTAATTCGATACACGTGTCAGAGACATCATTGTATGTTAAGGGGTTAAGTTTTTATTTTTATTTCAACAAGTTGAAATATTTTTGACTCCTAGGTGAGATAAATGACTACATTCTACAGTTTTTTACTTCGATCAATAACTTAATTAGAGTTGTTAATAGTGGGTGAATTTTTATTTCTGAAATTTCTGAATCAATTCTCGCCTTTTCATTTTTGTCATTTTTTGTGGAAATAATGCCTTAAGGCACGAAAAAATTAGCTTTGTTGTGTGTGGTGGGAAAAGTAGTCCCTTCTATCCTTTGTTTGTATTTTTCATAAAATTGGCAAGACCGATTGTGCTCTTTGGAAATATCTCCTGTACTGTAGTTGGTCTTTTTCTCAATGAAAATTCCTCCAGGCCGATTGAACCGAAATAGGGCGTTTGTCCATCAGACGAAAATGAAGTTTCTTCTACCAACCTCCGCCCCTCAGGCGTGGAAGAAAAAGAAAATGCCTAATTTGCTTATTTATCGGTCGATATTTATTTTTGAATTGAGCTAAACTGAATGCGCATGCGATCAGCTGTGACGTTACCTCACCCGCGATAATTCTTGAGATAATGGTGGAACAGATTAAGTAATGAATTCCAAGTAATAGCGAGACGAATTTCGGAAAACGGTTTGTCATTTGACGTTCTTTCATATATGAATCACTAACTCTTAACTGCAGAAAGGGAACAAGTCACAAAATGCCATTTTACAGGAGACGTAAAAAACTATTTACTATCGTTCTTGGTGAAGCAAAATTGAATTTAATATATTTCCAAAATGTTAGGCTGTTCTCTAATGCACATTTGGATTTAAAAACGTTACCATCCTCCTTTTAAAAAGTTTTTTTGTCTTGGACTTGCTGCCTTATTGGAATTAGCAATTCATATATGGCAACAAGAATCGGAAAATTGTGTTCCAAATTTATTTATCGCTTTCCTCACATTCGCAAAATTGCCAGTATCAGTAGCTTGTTTGGAAAGGAGGGTTTTAAAGTCAAAACTAGCTGATATTCCCAGCTTTACTCGAGGTGAAAATATTTTCACATTCTTTAATTATAAACAACTAGAAGATTTGTGCCCGTCTTAGACGGGCTTTTAACTTCCCAACAATATCTCAGATATGATCGTCACAGATTTGCTAACGCAGATTTCTAGAGTGCTTAAGAAATAAAAAAAAAGCATGAAAAACAGAACTAATGAATCAACTGACGCTAACTTATTTTTAACAATTACTTTCGTTTTGTCAGAGTAAAAATAATGCAAAATCCACTAACAGAAGAAAAAAAAATGCATTACCAAATACAAAATAAAAAAAGGATGAATTGATGAATGCAAATCTTTAAGTAAAACTTTTAGTGTAAGAACATTTAATGAAAAAATATATAAATATTCAATTTCAAAATTAAGTACGAAAAAGAAAGAACCCTTTTAACAAAAACTAAAGTATTCTAACTAGCTCTGCGTGCGTGAATTAAATAAAAAGAAAATAATTCAACATAATTTAACAAAAATATATCTTCCGCGTGGATGAATCAACTTAAAATAAAAAAAAAGAAAGGAAGCTGCTAAACTCCGCTAAAAAATAGCAATAATGTCCGTTGGATACTTTGAAGATCTTATAATTTAGCAAAAAGATTCAGTGTTTCCCAACGCTCAGAGAAAGAAAGCAAACACAAAATAAGCAAATTAAAAATGCCAAAAGATTATATTAGGAGAATAAATTAATTCCGTTATTGATATTAAATCATCACAGAATCAAAACAGTATTCCTGTGTATATGCTAATTTGTAGACAGACTGTCATGTCTGAATCTTTTGGCACGTGGCCACGCCCACATTCCTGATCGTTACCGAAATGTTTGGCCTTTTCTAATATATATTAACTATTTAACAATTATCTATAGCTTTCCTTGTCTCCATAGTATTTGTGAGGAAAATGTCAAGAAAATCTATTCAGTAGTTTAGATTTTTATAGCTTGCATGTCGCGTACTATTTGTGAATTTCATCTTTATTCATATAGATTTGAGGTTAACACTGAATGATTTGGCAATATCATCTGAACACGAAATTGCAGCTAATCTTGATATTGATACATCAAATCAAATATTCAGAAGAGCAAAAGCACGAATATAAATGCTAATAATAAATATTTAATTGCTTTAAATGCATTAATGTTTAAAATGCGAGTTAATAAAAATTATTTAAAAAACCGTTTCCCTTTTTGTGCAATTTAAATATTGTTTTGTTAATTTTTAAAAAAAATTTTTATATTAAAATTGTTTGCATTTAATTATGTTACGTTTAATGCGATTATATACTAACAAGGGGCGCAATTTTTCTTTGCCTAGAGGCGCTAAGAGCCTATGCACCGGGCCTGGAGTTTTGTTTATCATTGCAGAACAACCAACAAAATGAGAAATTAAGTAAAATTCAAACTCGGATGCGCATATACTATCGTGAAGTTGCTAAAATTGCCTGTGAAATGTGTCATCATCCTAACTTTTTTTTAATGCAAGAAGTAATTTTCTACCTTTTCAAAAGATTCTTCTTATTATCACTTGATGCCTTTTCGCAGTAGATTAATATTTGAAATTTTTCAAAATGTCTATGTTTACTGGAACACATTTTGCGAGATTGTTTATGTGAGGTAATAATGTTTTACTAATTCGAAATTAATATGCAGGATAAGTTTTTATTACTGTCATGGCATATTACACGTCACTTTTAGATGACCGTTACAATAAAAAAAAAAACTTATCGCCATGTTTATATTCAGTATAATTTTCGAACTCTTTCTGCTAATTAATTGCCATCTTGGGGGGTTTTTTTATCATGATTTTTGCTTCTACAGCTTTTGCAACCTTGAAATGATTGTAAAATAAATTCGGAGAGATTGTTTCTCATAAAAAGTTTTGATACTTAACACTATTTATAAATCTTGTATCGTGACTGGCCTTTTTATTCACTTAAAGATTTTATTACCACCTGTCCTTCTTTTACTCATAATTCTTACCCTCACAAGGCCTCAAATGATTTTAGAGTCTTTAATGAACGCATTATGTTTAATGCAAAACATTTAAAACATATAAACAGTTTGTTAGAGATATCTACGATTGTAACTTCGTATCTTGAATTGCAATACAAACTCGAAGTAATTAAATTTAATGCAGCCAAGTATGTTTTGTTTTCTGACACACGCAACTGTAAAAAGTGCACCTGTTGACCATTCAGCAAATATTTCATGCCATAAAACATCCATAGTAAATTATATTTTAGTGGAATTCTGAAAAATATTTATAGGGTTACAAGCAGATTAATGAAGTAACGTTAAATGTTTTGAAGCTTTTATTAAGCATAGAAAATTTTTTAAATGAATAATTCATACTGCAAACGATTTTTGTAGGCATTTAATTTCAAATGGTACTTTTCTTTTGGGCAGTGGCAGCTCGTCAGCTCAGAAACAGTGCTGTATTGACCTAAGTTGTAGGAAATTTTGTGCTGATTATTTTGGTATATAATGATATACTAAAAATTGATATTTTCTGAGTTAAAAGCAAAAAAGTGGGGAAAAGTTGTACATGTTTTATGGTCATTACTAAAATTCCAACAAAAATTTTTGGTGGAAATCCTCAGATTCGTAATCAGCACCCCAAAAAAGATAAAGGAGCAAAAAATTACAAATCCCCCTCAATTTGATGTAAAAAAACTATTTAACGACTGGACTACTGAGAGAAAGCGAAAAAAGGCCATATGAGGAAGTCGTCGCAAGCGAGAGCTGCTCCGGAGTGCAGCCCTCGGTGTTCTAATTTCAATGGTAGAAACGGTTGCTTTTTTCTTCCGATTTGAGAGCTCCGTGTTGCTCAATGAGGAAAATTTCGATTCTAGGAGGGGCAAAACTTTTTGCAGATCTGATCTGTATCTCTCTTAATTTTTTATTTATTTTCCATCTTCCTTTTACGTTTTTTATTATTTTTTGCCATTTTCGATTATGATTGAACTCTTAAAGTGGAAAAAGCCAATTAGAATAAAAACGAAAATACAAGTTTTAAAATAATTTTAGGGGTGACTGCAGCCCTAATGGACGAGCTGCCACTGCTTACGGGAAAATTAGACTTTCTACACTGTTTATCTCCCAAACATAGTTTTGAACTCGAATTTGACTGTTCGTGATTCCCACACCAGAGTATCAGCTGCACTCTAGTCTCGAAAAGTAAACAATTGTCACTTAACCACTTCTTCTACCTCTCTCAATTCTCTTCAATTGTTGCCCAATTTTTTTTAAATGGAGTTTTGTTACTGTGTTACGGTCATAGGCGGCTCGTCCGGGGGGGCAAGGGGGGCAACTGCCCCCTCACTTGCAAAAGTAAAGGGGCCTTGCCCCCTCACTTTTCAAAGTTCAAAATTAACGATCCATCGAAAAATGGATCCCAAGATGAAGCTTTGCTGAATAATATCAAAAGTTTCCTATTCATATTTTGTCTACTTCTGATCCAAAGAGTTTTGGAAGCTACAGATACGCTTTCAAAAGCTTTGCAATCAAAATCGCTTATTTTTTTAACAGTTAAAGAACTGGTTAATGCAACAAAAGAATGTTGGCATGAATTACGAAGTGAAGATTTTTTTTAAAAGTTGTGGATATATGTTAACGATATTTGTGAAGCAAAATCGTTAACTTCTCCAAAACTTCCACGCTCTAGAAAGGTGTCTTCGGAAATAGGCGGCAGTTCCTTCAGCATGTCACAAAGTGTTAAATCGTTCTATTAAACGTAAATTGCTTTTCCAGTTATAGATGCTGCTTTAAACACAATAGACGAAAGGTTCAAAGAAAATGAGCTGGATATTTTTCGATCTCTAAAAGATGTAACATGTTCCAATCCATCAAAGATCATAAAAATTGCATCAGTTCAAAAAGTCTCTGAAACACATGATCTTGATATGGAAAAAAATAAAGGGGGAGATACAAATTTTTCAGAAAATGTACAAAAAATACATCGACTCTTTGCCAGAAATATCCACGGAGATAACAGAACTGAGGAAAAGATGCAATTTTCTTGTTGAAAAGGAACTCTGTAATATACGTATTTCCATACTTTTCAAAACTAATCCAAATTCTCCTTGTGATACCTGTCTCAACTGCATCATGTGCGAGAAGTTTTTCATGCTTAAGATCTTTAAAATTATACCTTAGAAATAGTATGTGTCAAGAGAGGCTTTCTGCACTTGCTGTTTTGAAGATCGAAAATACTGTAGATATTGACTTTACTAAGATAATAGAACAATTTTCGAAAAACAAAAATCGCAGGCTGTCTTTCTTCTAATTTATAATACGGATGTATATTGTATAACATAATATCAAATAAATAAATTTATAACTGACCTGCTCTCTCTGTGTTTGGGAGTACGCCGCTTTGTGACGACATCATTGATAGATTCACGAGTTTAAAGAAAGAAGAATTGACTTAATAGGTAAGCGTTTTATATTTTTCTCATGTTATTATTTCATGAGAATTGAAATGGAACTTTGAATTGGAAGGAGGGACTCTACGGTGGCCATCCGTTCCGATTTTTGAGGTCGTGTCCCGAATTTTTTAGAGAAGGTCATTTAATCAATAATGACTTTAAAATCCAATAATATAGTCCAATTTACAAAAAAATAAAAATCAGCTTTAGGAGCGCCCCACCCACACACTCGCATCTCTTTTGACCCCCCACTTTTTTGGTGCACCAGCCGCCTATGGTTACGGTATCCAGTTTTGGTTTACATTTACGTATTACTCTACATTTGCAGTATTGGAATCGATAACTTTTGGAGATTGTTAAGCATTTTGTGTGTACTATATATTATTTACTGATAATTTTGGGGATTTGTGAAGTTGTATAAATTAACTAGCTGATAACCCGGCATTGCTCGGGGTCGAAATTTTTTCATATGACTCCTCTGTTTCTTTATCGACAAATATTTTCGCTAACTTTCCCCAACAAACACAAATCTCTTTTTAATCCTTTCTTGTTGAATTAAAACTTTCAAATCTAGCCTTTTTCTTTATCTTATAACAGCCCAGGAGCAGAATTATATCCAGTGTTCTGCAACATGACCTCAAACAGTTGGAAATGTTCTGCAGGTAGTTTGCCCAAATTTGGCGGACCACAGTAAAATGTAATATAGATATAAAATACTAATTAATCAGCATAATCTTTATTACTCATTAATGACAAAACATTATATTAAAATTAATTATTTAAAACCAAGACATACATTCAGAATTTGCAATTCTGTCAATGACTTTCGAAATCAGATACTGCGACATTACTGGGGAAGTACTGTTCACAAAATGTATGAAAATTTGGCCCGTACATTGCGACAATGGCCGCTTTTAACAACTTTCTGACAGATTTATGGCCAGGTGGGGCACCATTGGAATAAATAAACATTCTTTTGTCAATTGTTCCAAATGCTGCGTCATCCCCATCAATTGCGTTGGACCTTTTTTGAACAATTTTGTCGATTGTGGATCCCCAAGATTCACAAATTACTTCCAACACGGGAATAGAAATATTAAATACTATAAATTTCATTAATGTGGGGGATCTCTGATGCAAACTCATTAATGGCCTTTTTTTAAAGGATGAAATGTTCTACAAAGATTGCGTTTGTTCTGCGACGTACGTCGCACTTTTAAGCACTTTCTGCTTCAGTATGGTTAGAATGGAAGTGCTAGAAGTTTAGAAAAAGAACATTTATTTTAAACAGTATGCCATACAAATAACTAATGAAACTGTCAAAATATTGCTAAAAATATAATGTTTAAAATTAAAACATCAAAAAGGGAGAGAAAAATGCAAAAACTAATAAATTAAAACACGGAAGCGTAACATTTCGTCTCGAGCGTATGTGAATAATAATAGAGAAAAAAGAAAAAAACATTTGCAGAAGAAAGGTGTATTCGAAATTCGTAAAAATCGGGAAAGTTACACAGCAGTTTCAAATTACCTTTATTACAACGGGGATATTCTGGACTTTGCAACGATAAAAATTACGGTTCTTCGATGAGAATATAAGTAGAAAATTGGCAAAAATATGCAAAAAAACGCCCAAATTTACCACTTGACATTAAATAAATAAAAATCTAATTCGAATTTTAAAATAATTTTTGCGGCGTTAACTCCCACTTGTGCTAAAACATTACTGTGCCAAATTTGGTCCCGGTAAGTCAAACGCTCTGGGCGTGAATAGAGATGGGGGAAAAAGTACATACAATACATATACAGAAAATAAGCTATATATAATTAGGTCAAAAATGAGCGGAAAAACTTGAACATTGATTGATTTCACATGAAAATTTTGTTTTTACTTAGTATTGTGATAAACGAAATTTTCTAAAAACCTTTACGACAAATTTTATTTCTGTTGTATTGATTAAATGCACAGCGAAATTTGAAATCTGCCTACAGGTGCCATTTTTTTTCCAGCAATCACGAAAAGACAGGCATATTGGATAAAAACCATAAAAACGCTGGTTATGAAAATACACTTTCACATTAATGCAGTATGGAAATCATTAAGAAAAGAACTTGAATTATTCTTAAATTCTCAATTCAATTTCAAAAGCCCATTTCCATAAGAATTAATGATTTCTTTTTTAAAATTTTTGCGGTTAAATACTAGATAGCGTGCAAATCTGCGCTTTTTTTCGAGTCTTTAAAACATTTTCGCTTTTGTTTTCCGTCTTAAGTGTGCAGATTTCATTCTGCTAAGAAAGATAAAAATTGAATACGTGATGAAAATGCAGGCTAGTATTCTAGGTTTCGTTATTAAATAATTAAATACAAACACCAAATTTAATAATAACTCGGAAAACACCCGCGGATCTAAAAATAGCTTTTATCGTACTACCAGTGAAATACATTATGCATTATATCTTGGCAAATTTTCAAAAAGTAAGAAAGCTTAGCTTTAACAAAAACTCACTTAATTCAAGAAGTGAAGCATGAAACTATGTCTAGGAAGGAGCTACTTATTCGGTTAACAGTAAAAGAATTTAGCTACTAAATTTTCCCGCATGTTATTGCACCTCACGAATTCTTGGGGTGCTTTACTAAATTATGACTCTTTTAAGGGTGAGAACATATTTTCGCTACTGTCCAAGTCTAAAACGCACGAGTGCTTATGCTAAAATAATCAATTATAAAAAATTATAACAGTGAAATGATGTAAATTCGCACAGTTATAATATATATGCAAAATTATATTGCATACTTAATTTAGTGTTACATTTTGTAAGCAAAGGGATAATAATTTGTTAGCAAAATGTATCTAATAATAATGAAAGATGCAGATTTCCGTTAAACCTTTCAAGTGCACAACTTGTTTCGTTTTGAAAATTACTAAATTTATTTCAAAAAGAGTATTAGACATGTAGCTGATCATGAATATGTAAAAGAAAAAAATGTGATTTTATTTTTCAAGAAATTTGTGGTGTCACGGTGAAACCAATGAACGGTAACGGGCTATTTTTCCTCAGAATTAAGTTATCATCGAAATACAATTTAAATTATATATTTAATTTATAAGTATACGTTAGTATTCAGGATATTCAACATTCATAAATTTCGAAAATTCAATTTTTAAAAAATATCAATTTGTGCAAGAACCCTCATCATTTTGTTTCTCTTAGAGATCAAAAGCAATTTCGCTCTTGAACTGCCGATATCTTAGTGAATACTAACGGTATTGAACCGGAATTTTTATGAGTTCCCCTATATATCTGGCTTTTAAGTTATGAAAGAAAAATTGAGCAACGTTTCGCCCACGCGCATTAAAAACAATGCTCAATGTGTGGTTTCACTGCGAAACTGATGAACGCGAAAGGGTTAAAGAATAGAGTGCATGTTTATTTAGAATGGAGTCAATTCACGCGATAATACACTCCTATGATAAACGCACTTGCCCGTGTTATCCAAGTATGCATTGTCTTACACTGGGTTGTGACATCTCGTCATATTTTCCTCCTGCCAAGTTGTTGGGGGAGTGGGTTGCCGGCTTAGATAAGAGGTCCTTTCTCTTGACCATGGTTTAAAATGAAAAAGTTCGTCCTAAAATAACCCTCGTGTATCTTCTTAACTGGATTGAATATCTAAAAAGACAAAACAAACAATAATGGAAGCAATTGAATTGGTGTGCGCAAGTGCTGCAACATCCAGGAAAAAATTGCGAAGTACAAAGATATAAATGCGAATTAAGGGAAGCTTTAATTGTGAGAGTTAGAAATACAAAAATAATAAACAACGATGAGGACCAAGAATCCGGTGGATGACGTCGTCAGAGGCCATTTATCCATGCAAATTCAAAACCAAAATAGGTTTTCTGTAGAGGAAAAAGACTTTAAGGTCTAAATTTAACATGAATTTTCCTCTAAGGCCTGAACCTACCCTGGAATATATTGGGAAAAAAACATTTATCCACAAAGAAGAAATTAAAAACAGTTTTTTAAACAAAGTATGAAAAGTAACTGGACATTGTTCTAACTAAACTAACCTAAGTTTAACCTCCTGCAACAATGGAATCCAATTTATTTTTTTTTATTCAAGGAAAGATATAATTATGGTTACCATAATTCTTTGACTTGAAATCCCGACACCCCGGGGTTTGAAGTGTCTTGGGGGAGGGGATCAAAGTATAGTATAAAATTCTAAAAGCTGCCTACCAACTATCTTCTTTCATAACAAACACTACCACAAAGTTTGAGTAAATAAAAAAAAATTAAGACGGAATGCAAAAAAGATACAATTTTTATTAATGTTTGGTATTTCAAAATTATATTAATGAAATACAGAATTAAAACAAAACTGCCAAAATTTTTAATCTTCATTTTGAACTGGGGTCTGGCTAGGAAGGCTTCTCCGCTTTCTCATCAACAGTGGATGTAAACTGTGTAAACAATGAATTTTCCTTCATTGGCAGAATGACATCAGCTTTTTCGAATACGTCAGATTTTCTCAATTGCTACCAAATTTCGCTCTTGCTGAATTCACTGGCATAAATCCGGACATTTTGAAGATTGGGAAGTGATCTTGGAAATCCGGACGAAAACCCTAGAAATATTAAGGCTCATTTGCACATGAAATCCTGCATAAATAGTCAGTTGAATTTCACTTAGTTCCTTCTACTTCTAATCTTGGATCAGTAATCTTTTTCTAGGATTCTACCAAACTGGTCAATGGGAAATGGATCTGCTAATCCGAGTTCACAAGAAAAAAGATGGCGTCAGTGATGTGAAGCGTAAGATATCGATCATGCGTAGAGGTTGGTGTAGGGACGTATTAGGGGGATCAGCGAATAATTATTAGAAAAGGTTTGTGCTTCTCAATCATTGTGACCTTTTAAGGGACCAGTTGTGATCAATCATCCACCCGGAACACCGCCCGGTGCATGACGTAAAAACACAATTTCTTTCCCTTCAGCGTTTAGTTGGATAGCACTGTTTGTGCTAAAACATGAAACATTGTTCCACACTCTGATCATACTAAATCGAAAATAAAGATTTATTCCCTTTAATCTGGAAATTAGCCATTAAATGCCTTGGTTTGAATAATTCTTTTGTGGGAAATAGCGTAATCCGTGGAAAATTTTGGGATGAGATTTGGAAATCTTTCAAAGTCGCGTGAGAGAAATGTTGTCATCAACATAGTTTGTCGTAAAGACGTTGAAAGGCGGATTATTTATTGTCATACAATCGCCATGATAACAATTGTATAATTAAGTCATCTTTTGGATCAGCTTGAAGACAAGTCGTGTAATTAGGTTTTTGGTTATAACATATAAACAGGTTGGGAAGTTTCAGTTGCTTATAATCAGATAAAAGGAACTATGGAAAGATCATGGGATTTTCTGTGAGATTTTCTGAGTTGGTTATTCATTTTTTCTGGGTTATCGTAATTTGAAATGTTTTTGGAAAACACTAAGTAGTGGAGACAGATTAACAATCTTGTTTTGTTTCCATTTGCAGTTGCTATAAATAATTTTGCATGAAATTATATCGCTAAATATTGTTTTCATTATTATAATTTGTTTTATGAGAGAAAGGGCTGTTTCTGATCTAGAATATCACCTTCTAAACCGTGTCTTACATAATTTTTCCCCGATTATTTGCAATAGCTTCTTGCTTTTAAAGAAGAAAAAAAGTTATTTGTTGGGCTGTTTCTGATCTAGAATATGACCTTCTAAACCGTGTCTTACATAAATTTTTTTTACCGAATATTTGCAATAGCTTCTTGCTTTTTAAAGGAAAAAAAGCTATTTCTTGAAATATTTGTTCTCCTGCCAAAACAACGTACCCATCCATTTCTGTATCAGAATGTATATTATTTAAAAGATAAGGTGTAAGAAGTAAAATACAAATATATTTTCGTCATTGATATGTCAAAAAATTTATATTTAAAAGGTTGTTCTATTGCTAACCTGAACCAATTTTTTTTAATCGAATTGTATACCATCTGATTTTGCTTAATTTTTTAATCAGAAACTAAATTATAATACTATTTTAAAATACTTCAAAACCAATTTTGCATCATTATTCTGTATTTAAAGCCATAATTCTAATGAATTGCCATTTTGAAGCAACAATTGATGCTAATTAAAGCTTGTGTTACTATTATTAATTTTTTTTTCTAAATCTGCTGTTTCCACTTAATTTTTGATCATTTTCGGCAACCATTTTATTAATTTCAACCGTGTGTCAAAGATTTAAAAAAAAATAAAGAGCAAAATTCAATACTTAACCGGCTTCGAGTTCGGAAAGGAAGTGGTGTATTTCGTGTCCATTGGCAGGTGTATATTCAGTTAATAATACCAACTTGCGTTCAGGTTGCCAGACCTTTCATGCCCGTAGGGAAGGGGGTACTATTGGCTTATAATTTATTCATACTTCCATTTCGGCGAAGACATCTCTGCTTACCGTGAGTGGGGACTGCACGAAAAGCGCGAGTCTGAATTACGATACGTGACACCGTGACGAAATGTCATGATCATGTGCAGCTGCTTAAACGATCTCGGAATTAAACTTGACTGCTAAAAGAAACCCTCAATGATTTAATAAGTGTTTTCAATTTCTGTGATGTCATAAAGACTTATAGGTTCTGAACTGGTAGAGGCACATCTTGAAACGATTAATTATTTTCAGTTTGGTGTTGAAAGACATGTGGAATTTCTGATAGTTTTCGAGAAAGAATGGGCGGAATAGAATTCTTGTTAGAAGAGTAGGTGCAAAGGTATAAACGCAGATGTTTCATCTTTTTGTTGGTTTTAATGATGAATATTTAGTGGTGTTATAAAGGAACTAGAGGACAATAATGGCGGAGCCAAATCTTTTATGGCCATTTTGCTGCGTGTATTAACAAAAATTACATCCCTAATATCGCTGTCTTAGAGATTGAATGTACATAAGCAATTAAGAGGTAAAATCTGTCGCATTTCAAAAAACATTTGAGGTATCAATGTTTTTTTCTCTCCTAAGATGAGTGCTTTAAAATGTTTTGGTTTATTTCAAATTACATACTTTACTTGGAAGGTTAATATAAATTTTTATTTATAATTCGTTAATGATTTTTTAGTATATCCCCACTATAGTTTACCTTTTGAGAAATTAGATGCTTTTTCCCAGAATTAAAAATTCTCGTAGATTTGTATAATGAGATAAATAAACTGCTCTATTAAAATTTTTGTGTTCTTCGTAAAGAATCAATTACTATGGAATAGCTAACATTTATTACTTTGCTAATACCCCAAGAATGAAATAATTTGGATTATTACTTCCATGCATAATTAATTTTTAATTATGTATTCTCTGAATAAAAAATGGTAACTAACGTACAAGGGTGTTCTGAGTAAAATACTTGATAATTATGCTTATTTTTTTAGCCACGCATTTTAAATCATTTATTTTATTTCATTGTCCTTATCGAACAGGTATTGTGTTTGACAGTGCTTTTTAAATCAAGCCAAATTTTTAAGCATGCTGTTCAAAAATAGTAACTTATCGTATGAAAAGGAAATATTCTGAAGTTGAAATGGTTCTCTTTACAAGTTTCTCTACCTTAAACCCTCGGAATTATTTTTAAATAATAACAGATGAATAGAAGTACGTTTAAAACCGAGCATATCGTTGTACAACCTCGTTTGTATTTTAAATAGATCTGTTGAGTCGCAACATTGTTCCTCTTATTATGTGCGAACACAAAAGACAACTCCCTTCTTTTTATTCTAACTTTCACCTCGCTCCCGTATTTGAAAGGGTGTCGCCCCGTTACGTCTATTCTAACCAGAGCTCAAAGTCATGAATATTTCAGAGCTCTTATTGAATAATTGATTGCAAGCCGTTAGCGTCACTAAGTGACAGTACTCCAACTTTGTGCTAGTTTTTATTCGTTAAGAGAAGGATAGCCATATTTTTGAAAGCTAAATTTGTATACTTGGAAAGATTGCAGTGATATAAATATTTTGGGTTATTCAGACAATTTTCTAGTTGAAAATTGTCTGATAAACCAATTACGATAATCTAGTTACGATTTTTTTTCCCCTCGTATCTGTCGATTGCAAAACACATATAACTATTGTATTGAGCTTTCTTCATTAGTCATCCAGTTACGTACGGACACCAATGTTTTATTTTAAAGTTACGGGATTTGTTTCTTACCTGTCTGGATCTCAAAACTTCCTCCTCATATTCTCGAGTACTAATTCAAAGAATCGATTTTCGAAATTTAAAATTTTGATTTTTGCCGAAATATACGTCAGATATTATGCTTGCTAATTTTTATATGCTTACTTTTCTGAATCATAATAACAATAGGGATAGAAAGAGAGCTCGAAGATATTGTTTTTGAAATTCCTATATCTGACACATTGATGGTCTCCATAAAGCTGTTTCCTTTTAAGAAAAAAACAGTTAGCATTTGACTTCCGAGATAGAATTTCCTAGAAGAGGTCGATAACAGTCTTTGAATCTTTGTTATTCCTTTATCATGCAATGGAAAAAAATTCTAGTGGTATCTGCCAACTTCCAGCTCGCCAAATGTATCTGGCCCGTAGAAAAACCTGTCTAGCCATTAAGCGTTATCCCGTTAGCTATCTTTTCATTGACATGGTGAGGTATGAGGCCCATTGCCGATATCACCTCCACTTACCTGTCAATTGCTCTGGCCGTCGTTCCTTCTAGTCAGAGGTAACTGACTGGGTGGTCTATTCAGGTATGGGATTGCGAGAATGTTAAGCGGAATTGCAGAAGATTGAAAGAATGTTTTTTCCTTTCCAGACGCTGATAAAAGTAAGAAAAAAAGTCAGACTAGTTAAAAATCCTTAAATATTTCTGTTTTTTATTTGAAAACGGAAACGGAAAAATGTCGGTTTAAGTAGGTACAGTATTTCCGCGTCTAATGGGAACTGATGTCTTAAAGTAGATTGCACTAATAGCCGAGTTTTCGTAATGGCTGCGATAATACAACATGTCTGAAACTTCGACGAAAACAAAGATATCCTCTTTTAGTGAATATTTAAAGGTTTTTAGTATGGTTTTTGTTTTGGCACGTGCATTTAATTGAAACTACTAACATCATATTCTTAAGTTCTTCAGTTGGGAATGGAGGCTATTCATGCTCACGTGAAAAACATCAAATGCTCAGCGCCAGTTTAATTTTGGAATCCAAAGCGCATACTGTAGGGTGAACAAAGGACACGGAGTTACAGTGCGGCAAAACAACGTGGCGTTAGATATTGACACTCACACTTACTACGTGTGTCACGTGAATTGATTCGTCCAGGTCATTAAAATATTGTATTTAATTTTTGTCTAAATAATTTCATAAGTAAAAAACAACTAAAGAATTTATATTTAATGCAACCTCCCTCCATGGTCCTTATTGTATAAAACCGCTTTACTTACGATGTCATTTTGTTAAAAGTTCGAAATGAAATTTTGTAATTTTCCTTGTGACAGTCCAAAAATATTAAAATAGATGTGAATGAAATAAAAACATTGATGTAAGGCGAGCTTTGTAGCAGGAATCTCTATAAAATGCAATGCACTGAGGATCTTTCTGTTATATAAAATTGTTGGGTTTTTTTTGAATAATGATCTTGGGTCTTGTTTCCCGACTCCATTCACGTCCGAAGTATTAAATGTTGTTCGCCGCGTGTAACCAAAATTAGTTAGGCCCAGTTAGATAAGCCCAGGTCCTACTCGAAATTTGAACGAGACCAGCCCATAAGCGTCTCTAATTAAATACTTCAGATTTTGAACTCTGATTTTGCTGTTCTCTAAAATCGACTATACTCGTACCTTAGCTTTAGAATCGCTGATGGAATGATTAAATCCTCGAATTATTTCGATGCTTCTACAGTACCAAAAAGAATGCGTTTAACTCTCTATTATCCGCTATCTTCCTTTTCTTTTTTGTGACAAAATGTTGTTAAAAAATAACTTCAATTGCAAAAAAAGAGATGTTTTTAAACATAATTTTTTAAAAAAAGAAGTAAACCAATATATTTGTAAGTACAGAACTCGACTGTTTACCAAGTCATAATGGTATAGTGTAGCCCCACCCCCTACCAAAAATTATTCAAAAGCATTTTTGTGCTGATTTGTGCCCTTTTTCGGCCATTTTGAATGGGATTTTCCTCGAAATGCCGCGCCACCCAATTCCGTGGATAATTGGGAGTTTACGTTACAAAGGTACATTTCACCTACTCGGCACGCTCTTCTTTCCTATATTTCTGACAGATTATCCATCCTCCATATTTATGGATACATTCAAAAACAATGCTACCCTGAAGTATCCATATTTCAATCCGAAACGGCCCCTCGGACAAGTTGACAAGCTGGAGATATTTTGTGGTCCGAAATCTTCCAGTCTCTCCCTCTTTGTTCTTATTTATAATATCCTTCAATTACGAAGAATAATGGTAATGTGTTTTGAGAGGCCGACGGGACTGAGGGTCTTCATAACGCAACGGGGGAGAGAGACTGTGACTGGAGGGCAAACCCTAAAAGGGCCCCTTTTCATCTCTACCTTGCCCCCTTATCGTGCTCATTAAGCGGCAAGAGATCTTCGAGGCGCAGGCTTAAGGCTTCTTGCCGGTCTCATTTTTCAAAAGAGATTGCGATAATCTTCAAGGTAATGAGGGAAAAAAGAAATCGGGAATAAAATTCGCTCAAGGCACGTGCATGTGATGGTTGCCAACTGTGGAAATGGACTGCATGCTATAATAATAAATGGGAGCGATAAGTAAGCCGATAGAAATGGACGCGAGTTGAAGGAAAGGCGGGATAGAAGAAAAACGTGTTCTAATGATTTACACCAAGGAAAAGTTTATAGACGTGTTTTTTATGGTTATTATTATTTTCGTCCGCTTGCGAAAGTGCGAAATTGTGTCTGGAATGTGTTGGATTAAACGTGAGATGATTGTTAATTTCCGAGATTTTTAGCCTCGCACCTGAGTTGTAAAGACGAATCATTTTGCATATCGTATTGAAAATTTTGTAAAATATATATTGATATTTTGTTGATGTTCAACATATGTCATGAAACCAGCAGTGCATCAGTCATTACTAAAATGTTTGTGTCCGCTTTTTGCCTACTAATCGAGATGTCGTATAGGTTATATTTATTTTTAAAAATTTACATAAAATCGGTTACATACTTTTTTCTGTGTTATTCGGAAAAGTATTGGAATAAATTCGTTAACACTCAAGACTTCGACCTTTCAGTAATATAAACAAAAATGCCTGTTTTGTTTGACGATGAAACGACCGTGCTAACCTTATTAAATTGTTGATTATTGTTTTGTGTACTGAATTTTTTTTTATGAGGGTAATTTTAATATTCTGATAGCAAGTACCTACAGTGTTTTCCCCCGTTTCTTTAATATATCGTCACTGTTGTCTCAAAATGTCATATGCCAAATTTGCCAAAGCATTTTATTGATGCAAAATACTTGTATAGGCTGCCTACATCTGCTCTCAATTTGTTGTATGCGATTGTTAAATGTGTATGTTAATTTTTTTTTCTCTCTGTAGAATCTTAAGCATAAGATAATTTTATTTCTGGATTAGATTTATCATGTGGCATGCTACATGTACATGAATTATTTAGGTGGTTGCCAAGAATCATACAGTTTTAGGTGTATTTAGTGAATGGAATACGCAAAGCTGAATTAGTTTTGCAATGAATCAATGTTGGTTAGCTATATTAATGCTATTAATATGACGCGCGAACCAACTAATCGCCGAAGGCGGCTAGTTTGAAATACATTTAAGAGATAGTCAATGAAATGCAGTAAAATATATTTTTGACCTATATTAAAAAAGCACAACAAAGGAAAACAAGTACAAATTTTATGATTAAATCAAATTTTAATATTTTTAATGTTAGAATTTCTAATTGCTATTATGACCGATACTCGCTTCAACGTCTGAGTTACAATTTCTGAACGAATTATGAATTAAAATCATCACTGTGCAAGTTCAACTTCATATAATGTTGTGATGACTATCGTGGCAATACCGAGACTAGCTTTATTGATAGTAAACATGAATTGAATGAAAATTCGTGACTGTTTAAACTTGCGTTAAGTTTTAGTATATTATTTTTTATTTTGAGCACGAAAGATCAGATAAGTAATTTAATGTTCTGCAATCTAATTTAACACAACGGTTGCTACTTTTCAATACCATGCGATTGGTAAATAACTACGAAAGTATCTGAAATTACATTCTGATTATATTTTTATAGTTTTAATTTTTAAGATATAAATATACATGTAGGTACTCATTTGCTTTTGCTTTGGTCTTGCTTTTTCATTTTGAAGTCGAACAGGGATCTGTTGACATTGCCATTTCAAGAGACTACAAATATAGGTCTGTCAATGGGATTTCAGGCTACTCAAAGGCTTTCTTCTTTCAGACGTAAATCTGAGTGGTCAACAGAGGCCCTGATGCCTTACTCGTATTGCATCATTTTGTCCAGTTAGTATAGGGAGGGGTAGCCATGCCCTTGAAAGCAAAATTGGAAGGAAATGGTTTTACAACATCGCTCAGGGTACCGGGGACTGACATAGAGGAACATCTTGGACTATGAAACTTTTTTTTTAGTTTGTATTTTGGCGTTCCTTCTCTTTTACAGCTCTTTTGCAAGAAGTGTGTACTGCCCAATTGGTTGCAACGTGCTGAAAGACGTCCAATTTCCTGTCCTATTGGAGGGGAAAGTGCCAAGCAATTGTAATGGACAATTCATTTGCGACTCTTTCGCTCTGCAGGAAGTCTGTGGGTACTACCCAACTGTTCTCCATACCCCTGAAGTCGTTTATGGCTTCTGTGTCACTTTGACATTTGTTACTTCCAACGACCAAATCGGCTAGAATGGGCCAGTCTGCACCGGGCCTTAAGTATGTTACACATAAAACCTGATCAAAGAAGATCTTATGTCCATTTTCTCTCCTTGCAATTCGACGCTGGGCAGTACGTCAGAAAAGAGATGCAACATGGTGTGGTCTTATTTCCTCCAACGTTTCGTTTGGTGGCTTTTATTTATTTACTTATTTTTGAAGAAAAAGGGGTATAAAATGTTTTATGAGGAAGTGGATTACCCTTGGAACAAGGCTGCAATATCATAAATTTGCCGTCGTCTTAGCAGTGCGATGTACATCGAATAGATTGTGAGACACCTAGGGTTTCCAGACACAAGGCGAATCCCTCTAGCGCCTGTGCGATAAACTGCCATTGTTTCAAACAGGACGCCTGTAATTCTTTTTAAAATATATGTACGAAATTCGGTACATATTTGTTATTTATAATTCATTATAGGGAATGATCTGAAATATTGGCATAATAATGATTTGTTATGACGTTATGTAGCTTTTGATTTTAAAAGGAAGATGCAAAATTTTCACTAGAAATCGCACTATAGTTTGAAGGTACTTGGAGATATTGTGAAACTTTTAATTCTGACTTTGGTCAATATTTATGTGAATAAGTCGATTGTTTTTGGTTGAGAGCACTGGAAAAAAGGAGACATTTAGTGAAAAGTTAGTTTTCTGCATTTTTTAAAAATAGTATTTAATCGATGGAACTTTTTAATAGTTTTTTTGTCATAAAACAACTGTCGATTGATGTTAAATTTTAAGTAATGCATTCTACCAACTGTTCATGTTGATCATGCCATTTTTTTTTTAGACTAGTAATTTTGATTTCCAGAAAGTAAAGTTTTGAAGAATCGTAAGAAAAGCAAAATAAGACGACAGCTTTTACTTTCTCAGTTTTTTTTCTTAAGATTTCTTTGAAAATAATAATCCATTCAGAAGAAATATGAATCTTTTCTTTTATCGAGAGTTCTATGGCATCCAAGGGCATATCGTACATCATTCTACGCATCTAAAACAATATTACCGGAAATAATGCTGCAACATTTTTTGCCCCGCATTCTGACATTTCCGCATGAAGACATTCTTATTAATAGAGCATATCCTAGTTTACTTTTTTTAGTATTAATAAAAGAGAAGGAATATGACCAATATCAAACTTTGTCTTTACGAATCCTTAACCTGAAATTCATTTTGCTCTTGAAGCGGAAAATGAGGGCCACCAAAGAGCGGAACCGGAAAAATGATCCTTTTCCAAGATATTCTTCCGTAGTTTGCATGTATGAATCGTGAATACTTAGTCGTGTAAGACGAACGTAGATCCACTATTTATTTGAATCCAACTTCTTATTTCCTTAGGGTTAAAATAACCTTGGAGTAAAGCTAGATTTTAAAGTTTAAATGGATAAACTTCGTGCTTATCTATAATTTTGTAACGCATCGTTTGTTATAAGAGTTTTGTTTAACCACTATGTGGGTTTATCTCGTGGATTGCTGTATTTCCTACCGATTTGATATTGTAAAATGCAGCTGGGGTTATTTGATAACTAGAAGAAGCATGTCATATCTTTTAAAATGTCACTATTGTGAATAATTGTTTATTCTGTTTTTTATCTCAAATAATGATAATATTTACGGGATTACATTAATACCCTAATCTTTGTTGCGTTTTGGAGGATAAAAACAGTATTTATTGGTATAAGCCGGAACATTATCAAACAATAAATCATAATATTTTAGCATTAAAGTAATACTTTCTAAAAGAACAAAAGGAGTGAAGAATGGTATTTCTACCGTACGTTCAACTTATACGGATTTTGTTCTTAAATTAATGAGACGGAATTTATGGATGACGAATTCAGGAATTTCCCTTTTTCTTGTGCCGCGGTGGCCTAGTGGTAAGGTCTTTATAGTAAACTGTATAACAGCCTAAAGGTTTGTCAGGAGGCTGCTACTGTAAATCGTTACATGTAATTTTTTTTGTTGGAATCAATAAAGATTCTACTACGCACACCCACCCAAACTGCAAACCGGAGATCTCTATTTCTGGAGTCAGCAGGGGTGGGTCGTAGAGTAAAGTAAAGTGGTAAGGTCTCGGCTTCGGGGCCGGAGGTCTCCAGATTCGAAACCAGATTCCACTGAAGATCCGTCGTGTATTTGGTAACCCTTTTGCTCTCCCATAAACTTATTCACCTGAGATGGCTTAAAGCCCACGTCGGTTATTTAGGTAATGAATGCGCAAGCCAATTAGCCAAAGAAGCCATCACAAAAGGCGACCCTTTCTTTCTACCTAAGCCACTTTCCTACCTGAAATATCAGATTAGGTCAGCTGCTTTAAGCATCTGGCAAAACAACTGAAATGACGGAGAAACTGGCCGCAGTACACACGATATAGTGCCTAGGATCTCAAACAAGCCAGTAGGATGGAATCGAGAAGAGCTAATGTTCGTTACAGGACACGGGCCCTTCCCTTCATACCTTCAATCTTCGAACACATGACAACTGCTCGTGCGGAGAAAAAGGAGATACAATGCACTATGCCACAAAATGTCGGTTTACCATCTCCTGGCATTTCCAAACTCCTACAGTGTCACTTAAATTACAGTGGTTGAAAAACATTCTCACGAATAACTTATCAAGAACCCGACTTCGACTCCTAATGCGTTTCATATGTGATGAGAACATTCTCATTGTAGAGGATAATAATTGAGCACTCATCCACCCAGACTGACGCACACTTCCGGCTACTTATGACTTTTTTTTCTTCTACGTATTTTTATTTTTTCTATTTTGTTTTGTTTTCTATGTTGTTCTGTCCAGTGTATGTTCTTTTTTTATTATTATTTGTTTTTGTACCTGTTATTTGTTTTTGCCCTTTCTTAAAAAGATAAAATTCACCTCCATCCATCCAAACCGGAAAGGAGCCAAATGGCTCTACACACGGGGATGCAGGTGGTGTAATGTAATGTGTATTCGGCCTGTTTGCAGTTTAAATCATACGCAGTGGCCAAACGTCCTCCCGCTGGCGTGGTGCGGTATTCTGGAGAGAGTGGGGTGTCAACTCGGGTGACGTCCTCGTCATCTGACCGTGGTTCAAAAGTGGGTCCGTGTTGCTCCAAAAAGAGGACGTTAATATAACTAAACTAAACTTACCTTTTTCTTCTCCATGAGCATTGAATTTTGTTATTTATGAAGAATGCAAAGCACGGAAATAATTCAGCATGCCATATATTTCCTTTCTAGAGCAAGGGCCAGCGGTGGCCTGATGGCAGGATCTCGGCTTCATAATCGGAGGTGGCGGGTTCAACACTCGATTCTATCCAATAATCCGTCGAGTGCGTGAGCCTGGTGTACGTTAACTCTGTCTGGGTCAAAGGCCGTACCATTGATGTATGGTGGAAGTTTGAAGTAGGGGTACCGCCCCAAGGTGTCGTCCTACTCATCTGATCTTAGTCCAAAATGGCGGGAGCCGTCTTAAAATGGCCCTCGTGTAGCTTCTAAATGGGGCATTAATCTACCTAAACTAAACTAAATCTCTCTAGAGATGTTCAAGTATTAGTCAACTTGTCATATATGAAATAAAAAGAAGACAAATAAGTTATTTTGACTAAAATCCGTATCTTGTCGTTTTATATCTTTTAATAACATAAATGACTAAATTTGAGGTTTACATTAGATTTTTGTTATTTTATGACTCTCTGAATGAAGTTAAATTATAGTTAAGTTAGCAGCAAACCTAACAGATTCATTAAAATTATGTTAAATTTTTTTATAAAGTCTTGAATCATTAAAGTTATGTTAGTTAATATTATGAAGTTTTGAAACGTGTTTTTATTTTAAGCTATAATAAAAATTTGCCACAACATAGAGTAAAACAAAAATGTAGTTAGATGGCACGCATAGTTACGTTTGTCATGCGATTTTGACATCTCGTGGAGGTTAGTTGAGTTATATTAGCGTCCCGTTTTGAAGCAACACCAAGGCTATTTTGGGACGGACCTCATAATTCTGAACCTTGGTCAGATCTAGAGGACGACACCTGAGCTGGCACCCCTCTCCAAACCTCCGCACCACAGCAGCGGGAGGACTTTTGGCCCACGACGTCAGATTTAACGTGCACCAGACCCACATACATGGTGGATTTTCATTGGAATCGGGTATCGAACCTGGTACCCTTCGGCCCCAAAGCCGATATGTTACCACTAGGCCACCGCTACCCTCACATTCCATGAATGAACTAACTACATTACAATAAAAAAATTCTAGTTCCCAGATATGTATTAAACAAATCTAACTAAATTTACGTAATTAAAATAATATATTACAACCAGCTCTACTGTATTGAATCTGACTGTCATTGAGAATCAGCTCGTCTCTCGTTACATGAAGTAACAATATTAAGATGATCGGTTTGAAATGACTTTACTGCAGTCCAGTTAATCCTTCGCAAATGGCTTATTAGGCGATCTCCTGGTGAATCTACTAAAAGCTCCCACTCTCTGTGCCAATTACTAGAGCAGCCGCATCTTTAAAAGCTTTGGTTCCTCAACAAATTTAATTTGACGAAACATCTTAACCCGATGGAGACCTTGAAGTATACGCGGAATTGAAACTAAGTTAGAATCCTGTATACTTAAGAGTTTGTATTCATTACCAGAGAGTTGAAGTAATTTAGTTCATAGGTATTTAAGATTGCGAGGATTTTAGTGGGTATATTTAGCATCATTTCTAAATAAACCTGATCTTGGCTTCCTTTTGTTTACAAAGCTGTATTTATTTTAAATGGATGGCTAATTGCTACATGTGTGTTTATTGCAAATAATCGTTCATTTGATTTATTAAAATTTGAGTTTTATGCTAGCAAATCGTATTGAATCGTTTAATTATTTAAAAGTATCGAAATATTTTCTGTATGGTGACGTAACTAAGTGGTGTGAGGATGCAGTTGCGACTACGCTGTATGAATCCTTAACCCTTTAACTGCGGGTACTTTCTTATATGTGGTTTATAAACTAAACCCACAGTTAAAGGATTAATAAAGAATTTCATATTTTTCTTATAGGTAGTATCATAAAATTTGAAATTTGTATACTATAGTTGTTTTCTCAAAACCCTCTCGGATTTGTAATTAATTACCCTTTACTTAACTTATTTCTCTTCGTAATTTATTTATATGCAATTTGAGCTTAAAACACTTACTCATAAACCTTGGTTCCTTTGTACACGAGAGATCTAAGAAAAATATTCGGCAATTTGAAAGTAATTATTAGGAAGCACGAAAAATAAATCTTCGTATTATTGAGAAACAGAAACGTAACCCTCTCCAGCTGTGGCGTGAAAATTTGCAGAGCTTGTGCCGGCTTCTAACAAAAGAGTCGCCTTGCTTTTTGTACATCCTCGTATACGAAGTATACAAAGAGAAAGTATTGTAATCGTCAAAAAATTCGAACTCGAGATTTTGACTAATCGCCACGTTTCAGACCTCCCTGAGTCCGAAAAACACAATTTTGGAATTATGCCTTGTCTGTGAACACGATAACTCGAAAACTATTAGAGCTACGGGAATGAAATTTGGTATGTGGTCTTGAAACATAATTTGTAGGTTTCTATCAAATTTTGGACAAAATCAGTCCACGGGAGTCTGTCTGCGGTCATGTGAACACTATAATTCAAAACCTTGAATAGCTAGATGGATAAAATTTGGTACACAGTTTATCGTCATGAATGTAGGTCCGTATAGTATTTTGGGCCAAATCCGTCAACGGGTTGTCGGTCTGTATAATCGCATACTTGTTTACTTTTGAAACGAATTCTTTATCTCCATGCACATATGTGCTGGTAGCAATCCCTGTGCACTCGGAAGGATTACATCACTTTGTCTTTGAGCCCACAGAGAAAGAGTGGTCTCCTTCTCTGTGCTTGAGCCGGCAAGAGTGGAATTAGTACGCATTTAATCGCTATGCTTATCTTTGAATTTGAATTCTTTACGTAAATATTTTACAATCACTATAATCTACAATGAAAAACCTTCTGATATTCATTGGATTCTGGGTTACAATAGGTTCTAATTTTTTTATCTACTCGAGGGAGGGGAAACAGTACCTTTTGTGGGGAAGTATACGAGAAAGTTTAGGGGAGACCACTCCCGCTGGTTTCCTATGACACATTCTTTCTGCCATCGTGAGTCAAACGTCGTCACGCTGGTATGGTGTAGAAACTTGGAGGACACCAGTGATGGGGATTTAGACGGAGCGCACGGTCTCTCGGGCCACAATCTCCAAAGCATAACAAGTACTGTCCTATCGCCAGGAGAAAAACCCTGGACAGGGTTGCCTCAAGTAGACGAGTCGAAGAAAGGAGGTATAGGGGTATAAAATCAACCGCAACATTTGGCGAACTAAGCACACTTAGTAAGGGGAGAAATCGTTTTCGACCGTAGTACAAACCCAAACGAGACTTCCGTCGGTTCTATCTGCGCCAAATGAAATAAAGCCCTTTCCTTCACCCCCAAAATGCAGTGGAATATCCCGTTTCCATAACACCCGCCACAGGCATGTCTGGTGCCTAAGGGTTTTCTCGTGGCGGTAATACAGCAGCATCAACCCGCCTGACGATCTTGATATGAACGTGAATGATGGGATCCGGGGATCCGTCCGAGACAGTGGGACTTGGAGAGAAGGCCGTTAGTTTCGATATCATCTGGAAATGTTTATTACTGATAAGTCTGTCCCCAAATAGATCTCTTGTAGCTTTAAAACGGGACGCTTATATTAACCCTTGATTAATTAATCTTCACAAGCTGAAACTTAAAGAAGCGATTAATGTATTTCAGATGCGCTTTTATTCTTCATTGAAGAAGGCCACTTTTTATGTCACACAAAGCTTTCCGTATACTAAAGGTAACTTTAATAATTCTCTTAACTGTTTGCCTGATTCGTCGCAAAAAAATTTTCGATGTTGAAATTCCATCTATTTTATTATGTTATGTTTATTGGGGGGAACGGCAGTAGTGCCAGTATCAAAGAAAATATAATAAATTGCCAACTATTCGAAAACTAAATCTAAAAATGTAGGAAGTTTGGAATAGAGAACTGCGCTGTGATATCTGACCTGAGAAGTTTGAACCTGGCAAAATTTCAGACCAGGTTGGGAACTTTTGATCCTTTGAACTTAGATCGGATCCGCAACTAATAACAAATTTTTATTTAAATAATCATCGAAAAAAAATTGTCAGACTGTAGTAACATAACTTTTTAAAACTGATTTTTATTTTCAGATTACATTTGATTATTTTCACAAAGTATTTAGTAGCAGACATGAAACGAACTGGTTTCTAGTAAACGTAATCAGATAGTCAAACCAGTATTAGATAGCTTGGTTTAGTTATATAAATATTCCGTTTTAAAGCAACACGAGGGTTATATTGGGAGGGACCTCATAATTTTGAACAGCGGTCAGATTATGTGGACAACATCTGAGCTGACACCCGCCTTTCCAAATTTCCACACCACATCAACCGGACGACGTTTGCTCCCTACGTATGATTTAACGTGCAACAAGCCCAATACACGATGGATCTTCAGGGGATCAAGTTTCGAACCTGGAACCCTTCGTCTCTGAGGCCTACACCTTACCACTAGGCCACCGCCGGTATTGGAAAGAACAGGTCTGTACAGAATTGATGAAATGTAGTACTGTTCAGCAACGGATTCCGAGACTACCACTTTTGGACGATTTTACACCGGAAAGGGGCGTCAGGCAATGAGTCATATGAGGGCATTTTCGGAGTTCTTTGTTAGATCACGCTCAGTAAAATGTAAACATCACCCTTCCATTCTTCACTTTCCCCCTATTTTGATGAAAATAACTCTGCCCGGCGCATGCGCAAAAGCGCGGAGAGTTTCCGAATCCGTTGCTAAACAATACATTGAAACGAGTGATACATTAAAAGTCTTTCCTTTAACTTCCAACAATTAAAATACATAATTCATAGTAACGAAATAAATTTGTACTCACATGATACGTGTCACATGCGCCGAGCCGGTTTAATTTTAAAATCTATTGCGCATTTTGCAGGAAAACAACGGGCGTGATGTCACATTGCAGCATTTAATAATGTGTAGTTTATGTCAAATGGCATGCGCAGATATGTTTGCATGTGACTGCAACCTTACATGAATGAATTCATTAAATCATTACGATGGTAATTAAATGCAAATTAAATAATTATGTTGCATAACATCTTAAATCTCATTTAAGAAAAAATTCTCTGAAGATAAAAGGCATTATACTCTTGGCGGGATCAATAAGTTTTTCCCTCTGCTTTTAATAAATAGACGTCCATAATTATTTTAATGGACGATTTGAGGAATACAAGTAATTTTTAAAAATACTTGCTAAAGAACTTTCATCTCATTACTTCCGAGCGGAGAATAATTTCCCAGAAAAACACGACTAGCTTGTCTTTTATTCGAGAAAAGGAACAAAATGACAGATGCATCCCCACACAAAATGCAAATTCTTCTCGACTTTTATTTTTTTCTGTCGACGACAAAGATCTCATATTCTAAAATGTTTTTCGAACTCGGAAAGAAAGAACATTTCTGTGGGGAAAGAAATAGAAAAACTACCCGCGAAAAGAAGGATTATTTTTTTTCTGCGCATGAATAATTGATGAGAAGGGGCAAACAGTAACGCTAATACGCAGTGATCTATTACACAGCCCAGAAAGAATGAGAATCTTGAGTAATAACAATAATGAAAGATGGGAGATAATGTAAGATAACCGCACCTTCTTTCATTCCCTGTGTCTTTTTTTCCCTTCTGTCGCTCTAATAATATTCATTCATCGATCTACTAGACGACTACATCAGAGAATATGCATTTCACACTCTTGAAGCTTGGATTTCAAGATGTTGAAGCTTCTTGATAATGATAGCCTTTTTTGCTTCTTAATTAGCCAGCACCTTAAAATTACCCAATTAGGCATTCAGCTGATTTTGATATGGATGAAACATTGCTTGCAATTTACAGGGACGTTCTATGAAGAAAACAAGTGCTCAGATGGATTCTGCACTTGCGCGCTATGTTTTTATGTATCGGATTGTGAGAGCATTAGGTGGACTGCCTCCATGTAAGCGCGTCTCTAGACGTCACTCCTAACCCAGTCATAATCGTGACCTTCGATAAGCAGCTTTACGATGGTCATGTCATAGTACGATCGGAAGAGATTCAAATTTTGGTATTTACAATATTAAAGGCATGAAAGATTGTGACGTGTTCCGTAATACGAACTGAATGTTTCATCTTCCTTCCTGTATTATTGTAGCTTAATTAATTAATATTGTTATTCGTATTATATATATTTTTAAGTTCAATCTTTCGTATATTCCCCATAAATTTATACGAAATACAGTATAAAACGTATAAACAATAATAAAAATCGCTAAAGTAAAGAAGAATGGATGCATGCAAGGAGAAGAATGAAATAAAATCAATTAACTGATGTAATCAGTTTTATTAGTGAATAAATTCTCGTATAAATGTATCCACTATTGTTTATATAGTCACAGAGATAAAATATACAAGTGTGGTAAGGATGCGGCCTACACCATTTTTCTTTCATGCTCACCATGCAATAATATAAATGGATTCTTTTCGTTCTTCAAATTAAGCAAATGAAAACATCTAGGCAATCGATTGTTTTAAATCTTTGTTTTCTTAAACTATGAATCTCGTCCCTGGATGTGTTCTATTGGGTGTCGCGTAAATTTTGACAATAATCACCAAGGGAAAAAAAACCTGTTACGATGATTCTGAGACATTTCATTGAAATTTATTATACAGCTATGGACGAGTTTGCTGTTTTATTTGCTATAAAGTAAGTATTCCGCCGGGCCTATCAGCTTCCGGTGATAATGTTGAGTCAATGGGAATCTTCAAAATTTCAACACTCTGTTTGAAGTTATTAATTAATGTTCAAAGTGTAGTTTTTAATGTTTTGCCTTAAGAATACTTTGAAAATATTAAATTTAATGTTCCTTTTGTTGTAGCGCCCAATGTTTACTTAAAATTAGAATATAATTTTCTGGAAAGGTAGCCATAATTATTCTTCATCGCCCTTTTTGGCGACTTCCAAGATTTCTTTGGCAGTTAAATTTTTAACCATACGTTTTAGATAATCAATGACGGTTAAATTTTTAACCAAACGATTTAGCTCATTCCAATAGTTCCAATTAGAATTTAAATGCTTTAACAGCTTTTTTTAACCGATTTAAAAAGAAAGGATAGCACAAACTCAAAGAACACTGAATTCAACGCTTTGTGTGCTAAAGAAAGAACTCATTCGAACTGGACGCTTGATGCAGTTTCCAAATGGATTTGGCGATTGCTTAAATCAGAGGGTTACTGGAAAACGGTCTGTGAATCCAAAGTAGTAAACAAACCAGAAAACTCGTCTATACAGATTTTTTTTCTTTCCGCTTAACTACTGCACTATTGCTGTTTTATTTTTTATGTAGTGTATACTTGAGTTCGCTTACATTTTTTCTATCGAAAAGGGGTCGCGTGTGAGAACAGTTAAGGAAGCCTTGCCTTAAATGAAACCAGCGGGATTGCTCTCCCCCTCCATTTTCTTATAAACTTTCACAATCTGACGCATTTTGTGTTTAGCTTTGCAGTTCTGGGAAGGAAAGTGAGTATGCGTCTTAGGCATGTTCCCTTTGGCCGATTAGGTCCAGAATTTAATACAGATATACAGTTTGGTGCCAAGACCCCATACCGACTTTCAGGACCGACCTTTTGCGAGGGTGCAATGTACCCGAGCCCCACGACCTGAGGGGGGGCCCCAAGATCATCAAGGGGTAAACGCTCAATTTTTAAATTTTTAAAAGCGATAATTTTAACATTTTTGAAAGGGGAAAATTGCGTAACACGGGTTGGTATAGTGTCGCTTGTGAAAGTTTTCTGGTGAGCCTATCACACAAATTCCAGAACGGTAAGGGGGCGCACTCAAAAGAGGGAGGGAATCCCATCAAATATCATAAGCAGTTTTCTCTCTTCCAAAATTGAAACATCAAATACGTTGAAAGTTTATTTTGAATATTTCTATTTTTGTCTTTGAAAAAATATTTTAGGGCCATCAAAGATTTTTTTGCACCCGCGCTCCTATATAGAGATGACCCACTGCCGACTTTCATTTCTCTACGCCGTTGCATTTTTGAGTTACCGTGTTCACATGCATACGGACGCACAGAGAGATAGACTTCCCATGATTGGATTTCGTCCGGAATTTGATAGAAATCCACAATTCTAGTGTACAGACCACGTACCAAATTTCATTCTCCTAGCTCGTTGCGTTTTCGACTTACCGTGCTCACATGGATACGGACGCACAGAGAGACAGACTTTCCATGAGTTTGATTTCGTCCAAAATTTGTTAGAAATCTACAATTCTAGTGTACAGATCACTTAAGAAATTTCACTCTCCTATCTCTTTGCGTTGTTCAGTTATTGTGTTCACAGATAAACAGACATAAATGCTATTCTCGGACTCGGGAAGCTCTAAAACGTGTAGATTCATCAAAATCTGGAGGTCGAATTTTTTTGACTGTTACAGTACTTTCTCTTTGTATTCTTCGTATTCGAGAAATAAGAATGCTGGAAGCGACGCGACGGAGCGAATTATTTATTCATTTTTTTTTTACGGAGATTCGGTTTTAAAAAAATAATAGGAAGGACGTTGCTAGTCACAAAAAATTAAAGAAAAAAAAAATACTGTAAAACTTATGAAATAAATCTGTCTCTATTCTCGTATGCATATCATTCCTCATTTCCTCGCTTTAGTGCTATTCAGTCTTTTAATCCATTTCTTTTGAAATTTTTTCCAAGAGCTACCGAAATAAAATACGCATCGTTTGGCAAGATTTTGCGAACATGCCTTGTAGGCAACACGCATGTGAATTTATAATGTGCAGTGTTGAAATTCTGTTGTTTTATCACTTTTTCGTCTGTCGGCATTCCAAAACGAGGTTAGTTCTGAACATCAGACTACATGTTTCGTATGATTAATTATTCATGTTGTTTCTCGAAGTACGATTTGATGCGTTCATTTTTCTGCTTTGTTGCTAAGCTGAAATTTTTCCATCGGAATTGCTGTGAAAAAACGAATTCTTATAGGTTCTGGTTAAAATGGAGGCCAGTTCAGCGTTCGCACACATCTAATGTTGAATCGGAAGTCAAATAATAGCACATACAGTCAAACCCCGGTATAAAGAACCTGGATAATATGACCCCGCAGTTATAACGAACTTTTCATTATCGAACTGCTATGCCACAAATGTATTTTCAAATGCTTATAAAAATATAGTGAACTAAAATGTTCACTTTTGAAGCTTAATTTTAGCTCTTTAGTAAAAAATAATTACTCATTTTAAAAATATAAGTACTTAGATATAAGATACTTTAATATATACAAAAAAGAACATACAGAAGAAGTAAACAATAGTAATAACAATATACCTTCTGCGCGCAACGCAGCAGCATCCAGTAATTGCATTAACAATACTGCCATAATAAACTAATTAATTAAGATACAATCAAACAACAAATATCATGCTGCGATAAAAATTATAACTCATTAAGATTAAACAAATAAAATGGGGGGAAAAAAACTAAATGACAGATAACTCGAATGGAGAACTTTGATATTGTTATTACTATTGTTTACTTCTTCTGGTTCTTCTGTTTTGTATATATTAAAGTATCTTTCTTTTGTATTTTATTGCAAGTTGCTGCATTTTTGCGCCATTCTGTTTAATGCAAAGTTTAATTTTTAATGTCTCTTGTTAAATTATTTCACTTGTACTTAAATATAAGTACAATTAATTTCACTGTTTTATTTTTTAAGAACAAATATTTATTTTAATTTATTCATTCATAATCGCAATTTAGTGGAATGAATTTGTTCAACACAGAAATGCATTTAAAGATTATAGAAATCTTCTGTAGACAATATTTGATCCAGTGGACCCTCGGATCCAGTGAACCCTCGGTTATAGCGAATTTCCGGATTGATCCTTTGAGTTTTCGTTATAAGGGTGTTTGATTGTAAATCCTAGTTTCAAAAAATGTCCCTTACGTCATGGCTTAAACTTCTCTTCGGTTCAAAAATGTTTTCTCATCCATAAATGTTCGTTTACATTGGAAAAAATAAAACGCGAACAGGAAGGATTCATTATAACAATAAGCAGAAAAAAATTCATTTAATATAGTTGTGAAATTAATTTTAATGAAAGGTCTTTTAAGATAGCTTTACCATTTTTTTATTATTATTCATAATGTTGAAAAGTCTGATAAAAGCACATACAGTGACTCATATTTGTTTTTAGACACTTGTTTTTTTTAAAACTTACTTATAAAAAGCATCTAAATATTAAAGGATTTACTTCAATTTTTTTCATATAAACTTTCTTTTGTCTGTAATAAAACCTACATATTGTACTGAAAATAAATTCAATACCTTTTTTTTTGAAAAATTAATTTTACCGAGAAAGTGTTAAAAATAATCTCTCATAAGTAATTAGACAGTTTGAACATTCAACAAATGTAAATAAAAATATGCAAATAATCAAACATTTTAATACTTTGTTGGGTATCCTTTAGCTGAAATTACACTTTTAATTCGTTTTGGCATGGATGCAACTAGTTTTTTTGTGTATGATGTTCAATTTTTTTTCCTCCATTCCTCTGATAATACTGCTTTAAGTTGTTCTTTTGAAGAAATACCATGTTTTATTGTTCTTTTCTCCAGTTCATGCCACACGTTTTCAATTGGATTTAAATCTGGAGAATATGATATGGTCTTGATAAGTTTGGGACAGTTGTACAGCAGACATAAGGAAAATTTAGGGCTGTATGTTGGGGATCATTATCCTGATACAACTTGAATGTGTTTTGAATTCCAAGTTTTTTGGACAGATATTTTCAAGTTTTCTTTCATTATATTATTATACTTATATTGGTCCGTATTATTGTCAATTAAAATTAAATTTCCCATACCAGAAGCAGCAAAACATCCACAAACCATTATGCCTCCACCTCCATGTTTGACAGTTGGTAGTGGGTTTTTCGGATTGAGCTCTTCGTTGGGCTTTCTCCACACAATCATTCGCCCATCAGTCCCAAATATGTTATATTTTGATTCATCGACAAATATGACGCTTTCCCCAAACGATATATCTTTGTCGACCATGGATTTTGCAAAACAAAGACGTAACTTTCTTGTTCTTTCATTAACGAAACATTTTCTTCTGGCAACTCTATTGTTGTACCCATATGATCTGATAACTCTTCTAATATTTTCAAGGTTTACTTTTATTACAAATCTTTTTTCTAATTCTGTTGTAAGTTTCACTGCACTAAGTCTTGGAGTTTTCTTGATTTTATGCATGATAAAACTTCGATTCCTGGGAGTTAGCTTGTGAGAAGTTCCTGATTTCCATGCATTTTCAACAGTTCCACCTATTTTCCATCGTTTTATAATAGCAAAAACAGTTGATTGACTTACTTTAACAAGTGTTCCGATAGTTCTGATGCTTTTACCATCTCTAAAATGTTCTATGATTAAATTCCTAATAGAATTTGTTGTAACTTTGCAGCGCCCGGCCATGCTCACTTTAAATATAGAAATGCAAACAAAAAATCTAGTTGAATCCATGACAAAATGCATTAAAAGTGTAAGTTTCAAAACAGCAAGTGTCCCAAAACAAATATGAGCCACTGTATTGTGAAAAAATTTCCTTGTGCCAGTTTTGAGATTGGTATCCTTAGGTTTAAGAATCTGTCCTATATTATACCTTCATTTCTTTTCTAATAATCTTTACTAATAATGCATTTACTACTGTCCTAATAATCTTTCATTTACTATGTCATTTCCTGTAGTTTTGGCTTGCACGGTAAATTATTTTCCTCTTAAAATACCTTTCTAGTCTTCTGCGCTTTTGTTGCCTGTAGCTTGGAAACTATTTTAATCAGTTTTGCATAGAAACGAGGCGATTAAACTTGCGTATTGATCATTTGATACTATAAGCACATATCCAAACGAGTTAAGGAATGTTCCTTAACTCGTTGAGATACTAGTATACTCAGTGGCGAATCCAGGATTTTGGTCTGGGTGGGGCTGAGGTCATAAAAGTTTTGTATCGTCGTGACGAATGACAAACCTAATGGCTTATGTAAACTAAAACACCTTAACTTTACAGACTTTTCTCACCCGACAGTAAGAATCATAAAGAACTCTACATAATTTAATAAAAAATACTATGAAATAACTAGCCAAAAATGTTTTAGACCGCGTTAACGCCACAAGTGTAAGTGGAATGACTAGAAAAGTAGGAAAATTTTCCAGCCTGTCAAGCCAGGAAGCAATGTTGTCAAGTTTTTATTATTTTTTTTTAAAAAGGGAAATGAAGAACAAACAGTTGCAGTGATTTTAAATAAAATCAAGAATTCTGGTTTACCCCCCTCCCCCTTGACTCGCCACTGAGTATACTAATAAATAAGTATACATCTCAATAAATGTAACAGACGAACGTTTGAATGATAGGCCTTTAAAAGTAAATAAAAACATCTTGAATTATATTGGGAAAAAGAATTTTCAATATTCTTAAAACCTGGACTGTGTTTTTTTTTATCACCACAGTTGTATTAAATCAGTTCTGAATTAAATATATTAATTAATGACAGCTGCTTTTTCAAGCTTAAAAGCATTCGGACTTCAAATTAAAAACGTAATACATAATTTTTTAAAATTAGTTGAAGACACAAATTTAGCAATTCTAATATGAATGAATGCTCAATGTATTGTTGATACACTACTCAGATAGACTACCTACAAAATGCCATAGAGCTAATATTTATTTTAATACAGGGACGAACTTGCTACTGTATATATTTATATTCTGAATGATTATCTATTAAAATCATTATATTGCCGTGAATTCGGGTTAAAAACATTGGAAATTCGATTTTTGGCTTATTTGGGGGCCGCAATGGTCTAGTGGTAAGGACTCGACTTCGGGGCCAGAGGGCACCAGGTTCGAAACCCGATTCCACTGAAGATTCGCCGTGTATGTGGGCTTGATGCACGCTAAATCTCACGTAATGGATCAGACGCCCTCCCGCTAGCGTGGTGCGGAATCCTGGAAAGGGGGTACCAACCCATATGTGGCCCTTGTCATCTGACCGCGGTTCAAAAATGAGGAGGTCCGTCTCAAAATAGCCCTCCTTTTGCTTCAAAACGGGATGTTTATATAACTAAACTTTTGGCTTAGTGTCTTTTCTCGGCTTCAGTATCAGAATATCGAGGATTTGAGATCCGATTTCACCGAAATTTCGCCTTGTATGTGGATTTGGTGTTCTTTAAATTTCTTCTGAAAGGTCAAGCGACCTTTTTTTACTTTCTCGTATACGAAGTATACAAAGAGAAAGTATTGTAATCGTCAAAAAAATTCGAACTCGAGATTTTGACGAATCTCCACATTTTAAACCTCCCTGAGTCCGAAAAACACAATTTTGGAATTATGTGTGTCTGTGAACACGATAACTAAAAAACTATTAGAGATACAGGGATGAAATTTGGTATGTGATCTTTACACATAATATGTAGGTTTCTATCAAATTTTGGACAAAATCCTTCTACGGGGAGTATATCTTTCTGTCTGTCCGCGGTCATGTGAACAATATAACTCAAAAACTTGAATAGCTAGATGAATAAAATTTGGTACACAGTTTTATCGTCATGAATGTAGGTCCGTATAACATTTTGGGCCAAATCTGTCAAAGGGTTGACTGTCTGTCGGTCTGTATAATCGCATACTTGTAAAAATTATATCTCCTAAACTCTTTGGCTTAAATAAATAAAAATTGGAATGATGATAGCTAACATTAATTATAGATCTACGCCCAAATTTCGTTTCAATCGGTTAAAAAAAAGGCGTTCAAATTGCCTAATTAATTTTTCTAATCCGATTCTCCATACGCATGCGTACTGGTAGCAATCTCTGTGCACGCGGAAGGATTACGTCACTTTTTCCTTGTTTTACTTGCGTACTGAAAGCAATCTCTGCGCATGCGCAAGCTATTTTGCGATAACGGAACTAGGTCATTTGCTCCTGTTTTCTCCTCCGCACGCTGAGTTTGCATTGCTAGAGTTTGATAAAAAAATAAATATTGCTAAGTTTTAATACATACACATCTCTTGGAATATGATTCTTCACCTAAATATTTTACTATCACTATAATCTACAATGAAAAACCTTCTGATAGTCATTGCATTCTGGGTTACAGTTGGTTCGAATTTTTTATCCACGCAGGGGGAAGGGAAATGACAAATGTTTGAGAAGTATACGAGAAAGTTTAGGGGAGGCCACTCCCGCTGGTTTAAAATTTATTTTTAACGTCCAGGAAATTAGGAGAGTGGTGAAGCTGGCTGTGGTGACGTCGTCGTCATGTGACCTTGGTTGAAATCTATATTAGAAAAGGAGTCTGAAGTCGGTGACGATCACGTAGTTTGGGTTTGGCTACGTGCCAAGAGGGGGAGATTCAGACGGTCTGTCTACTTCTACAAATTAGCATACACGCGGGGATACTGTTTTGATTTAATATCAATAAATAATCTTTTTAGCATTTTTTGTTTATTTTGTTTGCTTTATTTTCTCTGAGCAAACACTGAATCTTTTTGCTTATCTTTTTTTTTAAATTACAATTACTATTAAATAGAAGTTATAACATTATCGTTTACTTTCTTTATATTTAATTCATGCGCGCAGAAGAATTTAGAATAGTTTTTGTTTAAAGGGTTCTTTCTTTTTCATACTTAATTTTGGAATTGGATATTTATCTATTTTATATTTAATATTTTTTCCTTAACCGTTCTTACACTAAAATGCTCCTTTTACTTAAAGATTTGCATTCATCAATTCATTTTTTTTGTTTTGTATGTGGTAATACATTTTTTTTTTCTGTTAGTGGATTTTACATTATTTTTACTTCGAAGAAACGAAAGTTAGTGTCAATTGATTCATCAGTTCTGTTTCCAATGCTTTTTGAATTTCTTAAGTTGTTATTTATTAAGTTCAGCATGAGATTTTCTTCAACAGCTTTTGTTAGTAAATTTGTGACAATCGTATCTGAGATATGGTTGGCATGCTATAAGCCCGTCTTAGACGGTCACAAATCTTCTAGTTTACGAGATTCATCCAAAAGTGTTTTTCATGTAACTTCAAAACGGGAGTTCAATCTAACAAATCAATCAATCAATTCAATCAAGAACACATTTGCAAAGTCACTGATGCACGAGAACAGAAACCAGTCGCAAAACCAGCATGGAACATTCTTTTTCCAGTAATTGATTTGATCCCGAGAACCCCGTTATCTGAATGGATTCGCTAAGAACGGATTCAACTTGGTATTGCATGACTGAAAGCGTGAAGAATGCATTTGACTCATGCATGAGTTCGAATTCTTAACACATATCAGTTTCCATCTTGTTTTACAGAGGTTACTGAAAAAATGCGGCGTGACTGTGCTATTCGTTAACAACTTTGTTTCGTAAAGAAACATTCTTTTAGTAATACGAGATTTTCATGGGTATTATTTTCGTCAGCTCTTTGATTAAAGTACTGATTATAGAGATTTAAAGTATTAAGTAATTTAGATACTTAATTTGATAAGAATAGGTTTAAGCTAACTAACTTAGCATTTTTTTTTTTACTTCTTGATTTTGGTGTATTTGAATTTTTATCTTAAGATTTTCTTTAAGTTATCTTTCAAAAATTATTGTATTTTAGATAAGGATTGTTAGTTTTCATTTTAAAGTCAAAACACAACAACATATTGATGGATAGATTTATTTCAGATAGAAACCTAAAACAAATACGAGCAAACTAATGAAATAAACCGAAAACCAAATGAAATAAACAACCAAAAGCAAACGCTATCATTTTCCACAATTTAACTGTTAAAATATTTTTCAGGTGAAGAAATTGTCATTTCATGTACCATTAATGCCTGAATTTTATAAAACTTTTAATAGGGACAGAAAACGAGCATTATTTAGATTCGCCGTATTTTGTGAATTATTATAGTTGATCTTCAAAAGTTTAAATGTAAAATTTAGCGCATAAACAGTTTTCGCTGCTTGAGCATTATAAATATACCAGCTGATAAATTTTCCATATTTCTTATGGTATTTATGTTGCATGTAGTAAATTAACAGTTTTCACTTTCTAACAAATTTGGAAGAACTTGACACTGACTAGAAAGGATATTATTTTACCACAAAGTTTTGCTATTTAGCCCAGACTGTATTGCGTGTATTTTTTTACCATACTTGAAGTTGTACGTATAAAATTTAATTCAAAGAGTGTTTTACAATATCGTATTCTCTTACATGTACATTCATGATTATATAAAAATTTCAAACAGTGATTACCTGATTTTCGAGTACGTATAAACCAATTTTTTATTCCTTAATCTGTTGAATTTTTTAAAGTCCAATTCATTTGAGAAGGTCTTCTGTGTGGACAGAGCTTCGTTTCGACAAGAGTGACAGCCGGAAAATAAGAACTAAAAAGGTAAGTTATATTTACTCATATGATTCTTTTATTTTATTTTGACTTGAAACAAACGGCGTATTCAGGGCACTAATGAACTTGTTCTAAAATTAAATATCAGTTTTGAGATTTGTATGAGTTTTCTTTTATTCACCTCATATTTGGAGAGTGTAGAGTAGAAAAATATTTGGCATGTGGAAATTTTGTATTTTATGCTAAATTAAGTCTTCATTTTATGCTTAAAATGAAGGTCTTCAAAAGTTTCTCTCAGATGTTACAGAAAATATGCATGATTTCTCCATCAGTAACACTGCTGTTAGATTGAATTTTATAAAAAGCAGCGCTGTATTTACAAACATACATTCGTAATTGCATTTGAAACTAGAGAATTTTCTTTTTCAACCTTTTCTATCTTTCTAAATAATAAAAACAACTCAGGACTAAATCCTGTCCATTTTGGCATATAAAGGTAGGTCTTCTAATACTTAATTCATTCGTCCTGAGCCTGTAAATTTTGGAGAGATTCGTTACAAGTATGATTATCTTTTTTTCCCTAAATTTAGGAATGCACAGCTTAAATATATCTCTATTTTTCTTATTTATTATTCAGGGTGGCGACAGAACCGGAAATAAGGGATATCAGGGAAAAGTCAGGGAAATTCATAAAAATATCTAAAAATCATGGAAAATTAATAGTTATTTGTTACTTGAGTTATTATCTATAAATTGCTGTCTTATGTCTAGCATTATTTGTAATAATAAATGGAATTTTTACAAACTTTTATTCATTTATAAAAGCATAAGTTTTTTATTAGAGCAATTAATTTCTTATGATTTGTTAAAGAATAAAAATTTGAAGTAATATTTTGGTAGTTTCTCTTGTTTTAAATCTTTTCTAAAATATATACGTTTAATTATGCTATTTTTATATTTATGCTGAAACATGTTATTCTGGTACTCATGCAAAGAGCACTAATTAGTTATTGAACTATAATAATAGCCTGTACTGTTAATATAATTTAACTTGTTTTGCAAAGAGTAGCTTGTTTTAATGTTTCTTAGAATTCTTATGCAGTTTTAGAAGCAAAGAATTTTGTTAAAATTTACAGTATTTTTTACATTTAAGAAATGTAATATACTGTTGTAATAGTTTTTTAGGAGGTTCATTCTATTTTTTAAAATTAAATTTCATAAAAATATATTATTTTTCATATTAAATAGCTGGTAAAAGTGTTTTTAATAAAGTATATTGCACACATACAGTGATTCTGAGTATGGAGAAAACCAGGAAATTAATATAATTAGTAGCCGTAAATCAGGGAAATGTTGTTGTAAGTTTAGTCAGGGAAATTTTTTTCGCAGTTTTTGTAGCCACCCTGTTATTTAAACATTGCTTGAATTGTGCCTCATTCCTATCTAAGAGAGAAATGTTTCTTTTTTTACAGGTAATGAATTCGCTGTTCTGGAGAATTTTGAGTGAAGATTAACGATGCTGTCATGGAATATGTTATGGGAAGTGTCCGATTTTGATGAACATGTTTGCCGGATTCGAAGTTGTCGATGAAGTTGCTGAACAGAAATTCTGGTGTCTTCATGTATTCAGTTTAGCTCATAAAAGTGTTCCGAAATGAAAAGATCACGGGTTCGAGGTTCGATTCTACTGAAAATACGTTTCGTGTGAGGCCCCATATACGTTAAATCTGTCGTTGTCCTCGCGTTGGATGTAGCATGGAAGTTTGGAGAAAGAGGTCCCTGATAAAGTGTCGTTTTGTCATCTGACCACGGCTCAAAAGCACGAGTCCCGAAATAGCTCTTGTGAGCCTTCCAAACGAGACATTAATCTAATTTAAACTTTATTCTACCCAAACTTTTTTTAAAGTCTCATCGAGTTTTGTCATCGGATTTTTAGAATAGAAACAACGAAGAAAAACGAATTGGATGTTCTAGAGAACTGCACGGATCGGTCCCAGGATCGGGGCAACTCGAACCTGAAAACTTGATCTTTTAAGCCTATACTTAGCCAAGAATAAAGTTTATTTAGGTAGAGATTTTTTTTTTAAGTATGCACAATAACTTTTAAACTATGCTAAAAGTATCGATATATTGTATTCAGAAGTTTCCACGTTTCAATCGGTAGTTCAAGGCTATTTATATAATAAATTAATCCTTGGCTTTTACTATGAGAACTCAATTTTCATTGTTTAAATTTCCAACATTGAAAAAAAAATCCTAGATAGGCCCGGTTCCGTGATCGAATTCGAAATATTTTAGGTTCAAGCTACGAAAAGCGGAACCATAAGATGAAAATTTGGCATCAGATCGTAACAGACTTCAAAATATATGTCCGTACCTCCTTATTCCCATGCTGTTCGTTAGATGCTGTATGAAGAGTATCCCATGTTTTCTGTGAAGCAGGGATTTAATACGATGGAACGCGAGAAGATTATATAATTCCTCAACTAATCAATTTATTAGGATTTTTTTGGATTAGATATTTGTAGAGATGTAAAAATGGAATGAATGAAGTCGTTTCACGTATTGTCTGTCACGTGACGAACGTTACTGCGCATGTTATCTTACTGCTTATTGTCTTACACTGGGCTGTGTGACGTCAGGTTCTTCTATTTTGCAAATTTGGTTTTACAAATCAAATTTGCGTGGCGCGTATGACGTGTACCACGTGAGTATGTAATGGCCCCATTAAACTTAAAATATTAATGACATTTTGTCAGATGAGTAAAAATTAACAAATGCCAAGCGGTTGCATGGTGTCATCAAATGGTTTCTATTTAAATCACTTGAAGCTGATTTAAGTTTCTTCATGATGCATATAATTTACTTAGTTTATTTAATATTACTGGATGAAATTTAATAATTAGGTACATGATGAGATAAACGGATTAATTGGCAATAATTAATCGATATTTTCCCGCTTTGTCAATGAACTGACGATTTCAAAATGGCGAACATTAGAAAAAAATAAGAGAGACAAAGGAACTTGCATTAAAAGAAGCAATGCCTTCTTTCTTTGAAGCAGAAATTTACTGAATATGCTTTTGATATATTATATTTTCAATATACTAATACTTGTATTAAGTATTATCCGTCCATCTATTTATAGAGTTTTATATTATTATAAATGTTAACTGTATATACAATTGTTACGGAGCATTTTATTAACATCTGTTGTAAATGTTTATATAACATATTGGAATAAATTTTTTTCTGTACCTGCAGCTGGTCTCTGATTACTTTGTTTTGTATTTAAAATGTTTTCCAATTATGCAAAAACACCTGGTCATTAACCCTCAGTTTCGTGGTCGGATGACCGCATGTTTGAGTCCTAGAGGATCTGCCGGTGAGTTGGAACACTTAAAGAGTTGATAAAAACATCCTATCTTTGTTTATTTTTTGTCAAATATCATTTAAATACTTATAAAAAAGCATGAAAGGTTAAAGAAAATATTGAGTACGAAATGGAACGATATGTAAAATGAAGTTATTTTAATGATATTATCGTCTTCAAGTCATATTTTCATACTGTATTCATTTCCCTTATTCAGTAAATTTCAGCGGCCATTTGTCCACTCGCTGTGATTGCTTTCACCTTTCGAATTTCGGTCATCGATGTGCTTAACCGAAAGACAATATCATATCTGTTGAATTCTCGACGCTTTCATTTCCTTCATTTATACAGTAGTTAAAAATTAAATTGATCCTTGTAACTTCTCTAAATTCATCACCTTATACCAGGGTTTCACAATTCAAATTGTAGCTGAAAATATTTTTCGCGCCCCCGAGTGTACATTTTAAGATATCTAATATTGACAGGAAAATCGAAGTCACTGACTTGGACTACACCTTTGCAACAGTCTTTTCTTTCTCATTACAGAAAACCAGGGGATTTCCATGTTTAGTTATATGAATTAGCTTTCTTTTGTTATAAACTGTTCACTTAAGGTACCAAAAAAGTTTCTGCCTCTTTAAGAATACCCTAAACTTGTGAAATCGCGTTAAATCAAGCTTCTAAGGTCGCTGGAGAGAACTCCGTATACATACAAGTCCCTAACTTCCTTTTTTACACCTTGGGAATATCTGAAGTTTAAGCAAACATTCTTATAGCAAAATATATTGTGCATACTTCTTTTCCTTAATTAGTTTTATGAATTTATAATAATAAATTATTTCGTTGTTTCTGAAATTTTTTTATTTTTTATTAATTAATTAATTAATTAATATTATTATTATGGATTTTGTCCAATACCCTTTCCCCTCATTCAAGCATCCCAGATTAGAGCGGTCCCCCGTTCTAGAGTGTCTCGGGTTAGAGCTCAGAAAATCTTGCCACTTTAGCCGAGACGTTTAGAAAGCTTTACCATAGACGAAATGAATGACTTGCTCGGAACTATTTTTCTAAAGCTAAACAAAGGCTTTCTCTCTTGCTTAAGTCAAAAATCAATCCTAATCGATTTCAACAGGGGAATTTAACAAATTATCTCTATGAATGTCCAATACCTTATTAATACGCGCGTATTCGTCACTCGAATAAGTAGGGTGACTCATTTTCTAACTACACATGTATTTTTAAGCGTTTCAGTTTCAGACCAGTCTCATTATTTTATTAAATTCTTTGCTTCATAAAGACATCTCTTTCCCCTCACAATGTGTTTTATCTCCGAATATTAATTTAAACTGTCAAATACGCGTATTAATGTTTATCTAGAATCGAAAATATCATTAAGAAACCGCGCAGTGGTTTCCGAATCAATAAACCAAGAAATATCGAAAATAAATTAAGACGCGATCGATGCTGTAATCCTGATATATTACTTTCTCTCTCCCTTTCTATACATATGCCCGTGGTTATTACACATTGTGCAGTTCTTTGATTTCTTTAGAACGCAAAATAAACAATTTCAGTAGCTGCGACAGTGAACTCGGTATTCTTTCCTTTTTTGAGATTTGACTTGGCTTTTAGAAAGAAACGGTGGATAATGGGAATTTGATTTGTTAGTTTTCAGTCAGTTTTACTTTTTTTGTTTCGGAAACTTTTTCTTGGGTGAAACAAGAAAAGAAGTTCTCTGTATTAATATCTCTTTTCTTTTTATAAAGCATTCTTGTCTGAAACATTTAACGCCAGTTTTTCTCACGTGACGTCAAGAATCGTAATTGTCATGTAACAGTTCGGTATCTGACTGTTGTGACGTCGCGTCCGTTTCCTCCTGCAGGATCTGCTGAGGATTCCAAAATGTAATTAGAGCGGCTCACGTGACTGGTGTCACGTGAACATGAATTGATTCTATTGTTGTAATATTTTGAAAATTGTATTATTATTATTTTTATTATGTTTTGAAAGCAGATTACTAAAATTACTTTTTAGAAACTTAACCGTATTCGCTAAGAAATTACTCAAAGTCATGTTTCATTTTTTTAGTTGTGCCATTTTGTTTTGCTCCTTGAAATATTCCCCTTTCAAACACAACCAAGACCATCATATCCCGTTATTAAAAAGCATAGTGAGGCGACTTACTATAAAAATATAATGAGAATAACGGACTTCTACTCTTTATCTTCGGGATAATAATAATAATAAATTGACATCACAGCACAGCCTAAGACAATGTGCAGATAGATGATATGTGCAATAACCTTTACCACGTGATTATGACGTCACATGAATTGACGGTATTCCTTATTTTTTAGGTTCTTTTAGTAATATAGTTTTGCAAAATCAGTTTTGTTTGTAGGCACTTTGTTCAAGTCGCTCTGTCACAAATATTTCTGAATTAAGTTCTTAACATTCTTTTTCAAAAGTAGAGAATCGCTTGAACTCAACTTTCCTTTCGTAGCTTGTTATTATCATCTTCTTCATATAACTTTTATATAATGAGATATGCGAGTTATTCTGGAACTTCTATAGAAGTCGAAAACACACAGCAATAAGAAATGATACTGATCTTCACGCTTGTCTTGAAGTAATCTTCTTTGTTTAGTTTCTGTCTGAAGTTATGAAAACTTTACATAAATTGCTGTAAACAACAGATCTCTAAAGCCACATAGAATATAGAAAAATGTAACAATAAAGCTTTTTTTCTCTATTTTCAGACAAATTTCTTTTCAATGAACTTGTGACAGTTCAAGGGTTGAAGAGTCATCTTCGTAGACATTTATGATACTGTTGCCTACATCTTGGTTTTAAATAACTGACAAACAATAGTGAATCTCATTAACTCAATTCGTAAACGTTTATTATTTATAGTGGTGAGCATTTCCGTTATTTTTCAAAAAATGTGAAATGAACTGTTGGTGAAAATATTTAGTTTAACATTAAAATTAGTAGATTGAATGAATGTGAATTAAAATTAGTAGATTGAAAACTCCATCTTATTACAAACAGCTTCTTCTTTTTGAAATACGGCTGAAATTTGGAACATGGTTTGTTGTAAAATGACTGCGCTGTTGCAGTAAGTCAGATTTTTTTAATTTCAAACACCTATTTGTTTACAACATATTACATCACCATTCACCATGCTGCTCATTATACTTTTTTGGTTATTATTCTTATGAGTTTTTACTTTATTCTGATTGACAGAAACATGAACATCCGAAACACTTTGTACATATGCATATCTTTTTAGTTTATACTACATGTAGTAATTAGAATATTCTTATAGGAAGTTTCAAATAATAGATTTCTGACCAACAAAAATAAGGGATATAGATCAAACTCCCTTGTCTGTTATAGTGACTAGCCGCTTTCGGCGACCAGCTCTTCGCCCGTAATATTAATGCTGTGCTCGCAATTTATCAAAATAAATTGGAGATTGTAGAAGCTGGGGGGCTCTGCCGCAGTTTTATTTTGCGATATATCTCGAAACTGGAGGGTGGAAGGGGGCAGACGACCCTTGATGACATATCTAGCTAGCGTCATAAGCTTTCATATGAAATAAAAATTGTTGAAATCTGTGCAGTGGTTGGGGCCGGAGGACTCTGTCAAGGTTTTTCCCCCATAGAGAATGTACAGTGGAGAAGTATTTTTTCGATTTCTTTCGGAAATATATAATGAAAGGGGGCAGGCGACCCTTGATGAAATATCTAGGCGTCATAAGCTTCCATATGAAATAAAAATTATCTAAATCGGTTCAGTGGTTGGGGCTTGGCTAATGACCATCTGGTTTTGCCAAATTATTTTAAATGTATAGATTTTTGTCTCGCACTCGAAATAAAAAATGAACGAAATCTAGCAGGCGATTTTATGTGTCAAATTAAATAGCCATAGCACACATCTGTTAAAAAAAACAATGTGTTTGTCTAAGAAACCGTACACTATTGCTATCTTTCTCTCTTTTCTTTTTTGGAGGAAAACTGTTTTTTTACCTGCCATAAATTATTAATATCTTCTTTATGTAACTGTCACAGTATGAGATCGGCAAGTAAGTTGTGGGGATGCCGAAACAACACAAAGGGTAATCAGAAATGACACTGAACTTCACACGTGCCTTGAGGCGACCTTCTGTCTCTCTTGAAAGGCAAAATGAGCTTGGACTAATGACCCGGAATGCAAACAACGAAACATGAATGCTCTTGGGACTGCAATTGTTTTTTATTGAGCCTTTAAAACTTTATGGAAACCGTGTTCAGTGGCAAGATTCCTTTCAAGAGAGCCCTCGTTATTTAATTGAATGAATTAAATACAGGAAATATTAAAGGCTGTCCGATCAAAGGCATTTGGCACTTTGCCCGAACAGTTCATTGTACTTTTCGAATCTGCAGTATTCTATTAATAAAACGAAGCAGCAGCGCTACAGTGGGAATGAAAAAAGTATTGTTTCAGCAAGGTAAAATGAAAAGATAACTTGCGACCTAGATAATGTAGAATTAAAAATACACGCTATTAAACATTGTCTTTTATCCGTTTTTATATTTGTTTCCTTTTATTGATTTCGATTGTTTTACTAGGCGTTTCTCTCAAGATTTTTTATTTTTTAAAAAAGAAAGAACTGTTTAGCGTTAATTATCATAGATTTCGAAGAATGCCGCGAAGGCAGATATTTGCCATTTTTTAAATGTACTGTATTATTCGTATCTACAAATATTTGGAACACACAGCTCTGGATAGATCTTATTTTTCCGGGCAGTGAATAAATGGTCACCTCTTGATCCAGATAAAATATTTCAGAGCACAAGTCTTCCTAATAGCTTCAAAACTTTTCCCTTTTCTTTGATTAACTTATTGAAGATACATTTAATTAAAAGTATACCTTATAAACACTATGGTGTAGATTGTACAAAAGTATACAACCGAGAAAATGGCGTAAATAGAATGGTGGTGGATGTGTTGAATTATTGAGTCCAGCACTAGCATCATTGTATTAAACGCGTAGCGTGTAAATACAAATAGAAGAACTCGGAGGATAATTCCAGTCATGGCTATACACATATACATGGCATCGATATACACGAAAAGCATTTGAATATTATTTACCAGGAACTAGCAGTGACTTATGTTTCATTATAATCATGTCAGTGTTTTTGTCAAGCATTCTCTTTTAGTTAATTTCTTAGAAAGTGTACCTTTGTGATCTTGGTTGAAAATTAGTTTTGAAACAAGTTTTAGTGACAAAGTATATTTATTTATAACTAAAAAGTAGTTTCTGTCAGAAAATCTATCTTTAAATTGTGCTTGGAACTGAACCTTAATTTCTTTCTGAACCTTTTGTGTTAAACGTGATAAAAAAAATAATAAATAGTTAAAGAGAAACTGAACCAAAAGCAAAAAATAAGTTGCACTTCACTGCGTCTGTCTGTAAATGGACCGTTATTTTTTTGCCTAATAATTCAAAAAGAGTTTTATTTCAGAGCCACTGAGTATTATTGTTTTGATCAGTGTATCATAATATAAAACGTTAAACCCGACAAAGATTACAAACTGTCAGCAGAATTGGATGTACCATCTGTCTGGATGGTCTCCAACTAAAACAAACATTGACAGAAAATCGCACACTCGGATGACATGCAAGTTAGCGGTTGGCAATCTGAACCATTACATCGATTTTCTGAGTTCACCGTTTCGCTGTCTGAAGCTGAAACCATAGTGAATAATGATTTGCTTGCGTAGAGTAAAAACCTTGGAATCAATATCCTATATTTTTTTTGTTTGTGTGCGATTAATTAATATAGATTCAAAATTTTCCTGAAGCGGGAATGCATCTAACGCATTTTAGAATAGTAGTTTATAGCATAAAGCTCTAACCGCTTTGATTCCAAATAATTTAACTTTAATAACTGTGCTGATAAAATTTGTATTTGTTTAGATAATTAATTTGAAATTTTTAAATTGTGTTTTGCGTTATATGAAAGCGTTGTTTAATTCTCACAACTTCGTCATTTATTTTTCTTGGATTAAATTATTGATATTTAATGGCGCGAAAGCCGTGTCTTGCCATCCTGCGCCACACATATTGTTTGTTTTAAAGAGGGCATGATTAGCGTATTACTTGTTCAATTTTTCTTACTTAAAAATAATTATAGAAACAATTGTCTTAAAAAAAGAGCCTAGGTCAAAAGGAAAAAAAAATCTAGCTGTTATATTGCTCTATTGTGTAACTTTAGAATCAAGTTAAAGTAGCGGAAATCAGTATTTTTTATGAACAAAACAAAGATAATTTTGAGGGATAAAAATATAGAAATCCATTGACTCTCTGAATTGACCAGTCATGAACGCGTCCTGTAGAAACTTAAGATAGTCAGCCGGTTTATATCTTTATGTAAATTTCTTGACATTTACAATTATATAAAATAATTTTAAAGTTGTAATAATTATAATTATCTAACGAAGAATTAGAATATTAATAGTTTAAAAAAGATATTATTACATTATATATGAAATAATTATTAATTACAGTTACCTGTTGCTAATTACAGTTACCAATTATATGAAAATGGAGGAATTCGAGTGCAACCCATTCAAACTCAGTGAATGAAGGGTGCCTGAATTTTACAAATATCTGATAGTGAAGTTTGGAAACAGAAGAAAGCTGGGAATTATAATATTAAATTTATGGTTATATTTTAAAACTATGATAAATCAAAATAACTATTTAAAATCTGAATTAATTATAAGTTAAGCGATGTTTCTAGATTTTATATTTTTTTGTGCTTGTCTACTAAAGAACATTTCGTTTAAATATCCTGTTGGCTAAGTGTCACGGACCTTATGTCGATACTTATTGCCACAACAATAAAATAAAATTGAAAATGTAAGTGAGAAGCAACATAATTATATCAAATGATTGTCAAACTTTTTTGTCACTTAATCATAACCTGAAATTTATCGGTTTGATTATCGCAATCGTTACCACCAAATCGATGTTCTAATTGGAAATCATTGAGGCACTGATGTTCACGTTTTTGCTGCTTTCCTTTTCTTCTCTTTGTTAAATATAACCCAAATTTTCAGATTAGCAGTTCTGTTTTAAATGTTGTAAAATGTAATCTCTTAATTGAAACTCTTTTAACATTTAAGAGATTAAGGTTAAGTGAAAACCTAAATGAGTAGGTAGGCCTACATTCATTTTAGTTTTTAAAAAGATTTGCTTTCAATATTAAATGCTATAATTAGGCTTTAAAACGAATCTTGTATTTAAGAGTTTTATTTGATAAAAATTAAATTCTTCTTTAATATTTCTTCCTCTTGTTATTATCAAGTGCTAATCTCTACCGATTGGCATCTAACTCAAATGAACTTGACGAATGCAGTGAACTATAAACTTCTATACGTGACAAAATCTTTTGATAGACACAGCTAAGTTGATACTTGAATTAATATTTCTATTTAGCATCACTCTTTAGAAAATAAGTAGAATCAACCACAACAAATCTTGCTGATTCGATCATTTTCCTTTTCCAACTTGATCTTTGTCCAGAACTTTTTCTCACTATTTGCCCTTTTCGCTCTTACCTCCATGGATTTCAATACAGTAAAACTTCCATTAACCGTCAATTTCTGTTATCCGTCATCGTCCAAAAAGTGAAAAGTAACGTAGGTTTATTGCCTTGCATTTCTGTAAATTACTACTCTTGTATTGAAGTTTAAATTGATCGTTTTGCAAAATTAAATACAGTATGTATGTGTTATTTGCTTTTAAAGGATTTTATTTTCATTCACAGCCAGCAGTGAAATACGTTACAGTATATAGTATGTATTAAGAAATTTCTGTTATCCGCGTATTCGGTTATCCGTCACTGCACTGGTCCGGACGGGGACGGTTAATCTAAGTTTTACTGTACTTCTAATCCTGAACTACATTTATTCTGATAATGAAGAGGAGATTTAACTAGATATACAAAAGTTCATGAATAAATAATGCAAAATTAGGAATAGTTGGATTTATTATGAATCCTTCAAAAGTTTTGATGCTTTATTGTATAGCAACGGATTCGAAAACCTTCCGCGCTTTTGCGCATGCGCCAGGCGGAGTTATTTTCATCAAAATAGGTGGAAAGTGAAGAATTGAAGGGTGATGTTTACATTTTACTGAGCGTGTTCTCACAAAGAACTCCGGAAATGCGCTCATATGACTCATTGCCTGACACCCCTTTCCGGTGTAAAATCATCCAAAAGAGGTAGTCTCAGAATCCGTGGTCAGACTATACAAGAAAAATAATCCTTTCAATTTTAGATTGTTTGAGCTTCTTGGTTTGGAAAATGAGTAAGCATAAAATTTACTCACAGTTAGATTTTGTGCTTAAAGTTATACCTTTTTAACTTACCGTGTTTGCTTAAATAGCCATAAATAATGAAATTTTTTTTGCATTTCTTAATGAATCCGTTTTGAAATTATTATTCTAATCCAAATAAACAATTATTTTTAGATATATTGAGTCAAAATGCGGACATATTAGTCCCGGAAAATGAATGTTCTTGCTGTTAATTTTGCATTGCTGAAAGACATTAAACCTTCATTTAAACCTTCTCCCTTATATATTTTACGTCAACGGAGAATTATATTTAAGATTATAAATAATTCGTGCATTTTCCATTTAAGAATGAAGGACATTTCCTTTTGTTATCTATAAAAAAAAATTCTAACGAACGGTTAATATTTTCAATTTTTGAAACAGTTCAAATAAATGAGTTGAATAAATTTCATAGTCTGTGACAACTCAAATTGACATTATGAGGAAAAATGTGTTCTTTTAATGTTTTCAGTTAAATAGTCCTTTAATTGATTCTAATTAATTTAAAGGTAGTAGAAAATACTTGGAACAGAATTTAGTTTTAACGCCAGTAATCGATTTTCTGTCTCTTGAAGCATTTTTTTACTTTCAGCGAAAGTTGTTTAATTTCATAGATAGTCCTAAATCACGTAGAAACATATATTGCATCATTTATCGGTTATTCGTTTGCTCTCAGCTTCCTGGATACTGTCAGTTAGAGTTGTCGCTGAATATAGATAAACATAATCAATGTAAAACTTTGATTATAGTTTGTACTTTAAAAGGCTTTTTCAAATGTCAAGAGAAATGAGTAGTTGTTAATTGACATTGCGTATTTCATAGAAATTTTAGCAGAATTGTAGCTTGTACAAATAAACTTTTGAAAAGCATAACGTTCCAATAGTTAGGGATTGTCACCGTATTTCACTACTAAGTTCCGTATTACTATCTGTTCCGTTTCCTCTCTAAACTCTGCGTCATTATAATTTTTGAATGAATTGCACCCAATTTTATAATTATGTGAAAGAAGAAAATGATATATGATTAAGAAAGCAAAATCAACTTTAAAATATGACTGGGCTAAAAAGGGATTAGCCTCGCATTTCCCCCCCCCCCTTATTCTACGTATTCATTTTATTAAATTGCTTGAACTTTATTGATTTTTTTTATCAGAGTAAAATAAACCATTACCTATCTAATTTTTTTCATATTTTATTTATTTAGCACTTAAACGTCCTGTATCAAAGCTTGGACATTATGACAACCCTATTTATAGTGTACTCTTGAGGCAAATTTAATCTATTTTAATAGTTAGTATTATAAAATTTAATTAGACTGAAAAAATTGTAACCTTGTGCTTCATAATTTTTTAAACGTAACTACATTTTAACTTCATCTGTATAGGATGAGATTCTTTATTTTAGAAAAACTGAAACATATGAGTGTTATTTCTGACTGTAAGCATATGCTTCGTTTTAAGATATTTATGGAATCTCCGATGCATTTTTTTTTTTCTGAAATGGAATAAAACACCAGAACACATTCATTATTTTACTTTTTTACAAACAGTTGTTCTGATTCATTAGCTGATTTAATATAGTGGGTCACTGTATTTTGGACTTATTTTTCCAGTTTATACTGTTTATTAAATTTAATGCGCCGTGGTTCAAAATTTAGAAAACTTTTTTGAATGCATTTTCAATATCTGGTATGTTTTTCTATTTTAAAGTTATCTAAATTGTGAAGCTAGGAGTATCAAATTTAATAAATGGATTTTGCTTGTAAATTAAAGCACCATTGTAATTTATATGCAAAACACTGTTTGCATATAAACTATTGTACTCGACACTGAATTGTACACTATTTTATTGTTTTCGGAGCTTACTTATCAGTTAATCGATTAATAAAATTAAATATTGATTCCATGTCCAGGTGCTAGCAGTGAATTTGAGAAAGAATTTCAAGATTCCACGATATTTATAATAAAGAATTAATTTTATTAAATTAAAGAATTTTTATTAAAATGCAGATAATTCCACATTTTAATTGACTAGTGGTTGTGTGTTTTAAAAATTATTATTATTTTTTAAAAACTCTTATATCTTTTATTTCGTATTGACTACTTTTATTTTCAAATGTAAACAGCCTTTTTTCATACTTGATCGAAAAAAGTATTCGTGCTTCTGTATAGCACCCGGGTATTTTGTACATTGCCTTGGGGGAAGTATGTGAAATTTTAAAATAAAATATGTTATAATGCTTTGCCTAGGCATTCTATAGAATCTTTGAATTTCATACATTGCTTGCAACATAAATATTGGCAATTTTATAGGGAAGTTTGCCCAAAGCATTTAAGTTTTGTCACTTAAAAAAGTGTGGTACTAAATCGGTCACGGTTTATCCATCCGTTGAAGACAGACCCATTCCTGAGAGAGCCTACCAGATTGGGTTGCCACGGTTTCAACAAGCACAGCGAATCTGTGTTGATATTTCACATGGAAAACTTTCCCATGCGCACGTGTATTCCGCTAGTGCTTTTTTCAGTGTCATGGCAGCACGTGCAGTGTGCCTCAGTGCATGTCTCTCTCGTTCTCCTACTTCCTCATTATCCTTTAGCGCAGGAAGTCATTCCGTCACGTGCCTGCTCATTCAGTCGTTTGACTCCTCAGTCGGTTTGGTCGCGGGTGGAGATCGTCGTTGTCGCGTTCAAGGTTTCTCTTCCGATTGTCATGTGTCACTAAAAGTGTTACTGGCTCAGTGATCAGACAAACGATTCAGTTACTTTCACTGTATTTATATGTTCTCGCAGTTTTTGTTTTGTTATAACATTCAGTTTCAGCTCTGGGAAGTTTTCCAGATTATTAGAGAGCTTCGATTGCATGTGCTTCTTTGGGCTTTCCTTTTGCTGTCTGCGAGGATCTTGCCCTGGCAATTTATACTAACATCCCTGATTTCATCATTTTGGAGGGACTTAAAAATATTAATGTCATGTTTTTAGATTTGTTTTGCACAAAAATGTTAGTAGACTTTTGGTAATTCGACGTTGTCTTGCTGAATATTTCTCTTCGGACTGTCTTGTATCACTAAAAGTGTTACTGGCTCAGTGATCAGACGAACTATTCAGTTACTTTTGCTGTATATATTTTCACAGGTTCTTTTAAGATTCTGTTTCAGCTACAGGAAGTTTCCCAGACTATTAGAGAACTTCGATTGCTTACATTTCTTTAAGCTTTCTTCTGACTATTGGCATGCGTCTGCGTGGATCTTGCTCAACAGGAGCGTGGTTAAGTCTAGGCAATTCATACGTCCTTGATATCATTATTTTGAAGGGTTTTAAAAATATTATTGTCATGGTTGTGGATTTATGTGCGAAAATATTCGTAGACTTTTTTGGTAATTCAAAGTCGTCTGGCTGAATGTTTCTCCTCTCATAGTCGTGTGTCACTAAGATTTCTGGCTCAAAAAGTGGAACTGGCTCAGTGATAAGACTATTCGGTTTACTTTCACTAAACAAATGTTCTCGCCATTTTCCCCCCTCCTTAAAGTTCAGTTTTAGTTGTGGTGATTACAGGAAAAATTTAATCGCTCGAGTTTCTTGTAGTTTTGCTATCGTTATGTGTCTGCAAAGCTTTTCATGTATCAGTCATGTTTGTGCTCAAAAGGAGGGCTGGCTCAGTGATCAGACAGACCATTCTGTTATTTTAGCTTAACAGATATTGCCACAGCGTTTGTAATGTTCGACTTCAGGAGTTTTCCCAGACTATTAGAGAACTTTAATTTCGTGCATCTCTCACAGCTTCCATTTTCTATTGCCATGTGTCAGAAACGTCCTGTCAGTAAAAGTGTTTTGTGTTCGGTCATCAGAATATTTGACAGTTTGCACCCAATGGTTATTTTAAACGTTATGTTTCAGCTACAAGGAATTTTCCAAAGTATTTGAAAACATAAATTCCTTATATATCTTATAGCTTTCCTCTTGCTGTTGTCTTATGTCTGCGTGTCTGTTGAAGAGTGACATGATTGAGAGAGGTAATTGGAGTCCATTCCCGGACGTCTCCACTCTGAAGGAGTGCAGAAATATTATTTTCATGGCTTTCATTTTATGCAGAAAAATTGGTAGTATTTATCTGCCCAAACCGGGCGTCCGAATTTCAATGTACAGTAGTGTATTTCAGTGTAACACAAAAAGTCTAAATGGTTGCTTGATCAAGCTGTTTGATTACTTTCACTGGTAGATTGTTCTTCCATTTTCCCTCAAAGATTTCAATTACAGACTGCAAGCTATTTCACTGCTTTATTGAGTGAATTCTCACAAATGTTTGAAGTAGAGAACTCCATTCTTCGAGTGTAGTTGTAAGGGTTGCATTGTGTTGCCTCAAGTGTTACTTTGCATGTATTTGTCATTGACGAGTAGGCACTATTTATTTTCAGACCGTAATTTCCGAAATCTAGAACCGTCACTATGTTTGTACAAAATCTACTTGAAATGCAAAATTTTATCGTTTAATCAGTAGTATTTTGAACTCGAGGTAATACATTATCGCGTGAGGTGTCATTGAATTCCCCTGAATAAGTGTTATGTCAATATACAGTTCTTACTAAGGTCCTGAGGCTGTGGTTTGCTTGAAATGGACAAAAGTGAAGTTTTACTCCGTTTCTTTTTACAAATTCCAACACCTGCCGTCACTCACGTTTAGTTATAATTATTTCCGAATTTTTTTCAAGATCGAATTTATATAATCAATGACAACTCATGTGACAGTATGTAGAAAGCTATAAGCATCCGCGTTACTGGTGGATGAGGCATAATGCATATATTTACGCTTCATAGGGATATTGAAAGAACTTTCGGAAATTAAACAACTTTCTTTTTAAATATAGCACTTTATTACACAATATATCGATACTTGGTGTTTAAATTCTGTTGAAATCTCTGAATTTCTTTTAAATACATTATTAGATTCATATTCAGAACTATTTAACTGAGCGTAATGATACTCTGCGTACTGCCATATTTAGCTAGGGTTAACACACGTCCGGATTTCAAGGTAGTGTCCGGATTTTCAAAATGTCCGGATTTGCGGTAGTGAATGCGGAGAGAGAGAAGTGTGGTTGTGATTGAGAAAATCTGACATATTGGGAAAAGATGACGCCATTCCGCCAATGAAAGAAAATTCATTGTTTACACTTTTTACAACCACTGTTGATGAAAAGGAGAAAGCCTCCTTCCCCGGGCCCTGTTCAAACTGAAAATACATTAGAAAAGTTTTGGCAGTTTAGTTTTAATTCTGTTTTTCATTAATATAATTTTGAATTACCAAACATTAATAAAAGTTTATCATCTTTGCATTCTGACACGTCTTAATTTTTTTTTCCCTCTTCCTCAATCTCTGTGCTAGTGTTATTAAAGAGGGTCGTTGATAGGCAGCTTTTAGAATTTTACACTATACTTTGCCCCCCCCCCCCCATCGTGTCCGGATTTCAACAACAAAATTTACGCTAACCCTGTATTTAACTGTCTTTGACTTGAGACTAATTATGTAATATCGAAACTAATTGTATGGCTTCAATTTGCATTTCGTATATTTTCAGACGATACAGTTCGCAATATTTTGTTGTCGTTTCATTAATGAGTTTGTCTATTAACCCAGAGACTTTTTGTGTAAAAAAAAAAAAAAAACCCTTATTTTTCCGCCGTTAGATGATTAACTTTTTCCTTTCCTCCTATTTAACTACCGTGTTTTTTGTTCTTTAAGGGCATTTCTAAAGATGTGTGGAATGAGGGAATCCCCTTTTTAGTTGTCTTTCGTTTTAGTTCCGTTTAGTTTCCTAGTTAAATAAATGCATGAAAACTGTCGGAAGTTCCAGGATGCTCCAAAAGGATTAGACGGTAGGATAGAGCAGTTTTACTTATTTTTCAGTAATGAATATTAGGAAGTGAAAATATTAGTCTATAGATAAGAAGAATCAGGGTATTTTATAAATTATTTCTTTTCAGATTCTTCTCGGCTATACCTATTTTTCTATAACGAATTTTAGAAAATAAAATTATTATTTTGCTGATAATAAAGAATCGGGGAATTTTGTTAAGACTAGTAAATTTAACAATATTTTTAATTCATGATATTTTGAATCAAATGTAATTCTCTGGAATGGCATTATTTAATTATATTTGAAAATCCATTAAATTCTGTGTTTTAAATCTGAAATTCATTTTGTACTGAGTGTGACAATTTTTGTACTTATACTATCAAAAATTTACAGATATAAAGTATATATAAAAACTTATAAACTTAAAGTATACACTATATTTTATACTTTAAATTTACAATAAAAAGTATACAGAGATGTTGTATTATCAGTTATACATTAAAAAAAAAAAATTGAACTGAAATCTAAATCTGCTCGTAGTTCAAAGAATATCTAATTGACATATTAAATGTTTCGAGGTAAAAATTTGAAAGGGATTTTTTTTTTTTGAAAAAAAAAATGATAGGACAAAAAATTAGTGTTTGACGAGGCAAGATAAAAAAAAACACTTTTTATAGACTTTTAGCATAAGTGTGTGTTTAAGAGTCATAGGGCTGTTGAAAGAACTTTCGGTTCTGCAACATATTTCTTCAAATTATCTTTTAAAATTATTACATTGCATTCATTTGCATTGAGTCCATTCGAAAAATGGCAAGAGTTTTCTTTTTTTAGAAAAAAAAAGGAAAATAAAAAAAATAATTCTTAGTTCTTTATTTTTTTAAAAACTTTTCCTTTTATTCTCTCCTTTCCCTTTAGTCTTTTTATTTGATGTTCTAACACAAAGTCGAAGTATCAATTTGCTTATGGATTTTTCCATTAGAGGGATTTAATACATCGATATTGTGTTAAAGGCGGATATTTTCAAAAGGACCAAGTTAAGATGGATGTTTGAACTTGTACATAACATAAAAGTTCCTTGGTTTCCATAAGATTAATTACTTTCGATCTGTGCATTCTTTTTTTTCATAGTGTTTTTTTATAAAGCTATCTTATTGATATTTTTTTCTGACTCCCGAATACGTATACTAGTTAAGAAGGAGGAAATTAACCCAGCAAATACACAACTTTATGCGTAATAACTTTAATACGTTATACATTAACTTTTAAAACAAGTTTTATGTAGAGCAAAATTAATGAAGTTCGTCATTCTTAATCTTTACTATGCTTTTTTTTAAAAAAAAATCTTGTATGCCGGGGGGGGGGGGGCCAACGGTAATTATTTTAAGTGCGAGATCATTACTTCAAGAAATGCTTGGGACTAGAAGAGGGGAATTAAAGAGATTAAATTTTGTTTATCTGCTAATAAATGTATTGTCTTTTACAGAACTTCTTAAACTGAGCTCGTATCCACCTTTAATGTCGTATAGAAAAATATTGGGACCACGAAAATTCACAGAGCCTTCTTCCTTCTTCTTATTATTAACGTTTGTAAGCAAAAGTAATAATAAAATAAATAAATAATCGTGACTTAAAAGATTTCGTTTGATTTTTCTAAATTACTGCTTTTAATTAAGTTTTCTTTCGGTTATTATGAAATAAATGCATCGTCTTCTTATTCATTTTCCAATTTTGGGATCGCAGCAAAATTTTTTTGACCGAAATAGAATCTCAAGTGGTAACATTTAAGAACCCTTCCAGAGTCTGTTTTCATGATAATTGAAAGTTATTATATGAAATTTTTAAGTGTGAACTAAATTTTGAGATCCTACTTAGGGATAGGAAAAACCTACCGGTTTTAACCGGAAACCGTTTTTTTTTTATTGTTTCGGTTAACCGGTTTTTTCGGTTATTTTTTGTACTGGTTATAACCAGTTATTTTTTAAAAAAATCAAATAACCGCATAAAAAACCGGATCGGAAGGTAGGCTCGATTTTAGGTTCGATTAGATTAAAATATACCAAGTTATGAAGCTTGGAATTTCATCATCTTAGGCCAATCAACGACAACCACTTCCTCGAGGCGTCTGTTGGTTGGCGGATTACTGAAAGAGTCTTTATGAATAGATAAATATTGGCCAATGGATTGATTTCCTGTAAAAACAATATTAATTAAAAATTTTGTCTACAAACGGCGTTTGTTTTTTCGTAAAAAAAAACCGAAAACCGGTTATTTCAAAAACCAGTTATTTGGAGCGGTTATAACCAGAAGTGAAAAAACCTGAGAAACCGAAAAAAGGTTATTTTCTCAATAACTGCCATCCCTAATCCTACTTGGAACAGTTATGCCTAGGGTTACCATACGTCCAGATAGTCCGGGTTTCAAGCTCACGTCCGGATCTTCAAAACGTCCGGGTTTACTCCAGTGAATGCAGCGGGAGATAAATTTGGGTATAATAAATAAAATCTTATGTATATTCACAAAATCTGACGTCATTCTGCCAATGAAAGAAAATCCATTGTTTACACTGTCTGTTGATGAGAAAGTGGATAAGCCTATCCAGGCCCTAGTTTAAACTGAAAATTAAAAGTTTTGGCAATTTTGTTTTAATTCTGCTTTTTATGAATTTTGAAATACCAAACATTAATAAAAATTATATCTTTTCTTTCTGATGTCGTAATTTTTTTCACTTCCTTAAAGGGTCGTTGGTAGGCCATCTTTTAGAATTTTATACTATACTTTACCCCCCCCCCCTCCCAGACCCTTCACCTCCTCCGCCGTGTCCGGATTTCAACCAAAAAGATTATGGTAAGCCTAGTTATACCCGGTTCTTTCTGTGACTCTTTAATAATAAGCACGAAAAGCTGTTTTTAGCAAAAGCAGGGGTCTTTTTGTTGGGAGGGAACACAAAACTTCAAAGTCAAAGCTAATGATTTTAAGTTAAACTTGTTGGAAGAAAAAACCAGCCTGTTCAACCATTAGTCACTCAAAATACTTACTTATAGACAATAGGGTAGAAACAATTGATTCTCTCGGAATCTATTGTCTCAATGAGTTTAATTGCTTGTTGCTTGCTGAAAGCAAAATTGTATCACTTATTTATTGTAAACCTATATTTGAATTTTTTTCTTTAAAGTGTTAACCCTTCAAGTGCTTATCCCACGGTTTCCGCAGGTGGGAAGTAAGTCTATTTTCTGCTGCATCCTGCGATTTTTGCTAGCTAATGTGTTTGCTTAGTACTATTATAGCGTTGAATCATATTTTACTACTAAAGCTTTGCACATAAATAGCAAATCGGTTGGTTGAACGGTATTTGAACGTGTTTGCAAACGTTGCATCTAGATGGTGGTTTAATAAAAATCGGCAGTTAAGAATTCCATGTCGTTAAACTCTGGTGTCGAAGAAAAAGTTTTCTCCCCTCAACTTTTATATAAAATGCCACATTCACTTTTGTTGCTGAGATATATGGAAACCTAGACACCAAAAATGTACGCCATCCGTCATCCGCAGTTTGTATTCTGTACCACCGAACTCCCAAAAGAATACGACAAGGGAGTTGTGACCGTTTCTTCCCGGTCGGTTTTATCGCATCGTACCGCCCGACTTTTATAGCTTTGCCATTGTGCAGCTTAGTCTCCACCCATCTCGGTCGGTTCTATTTAGTGATTGTTTTAGTACCCTTGACTCCGATGGGGGGATGTGGCGGCTCAGTATATTGCGTTTTGTAGCCTCATTTACTCTGTCCTCCCTTTGCATCTTCTGTCGCCCCTTTTGTGGGAAAGGCTTGGAATAACAAATGGGTCTATATTGGGAAAGTGAAACTTGGGGATCCGGCATTGTTTATTAGTTCCTTCCTTCGAAAAGAGGAACATATTCGGGTTTTGAAAAGTGAGTGGCTTGATGTATTGCGCAGCAATTTTTATCCCTCTTTGTTGTTGAGGTTTTCTTTATTCTTTGGGATCTTATTTTGGAATACTGTTTGCCTGGGCTTTTTTCTTAAGTCATTGTAATAGATTGCAGTAATAATGGCTCCAAAACTGGTTTGTGAACTTCTTTTTGGTGAAAGATATTTTAGTTTGGCGTTAAAAGAAAGGGTACTTTAAATTGTTTTAATAAAACCAATTATTTTTCTCTTCTAAACTACTACAAGCAACTGCAACAAGGTTAAGGCACCCAACTACCTTGGAATTATTTTTGCAAAATTCAAGTATAACATGTGCTTTATTCGGAAAAGTTAGCCATAAAGTTTATTGTCAAGCGTTAGAAATATCAGTTGCTTTTAGAAATGACATTTCTAAAGTGTTTTCGCATTTATGTATCTATCAGAGAGGCAACTGCTTAACCCTTTGCACTAGGAAAAGTTAAAAGTTATAATTAGATGCATAATTATTCACTGATTAACAAGAGCTCGTATTATTGCTTTGGAACGTAAAAAATATGTTTGTAAGTTCATTTTTCCTGAAAAGTTATTCTACAACTTCTTGCAACTTTGTAGGTAGTTTTTAACCATCTAAATCAAGAAACGTCAATATGATGCATAGTCTAGAATGGTGCCTATAAGGCGACATCCGAGTGCAAAGGGTTAAATGTATATTTTATCTATTTTTATACCCAACCAACAACTTTAAATTAACTTATTATCAAGATCTATTTTCTCTAAAATTAAAAATAAGTTTTCTGTTATTCAAAGATAAAATTTTAAAAAAATTATGCAACCGAAAAGGTGTTTAACCTTCCAGCGGGCGCGCCTGCACAAATTTCGACATATCGTGCATCGTATTACATAAATATATCGTGCTCTTTTACAAAAATAAATACAGCTTTTATTTATGTTATCTCTATTTATTAGCTTAATAGTAAACAAAGATTTTATAAATAAGAATTGCACTTAAATTTATAAAAGAATGATATAAATATGTAATACGATGCACAATGCAAGTATCTTTTGAAAACGCGCGCCCGCTGGAAGGTTAAAACAATTTGTTATCAATAATATTATTTTAAACTCTTCCACCCTGATCAACTTTCTTTTCATTCACTAAGACTTTATATATATTTTAGTTTTAATTTTTTTTAAACATGACCACAGTTGTTTTAAGACGTAAAATCTCTCATTTGGTTTCGTCTTGGTTAATTCAGAGTGGATCTTGCACCAGAAAATATCCACATACCTACTTCTCCATTCGTTTCCTTCTTCATCAAAGAAAACGAGACTTTACCTTCATTATTGTTGTCTTCTGCATCGCTGAGTGGAATTCATGCTTGCCCAACTATCACAAAGGTATCGACATTATTGTTCAATATAGAACAATATTCACAATGTACTGTGATATTATAGAATATCCTGAATATTCTACGATTTCATGCAGCATTGTATAATATTACACAGCATCTTTTGAGTAGCTTTGTTCCCAGTTCGATGCTGTTGTATTGATAGTTTCTGTGCAGCGACTAATTGATCGCCATGACCAGTTTCTTAAAATCTGTTCGCAGATGTTGCGAAGATAATTACCCTGCACTTAGAGAAATAAATGGTCTATTTGAAAGTTGTCAAGTGTGAATTTTTGTTTGATATTTTCCTTCTTCATTACAGAAAAATGGAGAATATTTTTCTTACTCTCCCATTTTTATGCAGCCTAGCCACTTGTAGCTTTATCTCTTATGGGGAAAATAATTTCCTAGATGATCCATTATTCCCCAAGTAATCCGAGGTTCAGAGAGATCTACGACTCTCCCCTAGAGACTAATGATGGTGGCGAATCGAGGCGATATCTCTGTCACATTACCGCAGTGCTGTTAGGATTTGGGTGAAGAACTCTTGCAGTTTATCGTGCCTGTTGAAGAATCTTAAGTAGTGTGGAGAGATCGTCACCCTTACATCTCGTGTAGCGAACCTAAGTGGATGAGGGCCTGAGCACTCTATCACTGATAAAGCGGGATCTTGCCATTGATTTAACAGACGCACGAAATTGGTCTTAGCGGTACGTGGGGTTCAACTGGAATTATCTCCATTAAGCAAGGAGCTGGTTTCCCTACATAGATAATTCAAGACGGAATTTTACCGGTTGAATTTTCCATTATTACACAAAGTTAGGTAATTTGCAAAGAGAATTTGAATTCATGAAAATTTTAGATGTGTATTTAATAAGTGAAGGGCTCAGTTAGAATTGAAATAAGTCCAATGTTTTTAAGAGTGGGGCAGTTCTTGGGTTTATCGTGCTTTTCGATGTACGAATTAGAGGTTTATTTCAGATCAAGAAAATTTATGTTGTCTTGTGTCAAATCATATTAAACATACACACAACAGCAGCAATATTTAAAACACTGTAAGGAAACAACGATGTGGAGCAGTTTTACCTCTGAATAACATTATGCATGGGAAAGGAAAGGTTAATTGAATAAGGTGTTTAGTTTTATATTGACGAATTGAAGGTTGATGGAATATTTGATACTAGAGGTAACAAGATAGTTTTTCCTTTGTTTCTTTAATGTTGGTGGATATTTTAATTTTACAGTCTCCAAGAAAGAAAATTGACAGAATGACCATGAAAAGTAAAATATCCTACTTATTTACTGTATGAATATAATTTTCGAATGAGCATTTGTTATTAAATTGCTATTAAAAGGTTTTATTCAAGTAACATGAAGAAAAAAAAAAGAATTGCTTTTACTTGATTTCTAAATTCTGTTACGCGATCTTGCAAAGGCAGGAGTGAGGTTAAACCGTTTTTCTATATTGGAAATTGATTCTATTCTTCTGGCTTAATATGATGTCAACCTTAATTCTCACTGCTTAAAATAATAACAATTATGTGAAGAAATAATTTAGGCAATTTATTACCGACATTTCATGTAATTAAAATCGGCAGTAAAAGCTTTCTGTTATTTTAAAATTGAATTTAGTCTCGCTTATATATATTATACAGATGATGTGTTTCAAAAATTGTTTGACAGGAATTCGCCCATTTCTGGATATTTCAAGAAAATAATTAGAATCGAAAACACATTTTTGCATCTGCCAGTAAAAAGGGAATTCTGAATCTGATTAGTTTTATATTAGTAATTTATTGAATGTTTAGATTTTGTGTAAAAATTTATTTGTGTAAATCAAAACATTAATTTATATTTTATATGCCTTTAATCCAAAGAAATGTTAATTTATATATGTGTCATGTAGCTTCGAAAGTGTCTATCTCCAAAACAAGAAACTTTTTGGGAAAAGTGAATTTTTAGTCGCATCTACACGAAATGAGACTTAAAAAATAAGCTGCATGACATTCGAAGTGTTTGCCAGTGTGTTTAAATATTCAGTTTTAGGTGGTAATGGTGAAATCAATGGCAACAAGGGTAAAACGGGCTTAAAAATTCTTGAGAAAACTTATTTTTGAAAAATGGAGATGGCCCCTTTTACAGCTACACGACACATATTTACTCTATTAAAACTAAAAATGTCATATCCCCATAATTAAATTTTACATCCAGAAAATTCCTGTGAACTCGGATTGGAATACCTCTAATGTTAATCATCGTTAACAGACGAAAACTCACACTTGAAAAATTCCATTGAAGTTAGCAGTTACTGATTGAACTTCCGAAGAAATGCAGATTTGTCACATTTCTTACCAAAGAATATCTCTTCTCGAACTCTGGAGTCCCACGATTCAGAGTCAGAAATTCCAGTGTACTGCAATGATCTGAACGCCCACTTAAACGTATCACTCCTTAATTTCATTCATTTGAAACGAACCCCTGAGCTCGTGCCTTACCGATAACGAGGGTAATTTCCCAAACCCACTTGGGCGTGCCGTGCCATACTTAATTCGATAAATAGCACTGTATTGCCGAACACAATCACGGATTGAAATATTCACTTACAAACAATACCCGCTATAAATGCAGCATTTATCAAGCGTAGAGAGAAACCATTTTTACGCCTGAAATCCCGTAATGTTCTTTAAATTGGGATATCTTTAAAGTCTTGCAGGGATGATGATGATGTAGGGGGGAAAGCAAATGGTATCATGCGAGTTCCTCCCTACTCCATCAGATGTCTTTGTCTGCTTCGTTGGTGATGAATAGATGTCCCAGTGCATTCTTCTGCGGGCAGCCGCATTCGCTAGGTTAAGCTGCGTCCTTTTTTTTCTACAGTGGGGTGTGCTTCTAAAAATGTTCTGATAAAGTGCTGATGTGTCGGATAGGTGGCGATTAGGGATGAATATCGATCCACTTAGGAGGAGGGTATCTTTTCGTCCTCCCCACTCGCTGAATGCAGCTTACTACATGATGGGAATGGCAAGGTGGTTTTATGATAGGAAAGGGCAACTGAAGTCTGATCGCTGATCTATGAAATGTGCTTGTTAAAGAAGTCTTGTCAACATTTAGAGTGGTCCTAACTGGTATCTATTATTAAGATTGGCTAAGAAGAAAGTCTTTTTGGGGTCGACGGCAAACATAAGCAAGATTATTTAAGTTTTCTTGCGGAATAGGTTCTAAGTGAAATAACTTGTCACACAAAGAAAATCTGAACACGAAGACGAATTTCAATTGATCATTTATAAAGCATCTTTTCAAAGACTTGCGCCAACAATTAAGACCATGTTTCAGATTTTTAGTAGATGACAGATTTTTGTGTGTGTTTTGTGCTGTCCAAAAGAGCTCTTGCGAAATATTCGTTATTTATTCTTCTCGAATAGCCTTTTTTTAAAATTTTATATGGAAAAGGCGGCTGCTTCATAATTCCAAGAAATCTCAAAATAAGCTGTTCATAAAATCCGTAGATTTTATCATTACTTCCATTGTTCCATTCGTCTATGCAAAATCCGTGGCAAATGGTCAAAATGCAGTTTCTGTCATTTGTAATAATTTTGTTGCAAAGGAAACGTAACGTAATGTAATAGATTTTATTAGAAGGGCATATTTATCGTATATTGGCATAACCGAAATACCATAACGTTACTATACAAGGTCATAAAACGAACATTACACAATATTTGTCTCCTAGGTTGAAAACCCGGCGGAGATGGCCTGTCTGGAAATTTTAATATTTTAAAATAAAGTATCGTATCGATTTTATTTTCCGACAAAAATAAATAAAACTCTAAATTTTGTTGAAAACCTAACCGTAAAAGTTTAAACTTTAGATATTAATAATGTTTATTTGGTGTAACTATTAAAAAATTTATGTCCTCTAAGAAAAGTTTTCGTGTTTACAATGAATATCATCAGTTTGCTGGACAAAAACTTGATCGTCACTTTAACTTTATAAAAAACTGGGTTAAATTATTATACTTGCTCTAAAATTTAATAATTGTGAATATGGAGTGAAGAAAAGGATGTTTAATCTTTTGGTTTAATACTCATTCATCGACAGTACTTCATTTAACTTTAAAAAATTAATTTTTTACCGCGATTTTGCATCACCTACACCTAATCTGTTCAGACACCACTTAGATTTTTGCGATGTCTTTATCTCTTATTAATAATACACATATTAACTGAACTTCCAAATTTTAAAATATAAAAATTTAAAATGGTTTGGAAATGATTGAATCATTTTAAAAAGCTTTCTGGGAAACAATCCTTCCCCCCCAAAAAAATAAAGATTGACAAATTCGTATGAATATTTCCTAGAATAACAGACGCTAAAATAAATATTTAATTATAAGATGTTTTGTCAGTTTTTTTTACGCTATGTTTCACTTCTAAATCTGATACTACACCATCATTCGAGATTTTGACCATTTTACGTGTAATAGCAAAGTATGCCTGTTCATAAAACATGCGTATTGTATTGTTTCATCGAATGTGAAAATGTTTAAAATTTTGCGTTAGGTGCGGCATGTCCAAAAAAGGCCCTTTCCTGCAAAACGGAACTAAACAAAATAAACCGTTACTAAATTTGTTAGTTCCTTTCTTATAGTTTACCCCACTTTCACTTTAAATTTCTAACAAAATCTGACTCTCCGTGCAATCGCCTCAGCGGTGACAACATTTCGTCGTGTGATGCATGAGAGGAAACTGAAATTCATCATCCAAAAATAAAGAAAAGCAACGCTTCCGCATTATCGGAGGTCTTCCCGCTGCATTTCCTGAATTCCAATCCTCACTGATTCACCCTTCTGTGGTGTGAAGGATTCATTAGGGCGCACAATAAAAGGGAATTTGTTGGAGGATTCGCCAAGCTCATTTTTATTCACTCCTCTCCCTGCTTCAGGATACTGAATGTGTCCAGATTATGAAAAGGATTTCATGTGCCTTTTGTTGCAGATCCAGGAGATTTGGGAACAAGGTCGCATGCAACATTTTCTCCCTGTAATTTTCATAATGTTTTTGGATGTCGAAATGAAAAAGCTGCCGTCGGAAAAAGGACAATCCCAATCTTAAAACAGAATTCAAAATTAACCCCTTAACAGTGTTGTTTCCTGTACCGTGATTATATACCCCCCATCTGGTTTGTGGATGCTTTGATGTTTTGATTCAATTAAGAGCCCGTAGAACACTTGAGATGTTAATGAATTACCGGTTATTTTTGTATCGAATGATAACATATAGGAATGACTCAGTTTTAGGTTATAAATGTAAAAATGCCATAATTCGATTCACGAACTGAGCTCGAGATGCACTGTTAAGGGGTTAAAATGGGCCTTCAATAAATGCAGTTGGATTCAGAAATAAGATAATATAAATATTATACATGTGGAGATTAGGTTGCAGGAAATAAAATCCCGGCTGTAGCAACCAATTCTATAGTAAATCAATTCTTCCCATCTCAGCCGGAGCCAACAATTCTATAGGAAAGAGTGGTTAAATCCCAAACCCACCTACAGGTAAAAACCCCCCCCCCCGGGCCCACCCCGGGGGGGGGGCTATCGGGCTACAGTCCCCCCCCCAGAGCCAAGCCAGAATTCCTGATTTAATTTACCATCATTACAACTGTTTTTTCTCAATTTCTCTCTTTAAAAAATAATAAAAATGTTTCAACATTTCTTTCTGGCTTGAAAATTTTGCTACTTTTGTAGTCATTCCACTTCTAGCTTCCACGCGGTCGAAGACATTTTTTGGCTAGTTATTTCGTTGTAATTTTTATTAAATTATCGAAAGTATTGTATTGTTCTTTATGACTTTTATTGTCAGGAGAGCAAAGTCTGTAAAGTTAAGGAGTTTTGGTTTACTTTAGCCTTGAAGTTTGACATTCATCACAACGATACAAAGTTTTTATGACCTCAGCCCCCCCCCCTCCAGACCGGAATCCTAGATTCGCCACTGACTTCATCCAAGGAACACTCTAGGAAAAAATGCACCAAAGATAAAAGAGGAGAAACAGTAGTTAAAACTAAATTATTTATTTATAAAACATATGAGAAAGGTATTTACATATTTGACAAGAGAGAGATTTAGGGTTTAGACATTATTAGTTACTTAGAGAAATATTAATTTACAATACGTTTAAAAGATTAGCCACCGCTCTTCGCCATGCTATCAGGTAAGAAACCCCGTAGCTCGTTACGCGCGCTCGACCTGCCGCATGTCCGTTCGTCTTAATTTCAATAAGCCATCTCCCCGGATTAAAGCATTACACTCGGTTTTAACGGAGAGCTACACCTATGCATCAAGTGATTAGCACGGAGGGAGCGCGTGATCTTATCTGCCGAAATCTTTCTGATGACTTAGCGTTTATTCAAATGAGCTTGTTCGGCAGTGTGGGAAAAATAATATAGAAAGGATTGAAACTGAGCTTAATTGATTAAATTTTAAGAGAAAGTTACGCAGGGAAAAACATAATTCCTACATACATGCTTGAAAAGGGACACCTAACTCAACGACATGTATATCATTTCTTTCGGTTAATTTTATTAAATCAAATATATTTAAGTTTATTATTTCAGATGTCAGTTTGTGAGCCATTGTGCAGTACACACATTTAAAACACCTTCATTGTAGGGCAGGATATATAATAATAAGAGATAAAATGTATTAATTTCTTTAAAATATTTTACTTTTTATTTCCTTATTTAAGATAAATTTTTCATGTAAGCGTCCGTGACTATGACAAGGTGACAATTATTGAGTAATATGAAATAAAAAATAAAATTTTCAAAAACTACTGATATTCGGATTTAGTTTATGACATGTCCAATATGCTTGCCATCAATGGCTATGACGTGGCGCAAACGAAGAGCAAATTTCTGCAAAAGTCGCTGAAGTGTCGAGACATGGACACTACCAGTTCTCTCGAACTTTTCAATAACATTTTTGATTGCTATAACACCACTTGGACGGGTTGTCTTCAGCTTGTACTCGGTCGCAAATTTTCTTTGAGCCGCAATCGGACTGTTATTTGCTCGAATAGTAGGCCTTGACGATCGATATACGGTCAGAAATACTGTATTTCGCCATTTTCAACGAAAAACGAACAACAATAATAAGAGTGCGCATGCTCAAAAAAAAAAAAAAAAAAAAAAAAAAATCCCAACATGCCCTGCATTCAAACGCCAAGTTTTAACTGAATCTCGCCAACGGTTCAAAAGTTGTAAAGTTTTTTTTTTTTTTTCTTCCATATAGCTCAATAATTGTCACCCTATATGTAGTCACCCAGAATCTTTTTTTGAGATGGTGTGACTTTTAAGATTGGAATCGAAACAGCGCTTTGTAAACAATGATTCGTAGACTCGTTTTAAATATGAAGTCTTACTAGAAGCATATTTGTTTTTTCCTTCCAAAGCTTTCGCCCGTGACTTGGTCTAAGGTTTTGTTGGTGTTTGTTTTCTTTCATAATCTGTTTTTATAGTATATCTGCCTTGTGTCATCGTTAGATGCCGAAAATAAGGCTAAAAATTGCTATAGTTTTGATAAGTAACAAAGCGTATGATTGCAATTTTTTTTCCTTCAACTATTTGTATTTATGAATTCCAAACTGTGAATATATAGCTCTTTAAAAGGAAATTTTGTGTTATGAAATTTTATATTTACCAAATCGATAAGAATTTATCACAGCACAATTATTTCTAAAGTAGAAGGCAATTCATCAACTAATAATTTATAAATGCCTCAAAAAACATTTCTTATTTTTAAATACATTAATTTATTAAATGAAGAAACTAGTATTTTTCTATTTTTTAAAAATAAAAACATATCTTTTTTTCATCCCCTTCCAAATATCGGAACTCTCCCCTTCAAACGGGAGAAAAGAGTAATTTTTTTACTGCTGAACAAAAATGACCTCTTTTCAAAATCGTAATAAATCATTTTCCAGCTGTTAATGGATTTCCGACGCTACTTCTACTACAGAATACTTGCTCATTCTGATAAATGTCATATAAAATTCTTTTTTCACCTTTGCTTCAAACCATTTGTTTTTACGTTGGGTACAAAGCGTATTTATTATCAGGCGATGTTCATTCTCTTTCGATCAATTATCGAACCATGATTCAAATCTGTAATTCTTTATCATTATTACTCAAAAAGTGAAATGACTTCCAAAGTCTGGAGAACGATATATAATCGCAGCAAAATTAATTGATATTGGATTTTTGCGAAAGGATTCATTCCTGCAGAAACGAGGTTGTTGGATTAAATTTTCGAAATTTAATCACTCATGAGTTAAAACACCTTGTTGCGAACTCGGAACCTTTCGTTTTTTGCATTAACCCTTAGCTGCCAGGCTCAAATGAGATTATTTCATTCATATAATGATTTCTGTTTTGACTTATTTTGTTTATCCAAGTTCTGTTATTTCTTTGTAAAATACAAGAATATATTCATGATTGCTTTCGTGCCAAATTATCAGAAAGGTAGAATAGGCAACTGCCTATAGGTTCCGCAACTTTTGGGGGCCCGATGTCTCCAGATTTTTTTTGCGGTATTTTCTGGGTAATCTAATTTTGTGCTTTCATTTGACTAACAAGGGCCATGTACTCGAACTTATTCAAATATAAATCAAGTATTGTTTAGCAACGGATTCGGAAACCCTCCGCGTTTTTTTCATGCGCCGGGCGGAGTTATTTTTATGAAAATAGGGGGGAAGTGAAGAATGGGAGGGTGATGTTTACATTTGACTGAGCGTGATCTAACAAAGAACTCCGGAAATGCGCTCATATGACTCATTGCCTGACACCCCTTTCTGGTGTAAAATCGTCCAAAAGTGGTAGTCTCGGAATCCGTTGCTGAACAGTATCGTTAAATTCCAGAGCATTATTCCTAGGATTTTTTTCGTGTTTTGAAATTCGCTTATAGATATATGCTTTTGTAACCGAAAGTGTCTTCATTAAATGAATAAAAGTGAAACAATAACATTTAAAATTAGTTACTGACTTACACATGGTTACAAGCACACAAAATTATTAAAACACACAACACTTAACATTAAAAAATGAATAAACAATTTAAGAAAGAAAATATTTAACAGTGGCATTTGACATGTAAAAAGAGTCGACCTCACCGGGCAAGATCCACCGAGTCTCTCTGTCAGGTTTTGATAGTATCTGATAGGTGGCTTTAACAGAGAGATGTGTTGAGTTGGTATTCGCCTGCATGTCGGCGTAACACAACTCCCAATTATTTTCGCATTATTTAGCTGGTCAACTCAGAAGTAAGCAACTTTTACGTAAGGGAATTCAGATTTCGCTGAAAAGGTTTTGTAATTTTTTTACTATTTTAATTAAAATTACTTTTAAATTTCAATTTTAGATTTTTTTTTCATACTTGAGGTATCGAAACTAACTGTCTTGAAGGTGACCCGCAATTATATATGTATATATGTAATAATCTCACTTAATTTTGCTTTAAATTCTAATATTCTATATTTTAAAGTCTTAATGTATTCCAAAATCACTTTTCTTGAACTCCAGTTTCGTTTTATTTCTCGCCCTGGAGGTATGTTAAATCTCTCGTTTGGCATATTTATTACTAAAAGAATATTTTAATCGTTTCCACGCGCACATATAAATCGCGAATTCGGCGTCCTTCTGGCGCCAGACTTTTCCCTAAAACGCTTACGTAATTTAGTAAAAATAGCTATTATTCCCTTCAATTTGATCACGTGTCTATATGTTAAATCCCTACCTGAGAAAATGCAGGGATTTTCTGTTCTCTTTTGGCTTGAAACCTTAAACTGAGATGCACTATGTCCGCCACTCTCCTAAAAATGACTTAAATATTTGGATAATAAAAGAAAATTAGTTATTAACTCGGCTCGTTAATGACTACAATAACGAAAACCTTTTATATATATCTTTTGTTATTTCAGTTTATCATAATATCTATTACTTAAAAACTTCTTATATCGAAATTGAATTAGAATCAATAAAAAATATCTGGTTTTGGAAGTTGAGGAGTGGAAAGGGGGGGGGGACTTGAAACCTGCATTGCCTAAGCCCCCCACCCCCCTTTACTGGGCTTAATCCATCCCTGATGGCAATGGATTTACTCGTAGTACAATGCATTAGCATGCTCGTTTTTCACTGCGAATGTGCTGATTCCTCTTTACGACAGCAAAAGTTATAAAAAAATAAAACCGGTTAAAATATGACTGCTTTTATATACAGTTTTAATTGCATAAATTTAATAGGTATGGAACATAAACTTATAGCTGGGTATTTGCATCTTTTATAACATTTTGAAAGGGAAGTTTATACATTATTTCTAAAGTTACTGGGTAAAACTTACTACCTCCTAATTTGAATAATGATCGGAAATTCCGACATGTTAATATAATAATGACTGACGTTTAATCCATTTTAAAACCCTTAAAAGACCTTGACTCCTTAGTTGGTTACTTTATTAATAATACTTTATTGTGGGTTTGAAAAGATGTTAATTTTACGAATACTGTTAAAATCGCAAGTAAGAAACGCCTTGCAGAAATGTAAACAATACTGAGTAGTAATGACGGCCTGATATTTAACATGTGTTCTGGCTGACCTTAACCTTGACTTCCTTTCTAAATTTACCCAATATGTATATTAGGTATATGTGTATCAAAAACATCGAACTGGGTTCGTAATTGGCTGTATCTAGAGTAATAATTTATCATGCATTTTTATTCGTTATCCGAATTATCAACTTTTGGTTATGCATTCAGGGAACCTATGTGGAATTTTAAAATTTAAACACATGCCTGGCCTCGCTTTCTACTGATAAATGAAGTTTTCTTTTTTATAAAATACTCGTATGGCTTTAGAAGCGTTGCTAAAACTTCTGGAGAGCGTTTTGGTTCAATTTCTGTTTCAGAGAAAGCAGGAACAACTCGTTTCTGCTACAGCAAAATACAAGTTACTGAGTTTTCTGTCAGTTTTCTCTTCCAAAAAGAAAGGTACTTCTTCATAGCAAATGTGTTATAGTGCCATTTAATATACTGTAAATGTTATATACTACGATAAATTCTTTGATATATAATATTTTTTCGTGTGCGAAGGGAGAGAGAGAAAAAGGAACCGTCTTGTACAAGTTTAAAGTGGAAAAGGATGTTGGAAGACGGAATGGAAAAGAAAAGATGGTTGTCTGTCCGTCTGTACAGGAAAATGCCCATCATCATATGTATTTTGAGAGATCGAATTCTTAGCTTATCTATCGCAACTATTTTTATAAATCGCAAATATTTCATCTATAATTCTTACCGAGATGATTTACAACGTGCAGAATAAGCAAAAAGAAGAAAGCGAATCAGCTATTCAAAGGAAAAGTAAGAATATTCTAAAAACATAAATAATAAAACGAATCACGGAAAAAAAGAAAACGGAAAGAATTATAAACTCGTTTTAAAAAACGGCTAGGAAAATAACAGTTTAAATTCCGTTGATTCAACCCGTTATTTATAACGTTTTTATAACCGTTATTTATTTTTAATTAAATTCTCATTTTTACTTCCCGAAAATCGCATCAGCAGTTCCGATGAAATATGAAAAGGAGCTTCTACAGTTAGCAATCTTCCACCGTGAAAGTGAACTGGTAAAAAAAAGAACCAAAGAATTGTAAACACGTTTTAAAAAAAGACTAGGAAAATAACAGTTCAATAACTTTTTTTAACGGTTATTTATTTTTAATTAAATGTTTATTGTCGTGTCCCGAAAATCCTGTCACCATTACGATTAAATATGGAACAAATCTTCTACAGTTAGCATCTTGCCTCCGTAAAACCGAGCTGGTAAAAAGACAACCATCAATTTTACATATTCGATTTAATCTTCGAAAATTCCAATTGTGGTGCAGGAAGTCGAATTACGGCTCCAATCACATTACCATTTCCTAAAAGTGAGATAAAATAACGCATGCTTGAGGTGGGAGCCTCCCCTCGCTGGTAGGCGCACCCCCAGTAATAAAATAAAATAAAATCCGGCGAAACTCCTCCTTCATGGGGAGATAAATATGTGTGCATATATATGTATATACAGCAAAGATGCTGTGAGCCGTTAGTAATGAGATGTGCATAGCAATCAATGACTCATAATGGGGATATTTGCGCCTCTCTGCATACACACTGTACGTCAACGTATTCCCAGTTTACGTTGAAATACGCTTCAATGTGACAGGAACGTACGCTGCGACAGGAGGGGTAGAGGAACATTCTAATGAGTCTGTCACAACACAAAGTTAAGTAAGACATTTAAGGAGCGAAGAGAGGTTGACAGACATTAAATTTAACAATGGCAGCTACCTCTCTTGTAATTATGATTTTTTTTTCTGTCTTATTCTCTCTAAAGCCGAGTTGAGCGGGAAAAAAAGCAATGCTTACAAGTTATAATTAGAAGCGACGATGAATCAAAAGTTTTTCTCTTGGCTCTTTGTCAAAAGTCGTGGAGTACTACGAAGATATTGTAAAGCGTTTGACGTTGTCTTTCTGTTAATTACTACGCTTAAAACAGTGAGGAATGTCTCTAAATTAATGAACTGTTAAAAGACAGTTCGGAAGAATTTCGGTGGAGACTATCCCGGCTTTTTATTTTTACCTCGCTCTCTTGAGAAGTTTAATAAACCAAACCTTTATTAACCTTTGTTCTACATCCATTCGCAGATCCACCCACCTTTTAAGTTGCCATTGTTTTGGAGAGAAAAAGAATCATTGCTTACCTTATTTGACATGCAGCATGGCACTGTGCATATGTTACTTTGTAGATTTCTTTCAGTTTGCAGACATTGTTTGTTTCTTTATAATTTATTATAAGAAGCAAATTTTTGTATCATAGGGTGATGCATAAATCTATTTTACCATTATGAAAACAGCATAATTTGTTTTTATATTGAAATAAACTTAAAAACTTTAATGGCGCATTATTTAGTTTGTATTGCTTAATTAAGTCCCTTTTTGAATTTAAGATTAATGAAAATGTGTTCTACAAATTATAAAAATTAATAATAAATAAATTACATAATCCTGATGTTAATTTTCTGTACCCAATATGAGGTGTAAATGTTTCTTTGCAAGTGGTTAGAAATAGCCGAATTGTTACATTGAAATCCTGTAAAATGAATGACTTAGTTTATTTTCATGTTATAACTGATTTGTAATAATTATTTGAAGTGTTTTTTTCACCATGATTTATACGTCTCATCTCTAAATTAGCGAAAGAAGCTTCTTCAATCATTTGTAGCCAATTGAGAATGGCGTTGATTTCCAGAGATTATTTTCAAACTACTGAGAGTAATCTGGAATTTAAGATAGTCATTTGATTAAAGTGATATATAAATAAAGCATTGTAATTTTCATTATAAAAATGCTACGAATTCTTTCACAACCTAAAAGAGAAGTTAAAAAAGCAGTTGCTCTAAGGTAAATGGCATAAATAAGCATGGCTACAATACTGCATATATTCGTTTATTGGTATCAAACTAAGAAAAACAATCATTTTAGATTTTTAAATCATTTTCTTTTTCTGCAATTTATCTAAAAGCCAATTGTTTTCTAGCTAGACGGATATTACAGAAATGCCACCGACTTTTCGTGCCAAACTTGAATGCTCTTCCGTTTGGTTGCAAGATACCCCAAACCATTTTCACGAAACACCATTAATCATTTTTTGACCAGTCGCACTTCCACGAACCCTTCAATACACGGAAAATCTTCCACGCCCACTCAAGCAAAATGATATGGTCACCGCATTCTTCTTTATGTCCAACAACTAAAAGATTTGGACACTCTTGGTACGTGCCGCGATCTGGAAATGAGAAACAGTGCAGTCCAGTTTTTCCAGCGACTCCATGGCGCCACTTCTACGTGCTGTAAATTTTATCGATTTGGCCGGACTGGGAAAAGGGTCGTTTTTCCGTTGTTCTCCAAATAACAGTAAATAGAATTCCTGCGTGAATAGAATTGAGCTCTACACCGGAAGGTGGATTCGGATGACCGATGTAGAGAGAAAGGGAAGTATAATTCCCTTTATCTTCCTGGGGTTGTACAGCAAAACATCCTGGAATTTTGATACCTTGGAGGGAAAGTGGAAGTGGAAAAGGATGTTGGAAGACGTTAATGGAAAAGAAAAGATGGTTGTCTATCCGTCTCTACAGGAAAATGCCCATCGTCAGATGTATTTTGAGAGGTCGAATTCTTCTTTTAAATTCAGACAAAGAGCGGGTTTGTGTTGGCGGTACTGAGTAGGTGATGTAAGCTCGTGCAGCCTGTCAGTGATGTAATGGATGAAGCTTTTATTTTTGCTGGTTGTTGAGTGGATTCGATGGTGTAGAAGGGGAATAGCGTGTACGTAAATGTTTTCTTAGACAGTGTGGAGAAGGGTAGATAAACGTATGCTCGGTAAACGCAGTTGCAGAAAGACGTACGAAAAAAAGTAATCGCCAAGCAAAAAAGTAATCGCTGTCAGATCTGCAACGTCTTTAAAAATGAATAGTTTTTACGCCTTCGTTCACTTATATTTATTGAGAGATAAGAAGTATCGGCTTGTCTAATTACAGTTCATTCGGATCTGGAATTATGATTATTGCACTGTTCGTCTTACAAAGAATATATCTTCAAAATGTGAATAATCAATATAGCTGTCGGTCTTGATAATTTTTTTATCACTAACTCATTAAATTATCTCTATACGTGTAAGACTTATTGCTGCAATGCATATCACGGTATTTATTTGTCAATTAAAGTAAGTTACGTGTTAAGTGGTATTTCTAAACTTTTGCAGGTACAGCCACATTTGGCTATAAACAGACAATGGAAGTAAAAGATGGCGGTGGAACGTAATGCTTATCTCGAGACTATCAAGTGTTAAATATTTTGACCAAACTAGCGTAATATATTTAAGTATCTTTCGTTATGTTTCAAATGACTCGTAACTCAAACAGAGGATAGGAAAATGATAAAATAATCATTTATAAGTGCTTATGCATATTTGGATATAAAAGAAGTTGCTAACTCAAATTACAATAGTTATTAATCTTAGATTTTCTCAGTCTTGTCAGAATCAATATTTTTAAGTTGCCTTTGACATCGTAACAGATTTGTTTGAGCGTCAATAGTGAATTAAATTATTGTATTTTTAAAGTTCTAAACTAAAAATAATGTCTATGAATGATTTAAAACACGATATAAAAATTACGTAAATTCCATAAATATATCAAATGTTCTATAAACTCTTTATTGAATCAAAACGTCAACAAATGCCCTAAGCAGAGTGTGCCATCTAGTTAGATAGTTGAGAAAACTGAACTGATAAGTGGTTTATGTCACTTCATATGCAGGAACTTCATGTATCAACAAAAGAACCGTAGGATCTCTGGATTTGTCGAGTCTTTGGCATTGTGTTCCGTTTATTTTCCCGACCGCTTTGTTCTGGTGGCAGAATCTCAGTTTTATGGTCATAAGATTACGAGTTCCAGTGGTAGTTGTGTAGAAAATTCACCTTATACGTAGAGAAGGTACAGTCTTGCTAACGTTCAAATGTACTCGCTTTGATATGGTATGGAAACTTAAACAGTGGAGTGCAAATTGAACTGTACTTTTTTTTGCTCATCGCCAATAATGTTTACGTATGGGGCGTATTTGAAATGGGAAATGCTATTGTAGCAAATCGGGTTTGGTTTGAATCTACCTATGTAGATGGACTCAACACTACTATTCCAAATGTCATATAAATCAAATATTCTAAGAACTGCGCTAAATTGCAAACTTTTCCTCTGGATAGAGACATGCAGTATCTCTCAGGCCCGATAGAGACGCAAGTTTCGTCCGAAATTCAAACCCTACTCCCCCTGTGGATTGAGAACTGAGATAATTTAATTTCATAAATCTGTCAAGTACAACACATTTGACTTTATACAGACATTATAAAGTACAAGGTGACGGATTTTAACATGATTGTTTACTGATTTACATGAATTTGAACTGTGCGTGCCATCCCAGAGCGCTGTAAGTTTTTCCGTCTAAATCGGAAGTTAGAGGAATCTGTAATTTTCGTTTACTATAGTTTTCATGTTTTTTGCAGCTTCATCGGAAATATTAATATAAAATATGAACTAGTCAACCTGGGTCCTGTGCAGTCAAGTTGCAAAATTTCTGGATTCTTGCCAGGCTGGGATTCCGAAATCATTCGCATTAAGACCTTAACATCTGAAAGATAAAATTCTGGATTGTGAAGTGTGCTTGCTCTTTTTAATGTAAATTTTCGAGCTGATAAATTTATTAGGTAATTATGCGATGTAATTTGTACAAAACATTTAAAGAATGAAGGATTAAGAATAGGAATGCGAGGAAATAATTCCTGGACAAATTCTGCCGAGCAGAAGCATAAATGCTTATTGAGTACAGATAATCCTACTTATTTACTTGCAAAATCATCAATAGGTAGACTTTTTGTATGAACTGAGTTTTTGTAATTTTAACGATTTATATTTCCCATTTGTATACATATTGTATGAATAAAACTTAGAGTTTCTTTTAAACCTAGACATCTTAAACTGCAAGTCGCGCCTCCATAATGGGGTCTTTCAGAAAACACTGGGCTCACCTTTTTGCTGTCAGCCACTTCGACAGCTATAAGTAAAAAATAAAAACAAATTAAAATCTTGGTTTAAAATATTTTAATAAAATTTTGCTTAATATCTATTTGTAACTAGATTTTCTTTTTGTTAACATTTATCAATGCTTCATTTTCTTATTGATTTACCAACTCTGGATTTGCGGCAGAATTTTTCTGCGAAATTTTTTTCCCCGCGCGAAATGGGATCAGGAATGTAAAATGTTTAAGAAGCCCTTACATAGACCGAAGTGACAGATGTGGGAATGTTGATATCTTATATGTTTGTTAAGCAATACGAAGAGTTCCATACCAAAATTTCAAGGCTGGAAATTTTAAAAAAAGCAAGATTTCTTAAAATTAAATCTAAAACAATGCCTCTAAAGATAACTGTTTTGCAATAAGGCTTTTGTTCCAAAGCTGAACATTGATTTGGATATAACTGTTTACACTTTCAAATTCAAAATTAACAGAAATTTCTCTGTAGAGGTAACTCCCATTACAGTAACACCTCGTTACAACAATACTTTGGGGGACCAAATAAAGATATTGTTACAGAGGGATGTATTGTTATATCGAGGGGCGATATAATTATGATATAAAAAAACTCAAATTTCGGTTGTTTTAATGTGGACACAATATAACAAAAAAAAAAACATTTTGCAAAAAAAATGGATCACCGGAGTGTTAATGATTGTTAAAGCAACAAAAATTTGAAAATTCAGCTATACACATGTACCTTATAAACGTATCTATCGAAAAAAAATCCAATATTTTTGTTTGCTTATTCATTTTTTAAACTGTTAAGTCAACTAACAAGGTTTGCATAGAGTCTAATGCACGAAAATGATCATCATTTGTGGATGAAAGGCTTGAAAAAAAATGCCCGTAGGGACTGAACTGATTGAAGAGGTTCCTGGTATGTCAATAAAGATTGCGATGGATCTGTATCATCATCGTACTCTTTATCATTATTTTCCACTTCGTCTGTGATTTCGGACACAATATCTTCTTCAGTAACTTCTTCAAAAACCGTAAGATCATCATCCGCTGTTAAATATTCTTCCGAGTTAATTCCAGACATTTTTCCACTTTTTTTCTTCAAGCTCCGTTAAAGACTTTTCAAGGATCAAAACATATTCTTCAGCATCTGGAAACATCGCCATTTTTGAAATTTTCGTCATTATCAGTTTGCTTATCCTCCATGAAATATTGTTACAGAGGGAGAAAATGGTTTGAGATTTTTTTTAAAAATTGTTTTACAGGGGTTTATTGCTGTACAGAATATCGTTAGATTGAGAGGAGATTAACATTATGTTCTATGCAAATTCACCAGGACCCACAACATTGTGTTGTTGTAGAGGGATTTATCGTTGCATCGGATATCGTTGTAGCGAAAGTTTACTGTATTTAAATCAATTAATTCAGCTACCTTTAAAAATTAAATATTTCAGAAAAGAAAACGATTCGTCTTTCTATATCCGCAATGGCATTTATTCTCAAACTGAACAAATTAACTTAGTATGTTATAGATCGATTGTCGTTGTTACTTCTTCCACTTGGGGTCCCCTACACTGTTTAAATAACCGAAAGGTTATAGTTTCAGGGGCATGAAGTGGTATCTTGTCTTGTCGTTGTTAGTTCCTTATTTAAATTCAGTAATGTAGCAAACTTAAAATTGCGGGAGAAATTGAACATACCAGAAAAGAATGATTCATCTGTCTACTATTGCACCGCTTCCATTGTTTTCATATCGATGACATTTGTCGGAAACGAAAACTAAACAAATGATCGCGGTATGTAAAAGATCAGCTGCTGCAGTGAACGCATTATGCGCTCCGTTTTCCCTGACCTTCACCAGAAATGGAACTCAGCTGCAGCAACGTAGAGGATAAAGATACTTCCTTCATTAAGCTGTTTAATATGTAGATGTGAAAGATCTGAAACTCATGGGCGGACTCGCAACATGTAGGCTTCGGACGGACGTAAAGGAACGACTTCGCATGTTACTCTAATTTACGTAAAATTAATGCTTTATCGTGCACTGCGGTAAAATGTAGGTCAATCCGATAAGATGCTGCTTGCGCCATCTGTCGGGAGATTTAAGAAATGGCGGAAGAAACCACAATCGACCGTGAAGCTCAAGAGCGGGATAAATTGATGAGCTTGTTTCTGACGAAGAAAAAAATAAATTCTATCCGATGTTATTGGAAGAATTGATGAAAGGCAATTTCTTTTGCAGTATTGATTTGCATATTAAAGAGCATCGTGCATTTTTTCACAGCGAATAATCCTTGTCTTAAACTCTATTTATCACAACAATTTTTTATTAGATTTATTTGCGTCTGATTAACACATAATTACTTTGTTGTATATAAATTGAATTTTCTTAGGAAGAAGTAATATCCAAATAGTAAGCATATTACGATTCATTCTGAAAATCGCTTGAATGATAAAATTAAAATGTTAATATCTGTACTCGGAATTCTAAATTATATGTTTAGCAATTATTTTTCAAAGAAAACCAGTATATTTTACTTCGGATGTATTGGAACACATAGAAACATTTGACCGATTAAATTTGGCTATTGACTACACCAACCTGTCATTGGCTGTAGTGCTGAAATGTAACAAGCATCGTGTTTAAAGAAATTAGCGCGAACTTCGTTTTAGATCAGATTGTACGATTCTTTATCTCGAGAGCCATAATAAAATAGGATTAGACTTTTTTAAGTAGAAGACCTAGATTTGAATTAAACTTTTAATACAAATCAATGTGATGAACTTTATTTATGGAAAAAAAACAGTGTAAAAAGATTGTTAAAGTGTAAGTCTGCAGTAACGGTTTCCCTAAGAAAGCCGTATTTGAGTCTGATTTTACAGTGTAGATTACATTCATTATTAAATAAACTTCAAATTTATGCATGATCTTTTTTTATTTTCTGGTGTGCGAAATATATAATGAGAAAGCATTGCAGTTGTCAAAAATTCGACCTCGAGATGTTGATGAATTTCCGCGTTTTAGACCTCCCTGAATCGAGGAACACGTTTTTGGAATTATGTCTGTCAGCATAAGTAAAAAAAAAACTCAACGACCAGAAGGATGGTATTTGGTACGTGAGCTTTACACCAAAAGAGCAGATTTCTATCACATTTTCTGTCGGCCTTTCGTCCGTGGGCTTGTGAACAGTGGCGCCCGGGGAATATTGTGATTTTTTTTACCCTTGTCGTCATCAGCTTAGCAAGCATAAATAGAGCAGTTTTATTTTTACCCCATCATCATGTTTTGTTTTTAAAAAATGGCTCCATGACGCCCCCTAAAGCTGGCGGCCGGAACATCTATAACAACCTTGCCTCCGGTCGCTACGCCACTGCTTGTGAACACGATAACTGAAACGCGCCAAGAAGCATAAATGTAGAATATAGTATGAATGTAGTATATAGATGTGTGAAATGTAGAATATAGTTTTAGCATCAGAATTGTCGTTCTGTGTGAAATTTTGGCCCAAATTTGTGTACGGGTTGATCCTCTGTTGGTTTGCATATTCGCGAGTATACGGACGCGATGACTAAAAAATGCAGCGACTTAGATAAATGGAATTTGGTATGTGGTGCAAGATTGTAGACGTGTGTAAAATTTTGGTTCACAATTGACAAAAGGTATATAAGTATACCCAAAAGTATACTCGATTTTCTTCATACTATGAAGAACGAAACGCGCCGTGTGTTAAGCTGCTATCACACGGAGAGCTATCATGCACTGTTATCTTGAGCGTGAGCACAATGGCACTCAGCAGAAAAGTTTGTAGCACGTGACACATTGAGACAACCGGTCAGACAGGATTTCGGTATCGGGGAAGGCGAACTACGTCACCGTCAAAGTCGCACCCAATTGGTTTGAATTTCCGCTGCTGACGATTCTTTGTCAGCATCGTGTGCATTTTCAAGCTTGTTGAATACAGCCCACAATTTCCGTCATCTTGTCTGACCTGTCATGTGCTACAAACTTTTTTGCTGAGTGGCATTGTGCTCATGCTCACGATAACAGCGCACGATAGCTCTCTGTGTGATAACAGCTTTAGTATACTAGAAAGTCGCGGAGAGCATTCTCTTGCAATGGCGTAGCAAGGGCAAGTGGCACCTGGGTAAATTATGATTTTTTTCACCCCTGTCATTTGGTATAGCAATTGTAAGGCCCGGTACACACATGCGATTTGTGTCCGACTAGTCATTTGAGATAGAAGCAATAAACTGCTTGAAATACATTGAAGAACAGCTAGGCGGTCCACACGGACCTCCTGCTGAGAGAGTCGCTTGTCCGGCACGTTTTCGGCTCGAGGAGAAAGTTTGTTGGAGAAGCGACACTCTCTGCGGGAGGTCCGTGTGGACCGCCTAGCTGTTGTCACTGCACTTCAAGTCGGTTATTGTTTCTCCGACATTTTTACCGCAAATGACTTGTCCGACACAAATCGCATGTGAATACCTCGCAATGGACGATCGGGGTATAGTATTATTTTCCCACCTTCTCATTACATTTGACTTGTAAAAGTGTCATAAATATAATGGTGTTCTGCATCTATGGCGCCCGGGGCATATATACCTCCCTTGCCTCCCGGTCGTTACGTTACTGCTCTCTTGCTGATTTAAAAGTGTTAATATCCTTTTATTTTTTTTTATAAGAACTGAAGATTTAGAGAAGAAATTTTTGTTGATTTCGTTTGGGGTAATTTCGAAAAATGTTTCTCAAGTTTAAAAATTAGGTCTAGAGTTCTCGGAAATGGCATATAAAACTGGTGAACTTGTGGGAGTTTTTTAGTAAGACAGTGTTTAAACTTTCCGTGAAATAGTTATAATGAGGTAATTTGAAACGAACTTATTCTTCAATTCGTTATTTTTCTCTTTAGAATCGAATTTGATCCATGATGGCGAAAGCGGATAAATACAAAAAAAATGAAAGGCTTCTAAATCTTAGTTTTTGATTTCCTGGAACCAAACTCTGTTGACATTCTACTTACAGATGTAGTGTTAAACCTTTTTTTTTTTCTGAATTACGGCAAAATTTTAACGACTTGAAATTTTTTTTGGCTTGAAATTTTGTATTATTTTTTATGGCGAGTTAAAACATCGCAATTTAAAAGTAGTTTATTTTCAATTTCTAAGTAATTTAATCTCTTAGCGAATTTATGGCGAAATTTTTCAGAAACTTTCAAGTGATTTCCTACGATTGCTTATGTAATATCTAGGTCAATAAAGTTTCTAAATCAACAGAAATTATAAGATTTTCTTGCTTATTTTTCAATTAACCAATTTCTTTTCAACTGTCCTGTCAAATCTTCTTTAAAAAACTATTTTTATATGCCTCATAATGGGTTTCTTGAAATTATAAAGTGTGTTTCATTCGTGATTACAGCATTTAAAGTGGTTTTGAACGAGGTTGAAATCGAAAGATTTGAAATGTCTACTATAAAATGTTTTAGGTATGTAAATATACTCCTAATTTTTAAAAAGAACTTATGAAAAATAATAGAATGAACGACTGTTTTGAAGACGCCTCTGGTATTATTCTTGGATCTTAGTTTGGAAACCGAATCGACCATGTAGCCAAATAAACTGTTTCGTTTCAAAGAATATGAAGTGTTCTTTTGCCTTCTAATGACAAAGAAATAACATGACCATTTGTTTAAAAATAAATTGCCTAAGAACACTCATACTGTTGATGTCTTATGATGGTTCTCATGCTTTAAATAACTAAAATAAATACATGCATGCATGCATAAAAAATAATACAGGGATTACGTAATACATGCATTCAAATAAAAATACATACATAAAAAAAATCAATTGCATATCGTGAATATAGCATTGTTTTCTTTCTTTCATTTCGGTGGACTTCTTGATTTCTTTTGAGTTGTGCAGCATCTGACGACATCAAAGCTTCTCTGCTCATGAATAGTTGGGCAATATTTTCGAGATTTGCATACATATTTCACGAAACGGAAATTTTTGTTGGTGAATGAAGAAATCCCGGCAGAAATTTCAGTTTCGTGGTTAAATAACTCGAGCGTCATAGTTTACCGTAATCTTAGCCGATCCAGTTTTGGTTTTGTTGTACTTCGAAATTCTGATCTTCCCTAAGACTTTACCTATTTTGGTCTGCTGTTGCATTAACGAAAGGAAAAAGTTCATGGTTTGAAAATGCTCACTTTTTATCATACTGTAAACGGTGAACGACCGAAAAGAATGTCGTTTATTAAAGAAAGGAGAAGACCATTTGCATTAGAAATTATTAATATAATAGAAAAAAGTCAGTTTTAACATGCTGTGGGAGGGGAATATCCTTCAATCTATGTCCTCAAATCTTTTCTAGTGACACTATTATATCGCTCAATTAGAGGAATATTGTCACAACTCAAAAAGTAGCATTTTTAAAGACAGAACAGCGAACAAGCTTTTTAAACTTTTGAAACTTCTCAACATTTAATTGCGAAATAACTGTTTTAATGAGAGGTGTGAGTTTTGAATATAACGAAGTTTAACATATTACTGAAATGATCATGAATAATTTTGACAACATTCATTAATTCAGGCTTCTGGAACTACTTAAAAGAGCACTTTTTTCAGTTGTGGCGATGCTCTTCTAAGAGAACGATATAGTGGAATTATAACGCTTATATATATATATATATATATATATATATATATATATATATATATATTACCGTTAAAGTATATAATGCAGTTATTTCATAGAATACCTAGTTATTCCATGAAATAATTGATCGTGCCCGTTAAAGTGTGTAATATGTTATTAATTTGACACTTTAACTAGTTATTCTATGAAATAACTAGGTATTCTATAAATTAACTAATGAGAGACAGTTAAAGTGTAAAATAAACAATTTATCTAAAATGAAATTAAACTAATGATAGACAATTAAAATGAAAAAAAAAGCAATTTATCTAATTTATGCAGCGTATAAATGGTATTTATGGAAACGTACAATAAAATCATTTGTTAGAACAAGGATTACTAAAATGACACTTGGAATTACAAAGAACATTATTTCTAAAACAGAAACATTTTTTGTTGACACACTAGGTTTTACACGAACATTTTTTAAATCCCTGACCAGTACCTAAACTTTGAGCTGTAGCAACCGACCGGAGCGATATTTCTACATCCGGTACTTCTTCGATTCTAATTCGTGCGAGATACATGATATAGATTATTTTACACTTTAACGGGCTGCAGATCGTTATTCTATGAAATAACTAGTTAAACCATGAAATACAAGAGAGTTTTACACTTTAACGGACACGATCAGTTATTTCATGGAATAACTAGGTATTCTATGAAATAACGGATTTCATACTTTAACGGTAACATATATATAAACTTGTTTATTAACGCTTGTTCTGTGGAACATATGTAGTATTCTTTACATTATCCAAGTTTCGTTTTTCATAGTTTGTTTTGATGTCTACTGATTTCATCACGTAAGATTTAATCACAGGTGTTGGCGCCTTTGAACTGTAAATTGGCATATTAGCGATCAATGGTTGCCATAATATGTGAGCGCGCCGATGCGCACCTTTGCTACGCACTTGTCTTGTCTCTCGCTTGTTAAAAACCCATGTATTTAGTTCTGTGTGTGTGTGATCGTATAATAAATGTTGTGATCGTGAACAAGGGTCATGCTTGAACTTTCTTATTCGACGGACATTCAAATACAAATTCCACTCCACTGCTCTCCATGAGTTTTGGACGGAAACAACAGGCATCAATGATAGTTGAGTAATTATTGATTATTTTAACGGTAATTATATTTCTAAAAGCCAAAGCATGATATAACGGATATGTAGCGACAGATAGAAAAAAATAAAGGAGAGCAACTCTAACAGTCAATTTTCATTGAAACATTTTTTTAGGAATGTAGTTCTGAACTTTTAAAAAAAGTACAATTGTAGAGGTAGGCCAGAAGTCATTGTTTATCTATTAAATGCTCAATGCGCATCAATCCTTGGGTTTCTTAAATCCCTTTTCATTTATTAGATTAATTAGATTTTTATGACTCCCTTTGGTTTTTTCGTTACATTATTATAGAAAGGAAATTACAATTATCTATGTAGTGTTTTTTTTCTAATTGTTTCGTTACAACGATAGGAAATTTCCACACGCAAAGTTTAGGCGAGTTGCGTTTGTAATTCCATGATATCAAGAAACCAGATTTTACCCTCCAACATGGACTGTTTTGATAGCTATTTTGACTCAACGTTTGCAAATAAAGTTCATCAACGGATTCCAAGACTACCACTTTTCGACGATTTTACACCGGAAAGAGGTGTCAGGCAATGAGTCATATGAGCGCATTTCCGGAGTTCTTTGTTAGATCACTCTCAGTAAAATGTAAACATCACCCTTCCATTCTTCACTTTGCCCCTATTTTGATGAAAATAACTTCGCCCGGCGCATGCGCAAAAGCGCGGATGGTTTCCAAATCCGTTGCTAAACAATAGGTCTGAATACTTTTTCTACAAAGCAAATAGCTATTTATATGCAACGCTATAATAGTGTTGCACAGTTCAATTCTAAATATAGTATACGCTGGATCCGCTAGCCCGCAGAAATCGCTGGATAGCATTTGAAAGGTTAAGTGATAATGTTAAAGTAACAAATCTTTCGACGGACGCTTTCGAACTGGTGAATTAATTAAAGCCGTTTAACTTGTTAAGACAACCACAGTTCAATCATTCTTAACTAATCTCCACAAGTTGCAACATCTAATAGCTAATTTTTTTTACTCGTATCATTCCAATCATTCCGTTTATTGTATTTATTCACGTAAATATCACTACTGTTCCTAAAAATTACTGTTTACAACGATGCATAAAATGTTGTTGCTCTTCATACATTTCGTGTTGTTGTTCGAAATTCTTCTTGGAAATTTCCTATAACCTTATATATAGGCCTAGTGAAATGAAGTTTGAGCTTATTAATGAAGAAAAGTTCGTTGCAACTTATGAATGGAGCCAATTCACGTGATGTCACATGACACGCATGTCACTTCAACTGCTCGTTGTCTTATACTGAACTGTGACATTACATCCTTTTTCCCCTCTGTAGGATGATGCATAATGGATTCTCAAATTAATTTGGCGTGGCACACTTGGTGTGTGTCATGTGAGGTTAAAATATTTGGAATAAACTTGAACCAAATTTCTATAGAAATAGCGTTATGACTAAGGTATAAAAGTGAATGATAGATATCGAATCGTCGTTTAACAAGCAACAACTCCTAGCTCATTTTTTTGAAATTTCAAAGAGGAAGAAAACAATGAATTTTTCGCAACCAATAATGAATATTTCTCAATTTTTTTCGCATCCAGTAGGAACATGATGCCGCATGTTTATACGATTTGTTAAAAAAAAATTGAGAAATATTCATTATTGGTTGCAAAAAATTCAGTGTTTTCTTCCTCTCTGAATTTAAAAAAAATTGAGATAGGTGTTGTTGCTTGTTAAGAGACGAAATACATATTCGTCCAAGTTGTTTTCAATAAATTTGGTGGGATTCCACTGTTTTTAAAATTTTCAATCTGGTTATTTTTCTTTTATTAATTTCAGCGCCTCCACATTCGAATCCCGCATCGACTAATAAATGTGTTTCTCTTTAACGAATTTTTAAAATTTTAATGAATTTATGAATCGCTTTTATGATAAAAGTAGCTTGCCGAACTATCGTTCTTGTGCCCGACAACATCTCAAAACTATGCCATTTGTCTTTGCTAGTCTTAGTGAAGTTTTGAAAATCTGACGTGTAATATAAATATCATCTATATTTTTAATGGTTTGTGAAGTCTGATATATATTTGCATCAGATAAAAACCCTCATTTCTGGTGTTTGTTCACTCTACTATCTGTTTAAACTTGAGTGTTTATTTAATATTAAAATACCAGGCTGAGCATCTGCTGTACAATTTCAAAACGCTTTTTCTTTAAATTTTAATAAGAGTTCTAGTTTCAGCTGTTTTGAAGATTTAAAATGCGGTGGTTTCTAAGATTTTCAATATTATATTCCAAGAGATTGGCGCTACTACTAATCTTTTATTTACGAACTCGTGCTATTTTACAAGTTGATGTTCTTGGACCACCGACGCGACACGCGTAATTCTTTGGGATTAGCAAAATCCAAAAATGACATTATGGAAAATATTCATATTCGCTCGATACACTTCGAATGCGCTACGTCAATTTAATTTTGGAATCCAATGCCCAACTTTCAATTATTCATTGATACCAATTTTATAACCGATCTCCTTTTTCACCAGTATCTTTAATAATTAATTTTTAATAAGAGTGCCTATAATTTGAACACAAATAAATGTGTTTAATAACGTGAATGGCAGCGTGCATGCCAAAATAATCTTTAAGTATGATGTTGTCTTGTCTATTTTCATAGCTTAATGAAAAAAATCGAGTGTTGAAAAAAAACTTCCCGTTGACGCATTTGATCAAAAATCTGATTTATATTTGTAATTTAGTGCCTAATTGCATTCATTTAGTCTGTTGCATTTCGGAGTTATCGTATTCAAATACTCAAGGGTAGAGCGGCAGACAGCCGGCATTCATTTAGTCTGTTGCATTTCCGAGTTATCGTATTCAAATACTCAAGGGTAGACCGGCAGACAGCCTCCCAGTTAATGGATTTGGCCTAAACATTTCTACAAACAGATCTACAGTTTTGATATATAATTACACTTCTGTTCTTACTGTTCGAAAACCCGAGATTATCACTTTTGGACAATTATATTACTGAAAGGAGCAGTGGCGGCTCGTCCATTAGAGCTGCAGTCACCCCTGAAATTATTTTAAAAGCTTGTATTTTCTTTTTTTTTTTATCCTAATTGGTTTACTTTTCCACTTTGAGAGTTCAGTGATCAACGAAAATGGCAAAAAAGTAATAAAATCTTAAAACGAAGAACGTAAATCAATCAAGAATTAAGAGAGAGACAGACCAGAGCCGCATAGAGTTTTTCACATCCTAAGGATCAAAATTTGCGCACTGAGCAACGCGGAGCTCTCAGTCGGGAGAAAAAAGCAACCCTTTCTTCGCTTTGAAATTACATGCCCTTAAGATGTGTTTTTCCCAGCTCTCGTTTGGCACGACTTCCTCACTTTGCTTTTTTTCGCTTTTTCTCAGTAGTCCAGTCATTAAGTAGTTTTTTTAAATCAAATTCTGGAGGAGTTGTAATTTTTTGCTCCTATATGTTGTTTGGGGTGCTGATTACGAATCTGAGGTTTGCCACTAAAAATTCTTGTTGGAATTTTAGTTTTAGCCAAAAAAACATGATAAAATTTTTCCCCCAGTTTTTTGCTTGTAACTCAAA